>CM068361.1:31903887-32226387 GCA_034769755.1 Odontamblyopus lacepedii
CTTGTTCTGACAGTCAAAACTAAAGGGAAAGACAGTGATCGAATGTGTGGCTATTAAAACATGAATAATACAAGATTACAACTAAACCATTATAATCTATTTACAGTCTATTCTTCCTCTCTGTTATCTGACAGCACAAAATAAGAATGTTCGACCCACATAATTGTGAAAATTACTGTCTGTTCAAACAACCCAACCATGTCTTTTGCTTCGCTAAATCTGTCAAATACAAACACTGTTCACTTTGTTTTTGGGCCTGATTTGGTCCTGGTTTAGTCCTAATCCAGATTTGGCTTGATACTGGTTTAGTCCTAATCCAGATTTGTCTTGATACTGGTTTAGTCCTAATCCAGATTTGTCTTGATACTGGTTTAGTCCTAATCCAGATTTGTCTTGATACTGGTTTAGTCCTGATCTAGACATGGTTTGATCCCAGTTTAGTCTTGATCTAGACTTTGCTTGACCCATGTTTAGTCCAGAAGTAGACTTGGTTTGGTCCTGATCTACACTTGTCTTAGTCCTGGTTTAGTCCTGATGTAGACTTTCTTTGCACCTGCTTTAGTCCTGATCTACACTTGGTCTGGTCCAGGTTTAGGCCTGATGTAGTCTTGATTTGTTCCTGGTTTAGTCCTGATCTAGACCTGGCTTGATACTGGTTTAGTCCTGATCTAGACCTGTCTTGATACTGGCTTAGTCCTGATCTAGACCTGTCTTGGTCCTGGTTTAGTCCTGATGTAGACTTGGTTTGGTCTTGGTTTAATCCTGATCTAGACTTTGCTTGGTCCTGGTTTAGTCCTGGTTTAGTCCTGATGTAGACTGAGTTTGATCCTGGTTTAGTCCTGATCTAGATGTGGTTTGGTCCCAGTTTAGTCCTGATCTAGACTTTGCTTGGTCCTGGTTTAGTCCTGGTTTAGTCCTGATGTAGACTGAGTTTGATCCTGGTTTAGTCCTGATCTAGATGTGGTTTGGTCTTGGTTTAATCTTGATCCAGACTTTGCTTGGTCCTGGTTTAGTCCTGGTTTAGTCCTGATGTAGACTGAGTTTGATCCTGGTTTAGTCCTGATCTAGATGTGGTTTGGTCCCAGTTTAGTCCTGATCTAGACTTTGCTTGGTCCTGGTTTAGTCCTGGTTTAGTCCTGATGTAGACTGAGTTTGATCCTGGTTTAGTCTTGATCTAGATGTGGTTTGGTCCCAGTTTAGTCCTGATCTAGACTTTGCTTGGTCCTGGTTTAGTCCTGGTTTAGTCCTGATGTAGACTGAGTTTGATCCTGGTTTAGTCCTGATCTAGATGTGGTTTGGTCCCAGTTTAGTCCTGATCTAGACTTTGCTTGGTCCTGGTTTAGTCCTGGTTTAGTCCTGATGTAGACTGAGTTTGATCCTGGTTTAGTCCTGATCTAGATGTGGTTTGGTCCCAGTTTAGTCCTGATCTAGACTTTGCTTGGTCCTGGTTTAGTCCTGGTTTAGTCCTGATGTAGACTGAGTTTGATCCTGGTTTAGTCTTGATCTAGATGTGGTTTGGTCCCAGTTTAGTCCTGATCTAGACTTTGCTTGGTCCTGGTTTAGTCCTGGTTTAGTCCTGATGTAGACTGAGTTTGATCCTGGTTTAGTCTTGATCTAGATGTGGTTTGGTCCCAGTTTAGTCCTGATCTAGACTTTGCTTGGTCCTGGTTTAGTCCTGGTTTAGTCCTGATGTAGACTGAGTTTGATCCTGGTTTAGTCTTGATCTAGATGTGGTTTGGTCCCAGTTTAGTCCTGATCTAGACTTTGCTTGGTCCTGGTTTAGTCCTGATGTAGACTTGGTTTGGTCTTGGTTTAATCCTGATCTAGACTTTGCTTGGTCCTGGTTTAGTCCTGGTTTAGTCCTGATGTAGACTGAGTTTGATCCTGGTTTAGTCCTGATCTAGATGTGGTTTGGTCCCAGTTTAGTCCTGATCTAGACTTTGCTTGGTCCTGGTTTAGTCCTGGTTTAGTCCTGATGTAGACTGAGTTTGATCCTGGTTTAGTCCTGATCTAGATGTGGTTTGGTCTTGGTTTAATCTTGATCCAGACTTTGCTTGGTCCTGGTTTAGTCCTGGTTTAGTCCTGATGTAGACTGAGTTTGATCCTGGTTTAGTCCTGATCTAGATGTGGTTTGGTCCCAGTTTAGTCCTGATCTAGACTTTGCTTGGTCCTGGTTTAGTCCTGGTTTAGTCCTGATGTAGACTGAGTTTGATCCTGGTTTAGTCTTGATCTAGATGTGGTTTGGTCCCAGTTTAGTCCTGATCTAGACTTTGCTTGGTCCTGGTTTAGTCCTGGTTTAGTCCTGATGTAGACTGAGTTTGATCCTGGTTTAGTCCTGATCTAGATGTGGTTTGGTCCCAGTTTAGTCCTGATCTAGACTTTGCTTGGTCCTGGTTTAGTCCTGGTTTAGTCCTGATGTAGACTGAGTTTGATCCTGGTTTAGTCCTGATCTAGATGTGGTTTGGTCCCAGTTTAGTCCTGATCTAGACTTTGCTTGGTCCTGGTTTAGTCCTGGTTTAGTCCTGATGTAGACTGAGTTTGATCCTGGTTTAGTCTTGATCTAGATGTGGTTTGGTCCCAGTTTAGTCCTGATCTAGACTTTGCTTGGTCCTGGTTTAGTCCTGGTTTAGTCCTGATGTAGACTGAGTTTGATCCTGGTTTAGTCTTGATCTAGATGTGGTTTGGTCCCAGTTTAGTCCTGATCTAGACTTTGCTTGGTCCTGGTTTAGTCCTGGTTTAGTCCTGATGTAGACTGAGTTTGATCCTGGTTTAGTCTTGATCTAGATGTGGTTTGGTCCCAGTTTAGTCCTGATCTAGACTTTGCTTGGTCCTGGTTTAGTCCTGATGTAGACTTGGTTTGGTCTTGGTTTAATCCTGATCTAAACTTTGCTTGGTCCTGGTTTAGTCCTGGTTTAGTCCTGATGTAGACCGGGTTTGATCCTGGTTTAGCCCTGATCTGGACTTGCTTTGGTCCTGGTTCAGCTCCGAGTCCAGTCCAAACGTTATCATGTGTGCGTCCGAGTATGAACGCACTCTATGGGAAATACTGAGAGAATTAAATTACCCACGCCACAAAATCAAGTTGTAAAAGTGAAAGTATAATTCTTGAGAGTAAGAGAGGAAATGTAGCAGGTTAAAAGGGCTAATCTCCAGCCTTTGTGCATAGAAATTGACCTGTGCTTGCACCGTTCAGCCCAAATTGAATTAGCCGGGGCTTTTAAGAGAAGCGATTCGAAACCAGCCGAGCTCTTGTAGTACAGATAATTCCCATAGAAACTCCCAGTTAGAATTGCTCGGACATCCTGAAGTCTAACGCGCTGGAGCTACTGTTTTATGATAAGGAAGGATCTGATTCCATAGTATAACATGATATTATTACATTTACAGACCAAACTGTGCTTTACTTAAAGGATGCACATGACTTTTACCGTCGTATGACATGAAAAACAGTTTGCATTGGTCCAAAGCCTTTTCCTCGCTTACCTTACGCATTCAAAGCATCCTGATTATCCACAACTTCACTTTACAAGCGCTTTTCGCACCTCACAGATCAAAGTTTTGCGTCGCGGTAACGCTAAGAACAACTAGCATGCTAACCACACGCTTCCTGGTTCTCCTCAGGCATTAAAAAGCTCCGTACTTGAAGATGAACTGTGTAACTTCTCTGAGAAACAAGCAGAACTTCATGTACTTCAGGGTATTTTTGAGCATTAAACGCGACTTTCATTGAACGAATGCAAGATGGATGCATTTAAAGGTGTACTGTGGAATATTCCAGACAAAACAATAACAGCATCACAGTAACAAGCAGGTCCCCGCGGAAAGTTACGCAGTGCAACTTTAAATACAGACAGCACGGAACTGCTTTGGTCCTGGATTAGTCCTGATATGTTTTGGTGCCAATTTATTCCTGATCTAGACTTGGTTTGGTCCTGGTTTAGTCGAGGTCTAGACTTGGTTTGGTCCTGGTTCAGTCCTGATCTAGACTTGGTTTGGTCCTGGTTCAGTCCTGATCTAGACTTGGTTTGGTCCTGGTTCAGTCCTGATCTAGGCATGATTTGGTCCCAGTTTAGATCTGATCTAGGCTTGGATTGGCACTGGTTTAGTCCTGATCTAGACTTGGTTTAGTCTTGTCTTAGTCCAGATCCAGCTTTGGTTTGGTCCTTGTTTAGTCCCGATCTAAGCATGGTTTGGTCCTGGTTCAGTCCTGAGCTAGACTTGGTTTGGTCCTGGTTTAGCCCCAATCTAGGCTTGGTTTGGTCCTTGTTTAGTCCCGATCTCGGTTTGGTCTTGGCTTAGTCCTCATCTAGACTTGGTTTGGCCCTGGTTTAGCCTTTATGTAGACTGGGTTTAGTCCTGGTATAGTCCCGGTTTAGCCCTGATCTAGACTTGGTTTGGCCCTGGTTTAGCCTTTATGTAGACTGGGTTTAGTCCTGGTATAGTCACGGTTTAGCCCCAATCTAGACTTGGTTTGGTCCTGGTTTAGCCCCGATCTAGGCTTGGTTTGGTCCTTGTTTAGTCCTGATCTCGGTTTGGTCTTGGCTTAGTCCTCATCTAGACTTGGTTTGGCCCTGGTTTAGCCTTTATGTAGACTGGGTTTAGTCCTGGTATAGTCCCGGTTTAGCCCTGATCTAGACTTGGTTTAGTCCTGGTTTAGCCCTAATCTTGACTGTTTGATCCTAATTGATTTATTTTGACCAAAAGATGCTTATATAATATGCCTGTACTGGGGCAAATTTTCCTCAAATGCTTGAAAAAAATGAATAAATACATTTAAAAAAAATCTAAATAAATATAATGTACAGCTCCTTAAATAAATAAATAAATATAAATCAATAGCTGTAGGGCAGTAGCTCATTTGGTTTTCCATCAAGTCAGTCTGTATTGCACTTTTAAAAGTTATGGTCATAAAAAAAACAAAAAAACAAACATGTTCTGTCCAGTCTGTGACATAACTTCATCTCCGAGTCCCTGCACCACTCACCACCTGCTCCCTGTAGCTTTCCCAGCTCCTTTTCTACACGGCTTCTCTTTGGCCTTGATCAGCTCTTTCCAGCCACAGACGTCCACCGCGTTACACTTGGTTTTATAACAAAACTGAAGTTAAAGCTAACACAGTGAACCAGCAGAGAGACATTTCAATTGTGTCAACGGCGCACATATACACTTCCTGTCGCTAGTTTTATTTATTTTTATGTATCAAGATTGTGTGTTTTTTTGTTGTTGTTTAGAAGATAACCCCAAAATACTGACCATTAAAATTCTATACAGGCTGTGTTATGTTTTCAGGAACTTTATGCAATATTTCTGGGGCTTACCTCCCTGGAGATGTTATAACTTGGCCTAAAATGTCCCGCAATATGGCATTTAACTTGTTTTTGTTGCTTTAAAAACATACCGTGCTGAAAACATGTATGTAGTCTTACTGTGACTGGGCTCTCCTCTCCACTGATCTGATAATAATAATGATTTTTTCTTAACTTTTTACCAGGTAAGTCAATTGAGAACGGCTTCCCCGATGCCCTGTATAATTATCTAACTTAAAATATTGTATAAAATGTGGGATTTTAAAGGTTTTGTATCTGATTATTACGGTCTTAGAAACATAAATAACAGAATTAGTTCATTTTAAACAGTTTGCAATGGACCAAAGTTATTCCTCACTTAGTTTATGCAGCCGGACATCCTAATTATACATCACGATGAGTTTCTAAATGCTTTTGCCATGATGGTAAAACTAATAATATCTACCATGCTGACAATAAAACACTTTATAATTAGCTGTAAATGGCACACTGGCTCATTTTGACCTCAAGACCTGCTCAAACAAATTGGCTCAAATAGATAAAAACAACAAAAAAGGTACATTTACTGTTAGGATGAATAACTAGGCTTAGCTATTTTGTATAACTACTGCGGTATTTCATTCTTGTACCAAGGTCATGTGAAGATAAGGACTCTGATCACAGCGGTGAGACTCAGAGATGCCAAGACAAATACATGATATCCCAATCTATCTAATAGCAAACTAACCAAACAGGACAAGAACTACTGACAGGGACGATGTCAGGACTTGTCAGCCGAATAACACCACGGATGGAGTCTGACTGGACTGTGGGACGTGCCAAAAGGCCTGGCTGGTCCGTGCACCAACAAAGAGGCGCCAAGTCTAAACCACGGCCGCCTCCCACTATAGTTTGTGTATAAAAGTCATTGCATAGGCGTAAATATTGAGTCTCTGCACGGGAATGTCGGCACAGACTCCCTGTACAGGTGCGGGTTTTTAATATTTGAATAAGTAAATTATCTGGACTTTATTTCCGTTTCAAGTGGATTTTTTATCGAAGCAGAAACGAACGAACACGAGAGGAAAAGGCGGTTTTCCTCAACAATACTTAAATTGTTTTGTTGTGTGGGTCAGTGACATGACGCCTACATTTTCCGTCCAATTGCAATTTCCTCAGTTCAAAAGGTTCACATTTCATAATAATTCAGCACATTTCTGTAGTACCCCTGACCTCCATGGAACCAAATCATTTTTTTTTTTCAGAAATCATGAGCTATTCTGCATGTTTTATGTACTTAAAGTGTTAAAATGTCATGTGGTGCGACCGTGCATCATGTGGTGCGACTAATAACAGCAGGAATTCTATGGCTGGAGTTTTATTAACAAAGTCGACTTGGGTAAAAGGGATTCTTTAGGCGTTTTTCTTCATTTGATGCATTTTCCAGGGCAGTAGTTTGTTCATTAAACACAAGCAGGTGACAACAACAACAAAATTTCAATATGCATTAAAAATCTAAAGAAACGTCAACAGTTTGTTTCTATACACTTCATATTACTCAGAACTTAGATTAATATCCCAACCATGTTTTAGAAAATAACAATTTTAAGGTTATTCTCGGTCGCACCACATGACATTTTTTAAGGTCGTAGCCAATTCATGTACATAAAAAAACACTAAAAATGCTTAAATATAAATGATAAAGATAGATTTATGCACCTGACACTGTAAATATGTGAAAAACTTCAATATAAACTAGTATTTTTTATATTTTAAAATTTGCCCGTTATAAATCCTTATACGTCATTGCCCGTGTGTCATTTCCATTCCCGGCAGTAAATTAAGAAAAGCTTCTGAATTAACTTTGCAATCAATCTCCCTCTTGTCCCCGCTGCATTTGTATTCGAAAGAGTGTAGTGCGTGCGCATGTTCTGAATACAAACCGAATATAATTTGTTTGTGATTACATACAACTGATGAGGCTAATTCTGTGGGCGGAGCCTCCAAACGAGCCCAGACGAGGAGGCGTGTTTGCGTGAAGTTCAAATATTACCAATCACCATGGAGACGGCGCTAACCCACTTTTAATGGAGAGGCAATTAGTCCCCAACATATTGACGGCGGTTTTAGAAAGCGCAGTCACGTATCGGTCCACTGCTTTGAAATACGCGTTATTATGAAAGGGCCCGTCTCCAGTACAGTGCATTAAAATGGACTCAAATGAGAGAGTAATGAAAAACATAGCCGGGGCCCAGAATGATGCTGTTTACAAAGGCTTTCCCCATTACTCTTATGTGTGGTTCGACTCAGTCTACCTGTTAGCTGCAATAAAAATGATTAACATTAAATGGAGCAAATGCAACCAATTTTGCCTGGATTCGCCACTTAGCCGGTCCATTTGGAAAACTCGGGACGACAGAAATGGGGAAAGGTCCGTTGGAAATCAATGCAGTGTTTTACCACATATGAAATAAAAAGTGAAAGTGGGTTTGATGAAAAATGCATATTACAGATGTATACGGTGAAGGGCAATTGTGATGGGAGTGGAAATTTGGTTATAGCATCTTTAAAAACTGTTAGTCCTTGTTTAGACCTGGTTTAGTCCTTGTTTAGACCTAGTTTAGTCCTTGTTTAGATCTGGTTTAGTCCTTGTTTAGATCTGGTTTAGTCCTTGTTTAGACCTGGTTTAGTCCTTGTTTAGACCTGGTTTAGTCCTTGTTTAGACCTAGTTTAGTCCTTGTTTAGACCTGGTTTAGTCCTTGTTCCGACCTGGTTTAGTCCTTGTTCCGACCTGGTTTAGTCCTTGTTTAGACCTAGTTTAGTCCTTGTTTAGACCTGGTTTAGTCCTTGTTTAGACCTGGTTTAGTCCTTGTTTAGACCTGGTTTAGACCTGGTTGAGTCCTTGTTCCAACCTGGTTTAGTCCTTGTTTAGACCTGGTTTAGTCCTTGTTCCGACCTAGTTTAGTCCTTGTTTAGACCTGGTTTAGTCCTTGTTTAGATCTGGTTTAGTCCTTGTTTAGACCTGGTTTAGTCCTTGTTTAGACCTGGTTTAGTCCTTGTTTAGACCTGGTTGAGTCCTTGTTCCAACCTGGTTTAGTCCTTGTTTAGACCTGGTTTAGTCCTTGTTCCGACCTGGTTTAGTCCTTGTTTAGACCTGGTTTAGTCCTTGTTTAGACCTAGTTTAGTCCTTGTTTAGACCTGGTTTAGTCCTTGTTTAGACCTGGTTTAGTCCTTGTTTAGACCTGGTTTAGTCCTTGTTTAGACCTGGTTGAGTCCTTGTTCCAACCTGGTTTAGTCCTTGTTTAGATCTGGTTTAGTCCTTGTTTAGACCTGGTTTAGTCCTTGTTTAGACCTGGTTTAGTCCTTGTTCCGACCTGGTTTAGTCCTTGTTTAGACCTGGTTTAGTCCTTGTTTAGACCTGGTTTAGTCCTTGTTTAGATCTGGTTTAGTCCTTGTTTAGACCTGGTTTAGTCCTTGTTTAGACCTGGTTTAGTCCTTGTTTAGACCTGGTTTAGTCCTTGTTTAGTCCTGGTTTAGTCCTTGTTTAGATCTGGTTTAGTCCTTGTTTAGACCTGGTTTAGTCCTTGTTTAGACCTGGTTTAGTCCTTGTTTAGACCTGGTTTAGACCTGGTTTAGTCCTTGTTTAGACCTGGTTTAGTCCTTGTTTAGATCTGGTTTAGTCCTTGTTTAGACCTGGTTTAGTCCTTGTTTAGACCTGGTTTAGTCCTTGTTTAGACCTGGTTTAGTCCTTGTTTAGTCCTGGTTTAGACCTGGTTTAGTCCTGGTTTAGTCCTTGTTTAGATCTGGTTTAGTCCTTGTTTAGACCTGGTTTAGTCCTTGTTTAGTCCTTGTTTAGACCTGGTTTAGTCCTGGTTTAGTCCTTGTTTAGATCTGGTTTAGTCCTTGTTTAGACCTGGTTTAGTCCTTGTTTAGACCTGGTTTAGTCCTTGTTTAGACCTGGTTTAGTCCTTGTTTAGACCTGGTTTAGTCCTTGTTTAGTCCTTGTTTAGACCTGGTTTAGTCCTGGTTTAGTCCTTGTTTAGATCTGGTTTAGTCCTTGTTTAGACCTGGTTTAGTCCTTGTTTATTCCTTGTTTAGACCTGGTTTAGTCCTGGTTTAGTCCTTGTTTAGACCTGGTTTAGTCCTTGTTTAGACCTGGTTTAGTCCTTGTTTAGACCTGGTTTAGTCCTTGTTTAGTCCTTGTTTAGACCTGGTTTAGTCCTGGTTTAGTCCTTGTTTAGATCTGGTTTAGTCCTTGTTTAGACCTGGTTTAGTCCTGGTTTAGTCCTTGTTTAGACCTGGTTTAGTCCTTGTTTAGTCCTTGTTTAGACCTGGTTTAGTCCTTGTTTAGATCTGGTTTAGTCCTTGTTTAGACCTGGTTTAGTCCTTGTTTAGTCCTTGTTTAGACCTGGTTTAGTCCTGGTTTAGATCTGGTTTAGTCCTTGTTTAGACCTGGTTTAGTCCTTGTTTAGATCTGGTTTAGTCCTTGTTTAGACCTGGTTTAGTCCTTGTTTAGTCCTTGTTTAGACCTGGTTTAGTCCTGGTTTAGTCCTTGTTTAGACCTGGTTTAGTCCTTGTTTAGACCTGGTTTAGTCCTTGTTTAGACCTGGTTTAGTCCTTGTTTAGTCCTTGTTTAGACCTGGTTTAGTCCTGGTTTAGTCCTTGTTTAGATCTGGTTTAGTCCTTGTTTAGACCTGGTTTAGTCCTGGTTTAGTCCTTGTTTAGACCTGGTTTAGTCCTTGTTTAGACCTGGTTTAGTCCTTGTTTAGACCTGGTTTAGTCCTTGTTTAGTCCTTGTTTAGACCTGGTTTAGTCCTGGTTTAGTCCTTGTTTAGACCTGGTTTAGTCCTTGTTTAGACCTGGTTTAGTCCTTGTTTAGACCTGGTTTAGTCCTTGTTTAGACCTGTAGGTTAGTTCATTACAAAAGTAGATTTACTTGAGTATTTGTAATAACACAGTACTGCAGTGAGTAGTTTTTAGACATCATACTTTTACTCATACTTGACTTACAGTTTTGGTGGTTAATTTTACACATGACAAAAGCTTTCTTGATATCAAAGGAACTGTATGTTTTTTTTGTTTGATTTTTTTTTTCACATTAATTACAATCATAACTTAAACCTGGTTGCCTGAATATTCAGATAAAAGATGAAAGTTTTTTGTTTTTTTTTCTCCATTCTCAGAGTATGTCCATGCCTTTAGAACCTCCAGAATTCCCTTCCTGAACTGCAGAGGCTGCACTAGCACCGATTCATGTTTGCCTGCAGGAGCTGGGGTTCAGGTGCTGACCATTCAGATCAGAGAAAGGTGTTTTAGGTTTAAACCAACTGGATTTCAGCATTGAACCTGGCAACCCAAACAAGAGAGTCATGTGAGGCTGATTTTGCTTTCTGACTGGACACAAAATTCTAACATAAACAGCCTGGCCATCAGCTCCAATGTAAGTAAGAATAAACCAGTGTTACAGTTGTTATCAGTAAAAGCTATATTTAATTTGAACATGTTTAAGTCATATCTGGGGACACCGATAGGTCACGATTATGGAACTTAGGCTACGTTTACATGGAAACACCCTGAAGTCTTTTTGTTCTCATTCTTATTCTGCACTTACACAGGCGTTTTGGGTGGGGAATTCTGCGTGCACACGGAAACACGCAAAACTTGCACTTTGCCGATGTAGTTTGCATGCCCAGTGCATCGGTGGCAGCACCACCAAGACCCTTTTGCTTCTCTACTTCCTCTTCTCCAGCGCGTCAATTCAAAACAACACAGTGAAGCGTAATAACACCACGGATTTCATGTAGACGGACGAGGCCTTGAATGACTCTGTGTGATCAGGGGAGTCACTTTTCCGACACGAGTCCTGTGGCATTTGCAGATGCTCGGGCAGGTTGAAGTTCATGTTTGTTTTCTTCCTGAACTGACTCGTGCTCGTGACGTAATCTCTACGCCCCATCCCAGAAAAATGCAGTTTTCCATTTTCAACCATTTACACAGTGACAACAAAATGGAGTGTTTTCAACCCCCCAAAAATGCCGTTGCCATCTAAACGATATGGACATCTGGCAAAATGTTTCCCCCGTTACCGTTGTTGTGTAAATGGCCCCTTAAAGTTGGAATCCTGCATACAGAACCATTAACTTATTTGGACTTTTTGGGGTTTTATAGTATACCTTTACTCTTTACTCTTATTTTGTACTTCTACTAAACTAAGAATACTTTGATTTATTTTGCTCTGTGTGGATTTTTAGGGTTACACGATGCACCTTTAACAGTCCTCATACTTGAATTTCTGGCCAGTCTCACTGTCTGTGAACAAGAGACCGGTGCCATTATGCCCTACTTCATCTGTATAATACCCTGCTGGATCTGTATAATCCAAATTGCCTGGCGCATGCCCATATATCAATGTTTCCTGAAAACAAGAGCATCAGTGCCAATTAGCTGCCATCCGCTCCTGCAGCCCTTGCCGCCCCCGGGACTGCAGGTATCGACGGGCGCTGGAGGATTAGAGGAGCGCAGTGCCGGACAGTTGATTGTTACGGCCGATTTGAGCCGGAAGAACCGAAGCACAAAAGGAATCGCTCCAGAAGACACTAGAAAACCAGGAGGCAGGAGGCACGCTAATTATTTCTCCCCTTTACAGAGAAGTGGGATGTGTCTGTGGGCTTATTGATGGGAATTGATTCTTTTGTGCAGCCAACAATAAAGAGGCAGAGTGGACACGGAGGAAGTTTGGAAGTGGGAGCGAAACTGGACAGACGGAAGTGTTAGAGGAAGAGAAGAAACAATAAATACAATCAGTGGTTCCATTGTTAAACATTGCCCTGTTTCGGATGACCTTATAACATTCTGCAGAGGAATATTATTTAATACAGCTCAAATTAATACTGTTAAAGTGCAGGTTTTGTTGTAATACAGTGAGGTCTTGAGTCTAGTCAGTGCACACATGAAAAAAAAGTTATCTCATGGGATCTTTTCAGTGGATTGGATGAAAAACGGTTGAGTATTGTTGAGTTATATGATTTCAAGTTCCGAAATCAGTGGCAGAAGGACAGGAATGCACAAATTATTTATTAGAAATGATGTTAAAATCTCATCCTGCCTCATTCTAATGGACCCAATCATGTAACTTGTCTCCTTTTGTGCTAAATTTGTCTAGTCCCACCCCAAAAATTTATCCTAGAATTGTTTTCCGTGTTAGAATAATTTAGTTTTTAAAATAATTCATTTTGCTTAACACATTATTTTCTTTATGTTCCAACAGTCATCATAACTTGACTGATTTTCCCAATGCAACATATAAAGGTTATTTTCTTTGGTTGGTTATCTCCATGTAAATGTGGATGTTTTCTGTGGAAACTTCTCTCTCTTGCACAGGTTCTTTAAGACCAAATAGTGTGTTGTTTCTAAAACTACATACTGCACCATTATCACAATATTTTTAAGATTTTTGCTTTAGACCTGAATTATAGTCGGGGCTTTCTTTGGTTTAGGGCCAGTTCACTTTCAGAGATATTGGAAAAATGTATCAGATTAGAATTATTGTTTTGGACACATGCAAGTTTGTATTGATTTGATTGATTTATTTGTGAAGAGGCACATATTAATGAACATTTAAAATGTAAATATGTAAAGATTACAGCCAGTGTGGCTCATTTCCATCTTCAGTCCCTCAGCAGGTTGATGTGAAATCATCTGCAGGACAGGGACAAGTACAGTAACATCCATCCATCTTCTTCCACTTTATCCGGCTGTATCACGAGGCCAGCAGTTCGCCGCCCAGTCCTCTGTGCACCCAACCCCATGAACCCCTCTGTGGGTGCTGAGCCCACAGGAGGGTGGACTCATGTTATGCTTTTGGGCTGAGCCCGGCCGGGCACCAGGCGATGTCATGGTCCTTGATTTCAGTTCATATGAGTGCTGCATGTTTTGGGTTAAAGGGGGGAACCGGAGTGCCGGGAGGAAACCCATCCAGACACGGGGAGAACATGCAAGTGGATGGGAGCACAGTAACAATCGCACAAAAGTACATAACACCAGCACCTATACAAAGAATTCATTTCAGACAGTTCATTTGAAGTTCGAAGTCAAGAGTTAAAGAGTTTCAAGGCTGAAATCCAGTTTGTTTTCTCTGTAACACTGAGATTCCTTCAAATAAAACTTTTGTTGATATATAAAAGATATTATTATTATTATTAGGACTTAGAATATATTAAAATATCTAGTTCAACCTTCCAAACAAGGATATAATGTGAAAATTCAGCCCTTTTGTTGTTAAATTTATGCTCCATTTGTGTTTTATGATAGACTTGAACCTTGACAAAGACATCTGGTACATTTTAGCACATTCCTGATGCATTTTTAAAATAACAAACAAGTAAATGCAAAGAAAACAATAAAAGGATAGCTATTCAATTTGTCAATATCACCCACTCCTACTCAGAGTTCAACCTGAACATGCCCCTACCCAAAATGGAGTACTAAGAGATGGGCAGAATACGACAACAGTTTCTTGAATCTTTAGTTTTATCGCAGCCTGGTGAATATACATGGATATGAGCAGATATCGAGTGCTTATAAAGACACAGCCCACAGGTCCACTGGGGTTAAGAGTTCTTAATCAAATCTTCATTTACATTTCCCCGTTCAGACTGACGAAGTTCTACTCTTCTCTTTAAGACGCCTTTGACAGTAAATACAGTCATTTTTAATATGGAAAACAGGCTAAGGGAGTCTGTGGTAATTACTGGAGGATTCTAAAGGAATTCTCTGTTATGGTGCTCTGTGCAATAATTATCACCGTGCATCTAAGTGCTGTAGACACCAGGGAGGAGGTAAAAAGAAACATCTAGCTTTATGAATACTAATGATTACTTTGGATACGACTTTTTCGCTTCTTTTCAAGTGCATTTTTCACTCTCATTAATACGATAGCCTCACAGCAAGAAGGTTTTGAGGTTCGGGGTTCGGCGCCCTTTCTGGCCATTCTGCGTGGTGTTTGCATGTTCTTCCTGCGTCTGGGTGGGTTTCTTCCAAATTCTCGGCTTTCCTTTATCAACCCAAAACATGCGCAATAGGTCAAATCCTCCAGCTAACGTCCTGATCAAGATTAGCTCAAGATCTGGAGATAAGTCCCCAGACTCCACTACTTCACTGGGAATCAAGGATGGGTCAAATGCAGAGGACAAATTTCACTACGGTGAGAATAAAGTGTGCATTAAAAGGCCCATATTACGCTTTTTTCTGATCTATAATGTTGTTTCCGCATCATAAACATACCGGGAGTTGTGTTTTGTTTCATTCACACATGTTTAACGCACAAACTCTGCACAAACAAAAAAAAACACACCTTCATTTCAATCATTTGGATGATTTCAACCCTGGAATTTCCCATCTCTCCTGAAAAAGAGATAAAAGGAGCTGTTAACTTGAAAACTACCGGTTCATGACATCTCAAGGTGGATCAGAGCATTTTGAACTTTGGAGCTGTAGACAGACTAACAATAATAATAATAATAAAAAAGGATTACGGCACGGGGGCTGAGTGGCAACACTCAGGCCTCACAGCAAGAAGGTTGCGGGTTCGATCCCCGGGTCGCCCGGGCCTTTCTGTGTGGAGTTTGCATGTTCCTCCCCGTGTCTGGATGGGTTTCCTCCGGGTACTCCGGTTTCCCCCATCAACCTAAAACATGCCCGCACCCCTATGAACTAACATCAAGGACCATAATGTCCACCCTCCTGTGGGCTCACCACCTGCAGAGGGGTTCATAGGGGGGGTCAGGTGCTATGAGGATTGGGCAGCACGCTGCCCCCGCGACCCAGCCGGATTAAGCGGGAGAAGATGGATGGATGGAAAAAGGATTACTCAAACATGTGGACAAAACAAAACACAACTCCAGGTATGTTTTTGAGGCGGTAACAGCATTCTGCCATGACTTAAAGCTCTCAAGAATTCATTTTGTGTAATAAAGAACCTTTAACCTTAGGCTATCTAGTCTATATAAAACTTAAATTTGTAGCACACAGCAATCATCTTCTCCCTATACAGAGATTTGCATGTGGACTTTCGATCTATAGTCAACTAAAGAAATTCTTGGACGACTAAAGACATGTACTGCTGATCGTTTGGTCGACTAAAAGAGGGGCGTGGCAAAAAATGTGACAAAAACTTTCAAAATTGTTGCATATCTCTGTGTATCTCTGACCCAAACTGCACTCATACTAATACACCTGCAGGGGGAGTTCATGCAAAAACAACAACAGCAAAAAGTATTAGAAAACAATGCATTCATGTAAAGACTAGGGATGTAACCGTAACCGAAATATCGCAATATCGTATCATCAAATCTATTGAATCCCAAGTGTCTTTGCTTAAATTAATAGTTCTGATGCAGAAATAGCTAAAAAACAGAGGGAACTACATAGACCATGATCCTTTGCTCTGTTTCAGTGCAGACGACATGAAGAAATAACTGTTCTCAGCACTTTTACATCTTCATTCTTTGGGTTAGGGTTGTCTGTAACTCTTGTGAAGGCGTTTTTAGAGGAAACAGTAGCATATTCACAGTTTTGTGCCTACACAAAATACTGTAATAAATATGGTACCGTGAGATGTTTATGGTGAGAGAGAGATTTGGATATCGTTCCATCCCTAATGATCATAAATGTTGTACCAAATGACTGGTCAAAGCATTTTATAATGTCATTCTTGTTACTATGCAGAATATCGTAATATCGAGAGCTTTCCCGTGATATCGTAATAAATATCGTGCCGTGAGGTTCGTACCGTGACAATATCATATCGTGAGACTTGTAAAGACAGATTAAACTTGTAAATCATGAGTTTAACCTCCCTTTTTATGTATAACTACCAAAAAATACCTTAAACAAACTTTCTGACTCACAAGCTTCTCCGTTCTGCTGTTGTCCCATATAGTCCTTAGTGAACTAATAACATTTTTGGTCGATGAAAGACTTGATTAACAAATAAAACCTACAGTCCAAGTTCTCTGCACATTTTTACCCCAGACACCCGCCCGGATGCAACCCTCTCCCCTGCTCCCAGACTATCAATTCTGCTGCACTGTGTTCCATGATGATACAAACTCACTACTTTGAACTGTCTACAGTGCTGAAACCCTTCGCCACTCATAACTGGTCCAACACAGCTCTGACAGCAGTGCGGCCAGCCACTGGACAGCCAACAAGCGATTTGAAGCAGTACAGACAGAGAATCTGAACAGCGCTCTCCTCAAACCATTGTGCTTTGAGGTCTGGGCCAGTGGACAGGAGAATAAAAGGCGGCTTCATGCACTCAAAGGGCAACAGAAGGAAGAAATTGAAAACAAGACGGCCACCGAATAACAAAGATCAGAGGAGGGAGAGGAGATGGGATTCGGGGCAGTTTGGAGACTGTTATGGCTGGAGCATCGATCGTTTTTAGGCTTAGACTTAAGACAAACTGGATCCACAAGGTAAATTATTTGGATACAGTAGCTCACACATCACAATATAATATAATAACAAAGAGAACAAATCTAAAATGATAATAATACATTCAAAATAAGTAGCAAAAGTAGCAAGAGACAAATGATTTCAGCTTTGGAATCGCCAATCTTTACTGAATAAAAGGTAAAAGGAGCTGTTAACTTGAAAACTACTACTTCATGACATCACAAGGTGGAACAGAGCATGTTGAACATTGGAGTTGTAAACAGGATTACTCAAACATGCGTGAATGAAATGAAACACAACTCCAGGTACGTTTTTGATGAGGAAACAACTAGGGACGTAACAATAACCAAAATATGGTGATATTGTATCATCAAAGGTCTCACAATAATATCGTGGACCATCACAATATATCGAATCACAAGTCTCTTTGCTTAAATGAACAGTTCTGATGCAGAAATAGCTAAAAAAACAAACAAAAGGAAACTACATATACCATGATCCTTCGCTCCATTTCAGTGCAGACGACATGAAGAAATAACTGTTCTAAGCACTTTGAAATCTTCATTCTTTGGATTAAGTTTTGTGAAGGGATTTTTAGAGTAAAAAGTAGCAGATTATGTCGTACCGTGAGATGTTTATGGTGAAAATATCGTACAGAGAGATTTGGATTTCGTTCCATCCCTAATGACAATAAATGTTGTACCAAATGTCTGGTCAAAGCATTTATAATGTCAGTCTTGTTATTATGTAGAATATTGTAATATCGTGAGCCTCCCCATCATATCGTGAGCTTTCCCACGATATCGCAATAAATATCGTAGCGTCAGGTTCATACCGTGACAATATCGTATCCTGAGACTTGGATATTGTTACACCTCTTGTAAAGACAGATTAAAATTGTAAATCATGACTTTAACCTTCCTTTTAAAATTTTCTTGTTATTATGTAAAATATCGTAATATCGTGAGCTTTCCCACGATATCGCAATAAACATCGTACCGTGAGGTTCATACCGTGACGATATCCCTGTGTCTGTTTTGCACTGATCATTACCTGTCTGTTTGGCAGTGTTATATTCTTGTAATTTGTCTTTTTTGTGTTACATTATAGAGTTTATTGTTTTCTACTTTATTCTGTTTTATTCATTACATGGTTAATAGTGTTTGTCTACGTTTCGCTCCAAGTACCGCAGCAATTTCCTAACGCTGTGAACCTGCTCACTCATATGGCAATAAAACCTTTCTGATTCTGACATCGTGAGACTTGGAAGTCGTCACACCCGTAGAAACAACTTTCTAACAAGGCTTGAAGTTCACAAGAGTCAATTTTGCGTAATATAGAACCTTTAGAGTGGTGTCCGATGGGAAAGTTGACGCGCTAAAACTTGACGCTGAATCAAACAGGCGACAGAGGGGGGCCGGGAGATGTGCTGAGCTGAACTGAATGTTTAGCTTCGCGTTTGAAAAATCGATATAAATGGACTGTGGAAAATGATCCGTAGAAGTGGGTGTCATACTTAGCGCTCCGTGAAGCAATCGATCATTCACGTACCGCACACAGAACGTAAGTCAAAGTGTCTTGCCCAAGGACACTGGAGTACACTGGAGTATTACACTGAGCAGGGAATATCACTGTTATTGAGTATTCGTACTTTGCAGCCGGTGTCATCAATATTCCCGGGGGATGTGCGCCACAACTTTTATTCCTTCTGCCATAAAGATTTTAAATGGAAAGTACATTTGCTATTGGGGTTTGAATGTACGGTGTGTGTTGTATATATTCGATTTTTTATTTTATTTATGTATGGATTGTGCACGACCAGAGATGTGCAAACTGAATTGCCCTTTAGGATTAATAAAGTTGTTGACTGATTGATTGATTAATGCTAACTAAAGGGACTACTCGATTTGAAGGTCTGTTAAATTAGACTTTGATCTGAGCTTTATTTGAACACAATTTGACCTGAGAGAACGGATTTACTTGGAACTACAGCAGGTGAGATGCTGCTAAACACGACTCTCACATGCAAAAGTACAGTCACCCGATAGATAGACAACAGATTTCAGTTAGTCTCATCTTTTTATCGGAAATCAAACTCCTAAAGCGAGACCATGCGCACTCATATTGATCACAGACTCCTGAAAATGTGCCGTTTTCATCCATTTTTTTATTTTTTCTTGACTATTTTGACTACCGTAAAATACCAATTAAGAGCTGGGACGTTTGTTTCAATCACTTAAAAGACCAGGCCAGTTTATTTGAGACCAGGCGTCCTCACAAAAATCTGAAAATATGGGACTCAAATTCTTTTAACCAGTATGACGATAATTTAGGCGACTTTCTATACAGACGTCGGCGAGTTTATTTGAAATGTTACAACAAACGGCTGTTTTTTTCCCGTCGTTTTTTGGTTTATGTAAATAAGCCGTGTGGTTTTAAGTTTTGTTTCTGTAGAGTCGACTTCTGTCTTCCAGCTCGTACATTAGACCCGACGTTTATTTGGAACCGGCGCTTATTTATCAAAATATACACCTACACCTGCTGTTTAAAGGGGACCCGGCTCTTATTGGGTATTTTATGGTGTCTTAAAAGATTGGGCAGTGTTTGCTATTGTGTGTTTTGTGTCACAGTGGAAACTACATGCTGAACAACCCCAGCGTAATGCCACTGTGAAGTATCAATTGGAAGAGTAAAGCAACACTGTGTAACTTTCTAGAGATGACAGATCGCTTACACGCTCTACATGATCCTGGAGTTTTTATTTCTCTATTTTGTTTGTAAATAAATTCCTATTCCTAATATGGAACTCCAAATTTGCTCCTATACCCGGAGACATCGATGAGCTTCATTTGACTGGATTGACTATGAGCTAAACAAACATACTTTATTACACAGGAAGTCATGTCAATCAACGCAATATAATCACATGAGCATGAGCTTTTTTAACTGCACATTGGAGTTTTTGGTGAAATGGCAATTTCGATCCCCCTATGTCATTTTGTTACATGGTGGAACTGACAATAAGGTTCATTTTGACTTTGAAAAAAATAAATAAAATCTTAAAAGAGTCCATATGAAATTGATTGTGGGGCTAAGTTATAATGTTTCCTCATCACAAACACACCTGGAGTTGTGTTTTGTTTCACTCGCACATGTTTAACACACAAATCCTGTTCTGTTCGAGTTCTGAACTGAAACTGAAACTGAAAACACTCTGTTCCACCTTATGATGTCATGCGGTAATACTGGAAGTACTTCACTGTGTTTTTAAACTCCATACACCTTTATTAGACACATTTTGGATAATTTCAGCCCTGGAATCGGCGATTTCTACTGAACTAAAGGTAAAAGGAGCTGCTAACTTGACATCATAAGGTGGAACAGAACATTTTGAGCTTTGGAAATGTAGATAAACATGTGTGAATGAAAGAAAACACAACTCCAGGTATGTTTCAGAGGAGGTAACAACATTATAACATGGCTTAAACCTCACAATTATCTAATTCTACTTAATTTAGGACCTTTCATTCAAAACATCCATCAAAACCAACAATGAAAAAACATCCTGTAGCCTTTTTCCATTACTCACCCACTTCCGACATCTCCGGCACGTCCGCTACGAAGGGCCCGTCTGGGAATTTGGGAGCGTTGTCATTGATATCCTGAACTTTGATGATGAATTCCGACTTGGGTTCGAGGGCGTCCTCCGTGTTGCGGTCCAGGGCTTGTGCGTGCAGGACGTAGTGCGATTTCCTCTCTCGATCCAGACTCTTGGTGGCGTGAATATCTCCAGTCACCTCGTCGATGATAAAAATAGTCCCGGCGCCCTCTCCGCTCAGAATGTACCTGACAGACCCGTCGCCCTTATCCGAGTTGGAGTGAAGCTGCAGAAGAAAAAGAAGAACAGGAAGTGAATGCACAAATAAATAAAAAATAACTGGTCAAATACAGGCGAGGAGTTTGCGCGAAAATATGTGTCAATGTTGTCAGAAAGTAATGAAATATGGCTGCAGTTTATTAATTTTTTTTTTGTTGGAATTGAAGCAAAATGGTGTTTAAATGTCACAGTTTTATCATTATTATCCATGATTATCAACACCATGAAGAAAAAAACAGTAAAATCCCAAGCTAAAGGGGCACTATGTAACTTTTGTGGTGGAGGGACACAAGTTAACTCCAGCAGGTGAAGTTACAGCTCAGATCTGTGGAGAAGCAAGCCCGTTCACAGTAAGAATGTGTGTTTTCCAAAGCATTTTCTTTGCAATAAAACCCCTAAAATAACAGATACATTAAAAGCAATAAGATCTCCATAGCGACATGTAGACAGAAGACTCCTAAACCGAATAAATTGTAGTGTCGTTTTAACTTTTTTGGCATTGATCACCTTTAATTTAAGATGTGACAAGGCTTCTGAAATGAAACTTTCTGAATGACGAAGAACATTTAACCCAAAACATCTCCAGCTAAGGTTGTGCTGGACCAAGACGAGCTCAAGATCTGGAGATGGTCCCACTGCTCCTCACGGGTTTAGTCAGTGGTGCAGTGGGGGTTTTGTTAAGTGGGGGTATGAGATTCGTAAAGCATTTTCTTCCACATGTTTTCCGTCCATATCGCAAATGGTGAATCGGCTGAAGCTGTGAGAACTTCGGTTTGTGTCCCAGAAGAAATATTGATTGAGATGCCGGACTTTTGCGCCGCATACAGTCTGAACCAGGACTGAACCAGGACTGAACCAGGACTGAACCAGGACTGAACCAGGACTGAACCAGGACTGTACTAGGACTAAACCAGGGCTGAACCAGGACTGAACCAGGACTGAACCAGGACTGAACCAGGACTGAACCAGGGCGGAACTAGAACTGAACCAGGACTAAACCAGGACTGAACCAGGACTGAACCAGGGCTGAACCAGGACTGAACCAGGACTGAACCAGGACTGAACCAGGGCGGAACTAGAACTGAACCAGGACTAAACCAGGACTGAACCAGGACTGAACCAGGGCTGAACCAGGACTGTACTAGGACTAAACTAGGACTGAACCAGGGCTGAACCAGAACTGAACCAGGACTAAACCAGGACTGAACCAGGGCTGAACCAGGGCTGAACCAGGACTGTACTAGGACTAAACTAGGACTGAACCAGGGCTGAACCAGAACTGAACCAGGACTAAACCAGGACTGAACCAGGACTGAACCAGGGCTGAACCAGGACTGAACCAGGACTGTACTAGGACTAAACTATGACTGAACCAGGGCTGAACCAGAACTGAACCAGGACTAAACCAGGACTGAACCAGGGCTGAACCAGGACTAAACCAGGACTAAACCAGGACTAAACCAGGACTGAAACAGGACTGAACCAGGACTTAACCAAGACAGAACCAGAACGGAACCAGGACTAAACCAGGACTAAACCAGGACTAAGCCAGGACTAAACCAGGAACGTACCAGGACTGAACCAGAACTAAACCAGGACTAAACCAGGACTGCACCACGACTAAACCAGGACTAAACCAAGACTCAACTACGACTGCACCATGAATAAGCCAGGACTAAAGCAGGACTCAACCAGGACTAAACAAGGACTCAACTACGACTGCACCACGACAAAACCAGAACTAAACCAGGACTCAACCAGGACTCAACTACGACTGCACCACGACAAAACCAGAACTAAACCAGGACTCAACCAGGACTAATCTTGGACTTGAGAGGGAGAGAGAGAATCCAAGTCTGCAGAGCCCGACCCGTGATCTATGTGGGCACACCTCCTGGTTTAGTTCTGGTTTAGTCCTGCTTTAGACCTGGTTTAGTCCTGGTTTATATGACCTATGCAGGATGTTTTCACCATAACCAATAGCTCCGGTTTGACATTTAAGTTGTGGCTATTTTATATTTGTTATTTTTTTTATATTTCACAGTCGAAGTGGGTGGACGGCGTAACCTCCATGTACCACGCCCACTACACCCCTGGATTTAACACAGTATCACTGATGAATGGGTCAAATGCACAGAACATTATTGAGCAAATATAGCATAACCACTTTTAATAATGCATGTGGTTTTATCCAGTGAAACCAGATTTTTTTCTTGCCCCGGTGCAGGTATAATGTAGAAGCAGCACACTAGTTGATGTTATCTTTACTGTCACAGCAAAACTCTGCTCTGGTCTCTTAAAATTGTGAAGAAAAGCAGCTTCAATCTCACTACGCTGAATAACTACGATACTCTGAACACATAAGGTGAGGGAGGAATAACTTTGGCCCCAGGCAAACTGTTTAGAATGAATTTGTTGTGTTTTTTGTGTTTTAAAACAGTAAAAATCAAGTACAATGCCTTTAATCATACAAAAAACCCCACAAAAAACATGCTATTTGTGTAAATGAAATGAATCATAAGAGCAGTTGTGGTTTAAGAGGTTGAGATAAACAATTGTGCGGAGACAGACTGTTCTAAAACGTGACCTTGGCGTTCTTTTTTAATCAAAAAGCTCTTTCTCTCAGTGCAACAATCCCAAATGTTCCCAAAGCTTAAACCTAATTTAAACTTCAATTTGGATCCTCGGAAAATGTCTCCCTGATGACGGCACCAGGCAGAGCTCGTGGCAACACTACACACTCTGCTCCATTTGTGCGCGGGAGCTTTTACCACTGACTCATTTAGAATATTTGAATTTGACAAGACTTTTTCACACCTTAAGCTAAACATATGAAGAGACAACCTCGCGCACTGCTATTTTGAAAACAGTCTGGCAGCGCGAATTTATGCATTTATTTGAACTTCCAGATCAAATTGTAGCAGAAAATTCATGAATCTGTTCTTCTTTTATTAGATTTTATTTATTTATTTATGTTTTATATGTATTTCTGTATATATGTGTATGTATATGTGTATAATGTTTTTTTTTTTTTTGTCTCTTGTCTGCAAAGAAAACAAAAATCTAAATAAAACAGTTAATTACTTCTTCTATTTGGCCCTTATTGTAAATGTTCTCGTTATGGTGATGTTATTTGTTTCCCAGGAATGTCCCACACTGTGGCATTAAAGGTACAGGACGTAACCTTCACGTCACCTTCACGATTACACGGAGTTAAAACCAAACTTTGGAACATTCTCAATGGAGATGGATAAGTTTTATGCCATACTGTGGAACATTATAGCCAAAGGAACTACATTTCCATGGAAACAGGCAGGTTTGTGAGAATCAGGTTTGTGGAGATGCAAGCGAATCACACTAACAACACATCTTTTAGTGCAATAAACACAACAACAAAAACAACACCAAGTTTTTGTTTTATTTTATTTTTTATATTATACTTTTTATATTTTATTTTGGGCTAAAAAGTGACATACTGTGGCTTTAAGTAGCGGGTGGCATTACCAGCATGTTTATAAATGTTTTAAGGCATCTTCAATGTGTTTTTGAGCAATAAAGCACCTGAATAAATCACAGTCTACGTTCAGGCTGGAGGGTTTAATGCTCAATTTTGGATTTTTTTGTGAAATCCGTTTTTTTTGGCGAGATTGTTCACATTTCCAATTAAATGTGACTTGTGTGTGATCTCCAGTGTGAACTTTAAATGCCCCAAAAGATAAGATATCCTTTATTTGTCCCACAATGGGGAAATTTCAAAAAAGTGTCCCACATGAGCAGTGGAGGACACAACGATGTCACACTCAGCGCGATCAGTGTTTACGGAAGTCGCCTGAACATGAACGCTACATTGAGCATCTGGCGATTTTAAAGTTGCTGTTGTACTGTCGTCTCACGGGTGGAAACACGTCTTCGGCCTATTTCAGTGAACACGTCGGCGTTGGGCTGTGTTGGCTCGCGACAGGAGCTTGTTACAGCACAAGAGCCAAACTCTCGCTTGTTAAAGACGTGTAGGTGGGATGAATGCGTCCTGGTCGTTCAGAATGAAGTCGCATGTCTAAAGATCGGATATTTATCGGTTTTAGGAGCGCATATCCAAGTGGCCTGGGTCGCATTTGGAAAAATCGGATCTGTGTCGTTCAGAGAGTTTACAAGATCAGATACAGGTCACATAGGGGCGATAAAATCAGATTTGGGTCACTTCAGGCTGCAGTCTGAATGTAGCCTAAGATAGGTAAGTTTAATGACATTCAAGTTTAAAAAAGAAAGAAAGAAAGAAATCTCCATGGAGATAAGCAGGCTGATCCATGAGAAAAGCCACACAGTGTATCTTGGTCTTGACCAAGAGTCTCTGCAGAAATGTCAGAAATGCAGCTCCAATTTTATGTTAAACGGCTGTACTGTGAAATGTATTGTGAAAACCATTTTAAAATCAATACGAGTATTTTTTTCTTGTCACATTGCCCAGTTATTGTCTAAAATAACAATGACCCAACTGTATTGATCCGAAACATTGACTCATTTTGCCGATTACTTGTAAAACGCTGCCGTCTGCCTCTCACCGGGAGACGGACCCGAGCGCTCCTTCAGCCATAACTGATATCAACACCAACACGACTCCAATACCCATCAGTCACCTCTGCACATGCCGCCGCAGTGTAAGTAACATTACACACCCCGTACTGTACCTGGGAGCGTGATTGCAAATTTACAACCAGGGAGCCGTCATGGAAACGTCATTATTTAACCAATTTCACTGTCACACATGAATAAAACATGTCAGGAAAGGCATTTGTCTTACTTTTACCCCAGGGGGAAACAGAAACGCATCTATTTTCTTTGTGTGCGTTACAAGTGGAACACGGGAGCGCGGCCGTATTGTGTTTTCATTATTTTACAAGAGTTTAAATTTAGAGAAATGCCTTGTTTTTGTCCATCCCCTCGAGCTGTATGTTAATAATAAAGAATAATAGATAAAGTATGCACTGGTTTGCGCTTTGAGGAGAGGGGAAAACACAATGTAAACGTTATACATTATTCAGGATGTTTACATTGACTTAATGGGATGTTTCTTTTTTTTTTTTCATTTCACGCTGCGTTATAAGCAATAGGGAGTCACTTGTCAATTTAATTCGCGGTGATTCACAAAGAGCGCAGTCAGTTTGTATGGAAAATGTAAATAGACTGGATATACAAAGTGCAGAATGGAAATTACTGCGAAAGTAAAAATATTGATAATTTTATGTGCGTTGTGTAACTTTTCTAATGGAGGGTCCGTCAAATGATTAAGGAGATGTTATTGCTTGTCTGGAATGTTTCACAGTACGGTATTAAACCTTTCTATCGTCATGGAGACCAAACTGGACCAAGTTACAGGTCAGATCTGTGCAGAAGCGGCCGCGTTCACAGTCAGATCACTTGTTTTTCTACGTATTTTTGAGCTATAAAACGACCTGTAGTTGAATAAATGTAAGGTAGAGCTGTTTAATGTCACACTGTGGAACATTCCAATGACATCTCCATAGAAACAAGCAGGTGATGGGGAAGGTGAAGTTACAAAACCTGACTTTTCCTGAGCACAGTGAACACCAAAAGCCTCTGAAACGGAAAACCTGTAGAAATACCTGTAGTTGAATAAATGTAAGGTAAAGCTGCTTAATGTCATACTGTGGAACATTCCAGGCAGAGCAATGACATCTCCATAGAAACAAGCAGTTGACAGACCACCAATCCAAAAAAGTTACATAGTGCACCTTTAAATGTGCACTCATATTTATATTTTGACTTTACTTTAAGGTGCATTGTGTAATTTTTTTCTGGTGGAAGGTCTGTCTCATGCTTTTCTCCATGGATACGTCATTGCTCTGCCTGGAATGTTCCGCAGTGTGACATTAAACAGCTCTATTTTACAATTATTCAATTAAAGGTGATTTTTCTGCTCAAAAATACCTAGAAAAACAGACGTTCTGACTGTGAGCGGGGTCGCCTCTCCACAGATGTGACCTGTAACCTGGTCTGGTTTGGCCTCCGTGAAGATAGAAAGGTTTAAAGCCGCACTGTGAAACATTGCAGACGAACCAATAAGATCTCCATGAAGAAAAGCATTTGCCAAACCCTCCACCAGAAAAGTTACACAATGCAGTTATAAGCAAATTTGTTTCTCTACGACGCACACGTCACGTTTCAGAAAAAGCGCCGTCTCCATAGCAACAAGTCTGTATTGAATCAATGTTAGTGGGCATAAAACACAGGGAAACTATTAGCCTTTTTGTATGTGTTCTCTCCACTGCACCTTTATCCAGTCTCCCTCGGCTCCTGGGCTGCACCGGCATCCTGCGGGGCAAATGCTTTCTATTGATTTTACTGTGAGCTATTACGCGCACACCACATAAGGTTTTCAGCTCAACCGCTATAAGTAACAAACAAAGCACTTTGGAAATTGAAAATAGTAAAAAATAAAACAGTTCTGTGAAAGTCCTGCAGCCTCTCTGAGCGAAGCTGCTTTTTCATTCCCGCAGTCCAATTCCACGTGTTGGGAAATAGTAAAATAGCCCATTGGGTATGATTAGGAGACTGCATGGTTGGTCGGGTTGGGAATTGCAGTCTCTCGTGATTCAATTTGATATTCGATACTTGGGTCATGATACGATATTATCAGGATATGTTATTGCTTTGTCTGGAATGTTTCACAGTCTGGATTAAAGGGACAGGTTGGAATTTTGGACATAGGGCCTCATTTCCTAGTGTTTTTTTTTTTTTTTTTTAGAATTCCATCCAGTCCTTGTATTTGCAGAGGTTGCTGGTGCTAGGCTAGTGCATGTCAATGGCCATAGTCGTCCTGCCACTAAAAACAGTCTTACCCACTCCACAGAGCACCCGAGGAAAACTATTAGAACTCCAGACTGTCCATGTGAATGTCTTTGGTGATAGAATAATTTTAGAAGTAAAACCAACCGTTGGATTTGAAGGATTTATGTCTGAACAGCAGCAGTAGTGAGTTGTACTTCCTGATGGAAAGCTCGGCAGCGGCGGACTGATATATGAGAAAATAGTCCCTCAACATGCGACGATTCATGCAATGCAAGTTTAGTTTTATTTCAAACATTATTCTATCCACACGGACATTCACATGGACAGTCTGGAGTTATAATAGTTTTGCCTCGGGTGCCCTGTGGAGTGGGTCAGACTGTTTTTACTGTCAGGACGACTGTGGCCATTGACATGCACTAGCCTAGCACCAGCAACCTCTGCAAATGAAAGGACTGGATGGAATAAAAATTTTTAAAAAAGTGTCTCCACACGTCTCCAACACTCTGGCTCACTAGGAAATGAGGCCCTATGTCCAAAATTCTAAACTATCTCATTAATTTGGGGGGAAAAAAATCACGTTTGCAAACACTGCAGGTGGCCGACAATGACGCTTTGCGGGTGGTTTAGAGGAGCCCACGGTGGACGGGTGTGGCTGAGATGTTTGTTACTGCACGAGTGAACACTCTGCAGGCTCTAGTCAGAACTTTAATGCACAGTTTTATCTGCAGACTGAACAATATGTTTAAACACTGGTAACGCTGTATTTTAAACACTGTATTATTGTTTTGTATTGTCACTGTCCTTGTCTATTTTAAAAAGTCTGGAATAAAGATGAATTAGAAATTAAACCTTTCTATCTTCATGGAGACCAAACCGGACCAAGTTACAGGTCAGATCTGTGGAGAAGTAACCCAGCAACACTCCACAGATCTGAGCTGTAATGTAGCGCAGTGCTGTAACCCGCCCTTGTGATAGATTTAGTTTTATTGTGAAACATTCTAGACAAAGCAATAATATTTCCATGGAGATTACGCAATGCACCTTCAATTATTTCAAGTGTTTAGAGTAGGTGGGTTTGGCAGGTTTGTGTAGCAAAGTTTTTCATTTAATTTTCAGCTTGATATTTAAAGCTTTGGGGATAATTGTCAGAAATGTGTGGAGCAGGTTGAGCAGAAAAGCCAGTGATGTAACAGCAGGATATAAACACACTGGCAGCAATTATAATACTCGTGATCCCCCATTTCTATTCATCTCCTGACTTATTTTATCTTTTTTGTTACCTTACGTTAAAGGTGCATTATGTAGCTTTTCACCATGGAGATGTTCTTGCCAGGCCTGTCACAATAACACATTTTGAAGCACAATATATTGGTACAGACATATACCGTGAAAAGCTATAAAACTGAAACTACTTTATCACTATATATATATATATATATATAAAAGTGTTAGTGAAAAAATACCGGCAGCTGTGGTTGCGATAAGTCCACAGTTAAATTATGGTAAAACATTTCCTTCATTTACAGAAAAATAACTTTATTGATACTGTTGATGACACAGTTAAATTATGTGCTTATTACAATATTTTACATAAAAAAATAGTATTACCATTAAAAATAATAATTTTCAATGTCAATTTTCAGGTAAAACTTTTTTTTTTTTTTTTTTTAAGCTTTTTTAGGGTAAAATATTGTAATAAGCACATTATTTAACTGTGTAATCAACAGTATCAATACACTTTTTTGCTGTAAATGAAGGAAATGTTTTACCGTAATTTAACTGTGGATTTCTGCCACAGCTGCTGGTATTTTACAGTAAAAATAACTGTTTTTTTTTACAGTCCACAATAATCCTAATGCTGGATAATCGCAGTAAATAAATCTTTAAGTACAGTATCATCATGAACTGAATGAACAAATAAATAACCAATAATTAGTCACAGAAGTCATGTATTCGACCTTTTACAGTTCAAATCTTATTGTATTGCACCAAAAATACCCCAGATCTTCACACTATTACAAACAAAATGTGAACATGATAAATATTGAGCCCCAAAATATAACGTTCCAACTTTCATATATTGACCTACAAAATTATTCTCGACATTATCGTGTCAGGCCTGGTTACTGCTTTGACTGGAATGTTCTATAGTATGTAATTAAACAGATCTGTCGCCACGGAGACAAGCAAATGACAGCACAGGGGCTAGCACTTTGTTTCATTTGTCTTTTTTTTTTTTTTTAGTAATACAGGATATAAATGTTTAATGCTATACTATGGAACATTCCCGGAAGCAATAAAATCTCCATAGACGTTCACAGTTCGTGGAGCTTCTATCAGAAAGGTTACGTAGTGCATCTTTAAAGCCACACTAAAAGACTAATAGGCTTTTTTTTTTGTCATTTTTGCTGTAATTATTGCATGGTAAATGTACAACATAATCTACCTTTACTGTGAGAGGGCTTGCATCTCCACAAACAAAACTCGTATTTAGTCTCCCTTCCTCCTAGTTTCCATGGAAATGCAGTTCCCTTGACTCTAATCTTCCACAGTACGGCATAAAACATATCGATTTCCATGGAGAACGTACCAAATTATGTCTTTTTTTAACTTTCTTTTTCCACAGAATCCAAAATAATCCACTTTATTTCCACAGCACATTTGAACACTGTTTCCAAAGAAAGAGAAATAAAAATAAATCTACAATTTAATACAATAAAAAACAAAACCACATGAATACAACTGCGAAAAAGACCCATATGAATAAACACACAACACGACACATCATACTGGGACGTGCTACCTCTGGAAAGTTACACACTGTCACTTTAAGTATGCAGAGTTTTTAATAGCTGGTGTACGTGATTGTCCATGTGCGCGCTCAGTATTCAAAACGGCGAGTCCCACACGCTTCTATCACGGACTAAATGAAGGCGCATTGGTTTTTATTGGCCCCTGAGGGAAGTTCATTTTCTGTATTTAACCAAATCACCAGACACAGCACCTTCCCCTTCTCCGCACGAGGCTGAGTCAACGCTACGATTTAAATAAAACCATTTCCGCGGTTGGAATAGACGTACTTTTGTATTGTAGTCATTAGGAAACTTTTAACAGAAACGCCAACAAAATGGCCACTGCGGAATGAAGCTTTGCAAAGACCCAAACAAAGAAGCAAGAAAATGCAAGGTAGGATGCAGGATTAATGGTGCAGTGTGTAACTTTTCTGATGGAGGGTCCGTCAAATGCTTTTCTCTATGGAGATGTTATTGCTTTGTCTGGAATATTTCACAGTATTCTCGTATTCTCGTATTAATAAGCCTTTTTTATCACCATGGAGACCAAACCAGACCAAGTTACAGGTAAATGGTCACATTTTTGTGCAGCACTTTTCCACCTTCAAAACACTCAAGGACACTAGGGGAAGGTGGGTTAAGTGTCTTGCCCAAGGACACAGCAGCAGCACAGCTGGAATCCCAAACTGTGGGTCAGTGGACAAAGATTCTTACCAACTGAGCTACTGCCACCCTACAGGTCAGATCTGCGGAGAGGCGACCCCGCTCCCAGTCAGAAAGCTTGTTTTCTAACTATTTTTGAATCCACCTTTAATTGAATAAATGTAAAGTTAGAGCTGTTTAATGTCATACTGTGGGACATTCCAGGCAGAGAAATGACATATCCATAGAAACAAATTAACAAAAAAGTTACATAGTGCACCTTTAAACAAGCTCTTATACATTAGACCTAAACTATGGGTCTAAAGTAGAACTACATCAGGACTAACCCAGGTCCATACAACACTAAAGACAGAATGAGGCTGAGAGAAGACTTATTACACTACATATGGGGTATTTAGTATTAACATATGTAAATAATTGTTGTATAGTTTTCACTTTAATCTATAATATTTCTGTAATATATCTAAAACAGCTTAATGTTGGAAACTGGTCCACTGACTTCCAAGCTAAGAAGCTCTAACTACAGATTTCGCATTTTTATTGCTGAAAAATGACCAATTGTTGAACCCTATGAACGATCTGGAACGATCTGTTTTGGAAAATCACAAGTACAAGTACAGAGCAGTGGACAGGGACAGGGGACGGTTGAAAAATGAAATTTTCTTAGCACTCAAGCCTTGACTGTAGGAGAATAAAGAAACATGCATGAATCAATGAAAACATAACTCTGAGTAAGCTAACGACAAAGGAACACTGTGGTTAAAAGCTCCTGAAAGTCAATTTTACCTATTATATCCACATTAAACCATATTGTGCAACTTTTTATTTTAAAACTGACTTAGATAAAAGCCTTTTTTCATATTGGTTGTATTTATTCCACTGAATAAACTTAGAAAACTGTGTCTTTACTGTAAGATGGCTTGCATCTCTACAAACCCAACTCTTATTTGGCCTGGAAGAACTCCTGCTTGTTCCTTTGGCTACACTGTAATCTTCCACATTATCGCATACAACTTGCAAACTCTGCGGAGAATGTTCCCAAGTTTGGCTTTAACTTTCCATGGAATCATTTGCAGTAGACTTTCCATCTCCAGCAAATGACACTGTACCATCAACTGATCCTTTACCTGCCACCAAGATTCTCAAATATAAGAGAAACAATTATGAATACTTGACAATCAAAGTAAAAGTACAATTGTTCCTCAGTTGTTTCCCAGTAGAACTTTAGGTGAAATAGGAGGTAATATTCGTTGACAGATTGCTGTAATATTCCACCCTGCTGGGCAAGGTCTGTTTACGCACACGGATAAAAGAGGGATGTATCTGTTGTGCTATGTTTGTGGCAGAGAAAGAAAGGCCACATTAAAATGACATTTGTTTTGGTTTTTGGAGCAGAAAGCGTTTTATATTCAGAAAACGAGGTTAGCCGGCTGCACGCTGGAGGGGCTGCCCATGTCACACAGACGGGCAGATCTAAACGTACAAACAAACACCTCCTAATTAGACATTATCAATGATACTTTGGAGTAATATCGCGCTTGGGGGGGTCTACATCTATGTATTATGTATATGGTGGAGTGTTCATCAGTTACCATGGTGACACATTGCACACATAAGCAACCACTGCAAAATAAAGTTTTAAAATGGTCTGAAACTCAAGAAACAATGCAAAAATTGATTTAAACAAAACCTGTGATCAATATGAGAGTTCAAGGTCCTGTTTAAGCGTTTTTAACAAAAAGATGTGAGTGACTAGCTGAAAAACTGTTGTGAATGTTAGCGAGCTAATGTAATTTGAGATGGACTTGTTTAAAAGCACAAATAATCTCACCTGTTGTCCAGCTAAGTGAGTTCTTTCTGGTTCGATCGTGTTAAAACAAAGCTCAGGTTGAAGTCTAAAGCCAAGTTTATATGATGACGGTCTGAACAGGAGATGCAAAAGCGGCGTCACGTCTTCACTTTTTATTCGGTGTTTAGACGAACGTTTTCAGGAGGAAATCTGCATTCTGCGTGCATACGGTGATGCAAAAGTGTGTGGAATTCGATTGTTGGCGAGGTCGTGCTGCGATACACTATCACACAACACCGCTATGTCCGTGTGAATGTGTAGAATCTTCCTTCTTCTCATCTGCGTCGCGAAAAGCCAAACAATCATGGCTACTGATAGCAAGAAGAACTTTGTGTGGTCAGACAAACAAGTTGAATTACTGCTTCAGACCACGTCAGACCGCAAAGCAACAAAGGTGCAACAAGGTCTGGAGTGGGAGTTCGGCTGGACAAAGTGTGACGTAAATGCGTACACGACGTGAGCAGGTCTGACCAGAGTTTTGCGTCTTGGGCAGTCATGGATGTATAATAAGAGCTGGATAAGGTACGTCCCTTCTATCCGTGACCCCAGATTGATGTGTGGCCGAACAAGGTACTGCAACCCACAGCCTTATAGTTCTATTCCCGCAGCCCATGAAATATTCTCCCGTAGAAGCACAATGCAGTTTTTGTGAAATCAGCCTGCCCGTGTTCAGCTGTCAGGGCATTAACAGTTCTCATAAAGGTCAGATTTTGTAGGGATTCTTCTGTATTTTTACAATATGAACTTTTAAAGCATGTTTAAATCGTCAAAGCGCCTAAAAATCAGCTTTGTAAGCGTTAGCCTCGCCCCGCTCTGAGCTAGCTCTGCTCCAGCAGCTCTCGCTCTGATTGGTCAGAACTGCATTTCTGACCTCACACTTAGGGCTGTGGAAGTAGCATTTTTGGGGGTCATGCGCCAATAAGCACAGACCATCAAAAACAATGCAGTGCCATCTTGGATTCATCTTCCAGATTTTATTCCAACTCTATATGGGCAGTGTAGACAGAAATGCTATGGTGGAGTGTATTCTTTTCCACTCTGGAGGGTGGTTTCAGATTTTTGCGTTTTTAAGCCCCCAAATGCCTCACCGTTTAAACAAAAGGCACATCCCATAAAATATTTTGTTGTTTCTACCTGCAAGTGTGTAAACAGGCCCTCATTTGTGTAACAGAGCAGTGCCTCCAGTTAACATGACCCCCCAGGGAATTTTCATAGCATCAAAGTATCAACACATACAATCTGTGCTATTTGACGTAGGGCTGAATGATTTGCAGAAAATATCTCACTGTGAACTACGATTAGATTTGTAATTTATGTTTCCATGATAAGATCCTAGGAAAAAAAATCTGCAAAATCTCCCGACAAGCTAATACAAGAATCATGTGTGTTTCAAAAACTGCTTGAACAGATCTAAACTACAGAGCTAGCAGATTTTAGGCAAGAAATTATGAGACTTTGCAGTTTGCTGATTGCATCCATTCAAAGTGTGTTTTTTCTTTGATTACGATGAATCCAGCAGCTCTAAATTGGACTCATCCTCCTGGAGCCAAAGCCGCAGGCAGCCTCACAACAGCACGTTTAACACCAACGATTTTAAATAAAACACACAGCAACGCCACACTAAGAATATTACTTTATAGTATATTGTACTGGAAACCGTTTAATCCTGGTTTAGTCCTTTTTCATAGTAACAGAAGCACGAATAGCAGTAGTAGTAGTGCTAGTAGTAGTAGTAGTTGCATTAGTAGTAGGAGTAGTACTAGCACTACCAGTAGTAGCAGTAATAGAAGTAGTAGTAATAGCAATACCAGTGGTAGCGCTAGTAGTAGTAGTAGTAGTGGAAGTAATAGCAGTTATAGAAGTACTAATAGCCATAGCAGTAGAAGTACCAGTGGCAGTTGTAGTAGTAGATGTAGTAGTAGTAGTAGTGGGAGTAGTAGTAGTAGCAGCAGTAGAAGAAGGTGTAGTAGTAGTAGTAGCAGTAGTAGTAGCAGTAGCAGTAGTAGTAGTAGCAGCAGTATTAGCAGTAGTAGTAGTAGCAGTAGCAGCAGAAGTAGTAGCAGTAGTAGTAGTAGCAGTAGCAGCGGGAGTAGTAGCAGTAGTAATAGTAGTAGTAGCAGCAGTAGTAGTAGTAGCAGCAGTAGAAGATGGTGTAGTAGTAGTAGTGGGAGTAGTAGTAGTAGTAGTAGTAGCAGCAGCAACAGTAGTAGTAGTAGCAGTAGTAGTAGTAGGAGGAAGAGGAGTAGTAGGACTAGGAGGAAAAGGAAGTAGTAGCAGTAACAGTTCCAGTAGTAGTAGTAGTAGTAGTAGTAGTAGTAGTAGTAGTAGTAGTAGCAGTAGTAGTAGTAGTAGTAGCAGCAGTTGCAGTAGTAGTAGTAGTAGTAGCAGTAGTAGTAGTAGCTGTAGCAGTAGTAGTAGTAGTTTGAGGAGGAAGAGGAGTAGTAGGAGTAGGAGGAAAAGGTAGTAGTAGCAGTAACAGTTGCAGTAGTAGTAGTAGTAGTAGTAGTAGTAGTAGTAGTAGTAGTTTATTAATTTGGACAAGCATTGATACCAAAAAAATACATAAATGTGAAAAGTTCGTTCTTTCCGGAGAATAAACACGGCCCCAAAAATGGATTTGTAAAAATGTAAATCAGCGAGAAAACGCCAAACCGACACGTTGCAGTTTCCAGAATTCACTGTGTATTTGTATTCATCGTAATCCTCGTGTAATAATATGAAATGCTGTTTGAAATCTACACTGACACCGCTGTAATTCTTACTTCATCCAACATTTCAAAAATAAATGGGCTTATTACGCGCTAACCGTCCTCTAACCATCACCGTATATTCTCTGTCTGGAATCGCACAGACTCATGAACGCGATTTCACCTCCAAGTCACCGCTAATTTCTCTATTGACTTCCTTTGTGTGGGTCGATAAATCATGCTCGGGCCTTCCCCAAATCCACGGCAGATAAAAGTGTCAACAGGTTGTGGTCCATTACCCCGGCGTCACTGGAGAATACTGCCCGAGCGGACCTGCTGTGGGGACTACACATGTCGCAGGGACGTGTGGATCTGCACGTAAAAACAAACATCTGCTAATTAGCCGCTATCAGTTGTTGCTTTGCGCTGACGTCACGCTGGGGAGGTTCTATGTGGATCTCTGTTTCCCCACACACAGACCAATCTGAAAACCGAGCGCCACAAATTGTCTCCGCCTCTTTTTTTCCCGTCCTGGAGGTCCTTTACGATCGGGTACTTGAGTTATTTTTCCAGAAAGCCACGTAAAGTGAGGTGTAGGCCATGGATACGCACCAAGAAGGCGAATGCTGTTTCATTACAGTCGTCCTTCAATATAACACGGTTCTCCTTTCGGGGCTTTGCTGTTCGGCGGCTTTTTTGTGCATTTTTTACAGTGTATGAACGCACATTGTGTTCTGCGTTCTGATTGGCTAAGGGAGAATTGTTATAACACATATATAATAATTGTAAAAACAAAGCTGACTACTACCTCCGCGATAAACGAGGGACCACTGTATTTCATTTAGTTACCTTGTTGTACCTTTAGTAGTTCCTTATGTCTAATTATAGTATTTTATTTATTTAATTAGTATTATATTATTGTTATGTGATACTATTTATTTAGTTTTACCAAAAAAAGTTAATTACAAGAGCAAGTTAATATTGGCTGCGCTACATCTTGAGTTATTAAGTATGTGAAATTAAAACCACAAGATTTATTTATTTTATTTATTTATTTTTTGTAATTCATTCCTTGAAGGTCAAAGAATCTAAAGTTCAGGTAAAAACTACACTTTAACGTCAGTTTTGGAAAGTAATTCTCAACTTGAAACTTAAAATACACGTCTTCCACTAACATAATTTGTATGCGCAAACTGTACTGGTGCCTTACAGTCTGACGATCTGTATTTTATTATATTTTTTACTATATTGTTTACTTATTTTCCCTTGTTTTTGCAAACACTTTTTATCAGTACTATTTACTGGGAAACCACACAATGCTACTTGGTCTGTGGGAAACACTGTATATATGTGGTATACAGTCACATTTTACATAGTGCTTTTCCATCTTCAAGGCACTTAAAGCACTTTACATCCACTCACCCGTCCATACACCAGTGTACGCAAACAGTGGGGGCGACGGGGGTTAAGTGCCTTGCCCAAGGACACAACAACAGCATGTGGATCTGAACCAACCAATGATGTTCACGTTGGGAGCGGGATTCAAACCCCCAACCTTCAGATCGGTGGACGACGGAGCTACTGTCGCCGAACAATGTCTACGGAGGAATGTTCGTCTGTTACTATCACAGTTCTGCCTATTGTCTACATGTTCTTCCCCGGTCCAGCTCCAGGTCTGTTCCAGTCCTCTTTTTGCTCCCTCCCTGTTCTCCTACGCCTGTCTCTCATTCCCTAATTACCCCTGGGTAGCCTACATAAGCTCCTGCTCCTCACTCAGTCTTTGCTAGATTGTTGACCTGAGAACATCTATTTCTCAAGCTCTGTATCTGATCCCCTGTATCTGTTGTTTGCTTTTGAGCAATTCTGATTAAAGTCCCTGATTTTGCATTTTTTCCCTGCCTGTTTCCTTAATGAAGAGATTCCCAGTTTTGGAGGATATTTTAGTTCACCTTATAAATCATAGCATTCCTTTGTTGTTATCTTCCTGCCTTACCATTTAAGCCTTACCATTTGTAGGACACTTTCTGTTATACTGAAATATACGTTGTGTTAGTCGGCATTCTTTGTGTTGCATTTGAGTCCTGTGATCCTGCGTGATGGTTACCATGGTGGTGAAATACACACATTTGCAAACAGATTGTCCGAAACTCAAGAAGCAAGAAAATCGATTTAAACTGCACGTTTTCAGGAGTCTGTGATCAATACGAGAGTTCATAGTCGTGTTTAAGGGTTTAAGCAATTTCCAACAAAAAGATGTTAAAGTTCATGCTGTTGATGTGTTTTTAATTAGTCGATTCCAGTCTACATACATTATATTCAGTCTGATGCACATAAAATAAAACATTCAGTCTGTAGAATAATAAGATCAAACACTAAGTCACTGACCAGGTTTAGGCAGAAGCTAAAGCTTATTGTGCCGACCCTTATCTCCAACGACAGCACGTTAATGGACATTCATCTGCAAAATGAATGACATTAATACAACATTTTACTACAACATAATTAAAGAAGTCAACAGTTATTCTAATTAAAACAAAATTCTCTTTACTGTCATTATTCTTTCAAATATTTTTCCATTACTATTCTCTTCATTTTGAATTGAAAGAGAACTCGCTTGTTTTATCTCACTGCAGCAACTGTTCCATAATTGAACTCCTTTCCTTGATAAACCGTGTTCCCTCAGCGTTGTTCGTACATGGGGCTTGTTGAACACACATGCACTCCTCAGATTATATTTACTTTCTCTCTGAGTGAATGTTGCCTTCAAAGAAAGAGGAATTTCATTATGTTTGACTTTGTACATGAGATGAGAGAGACTAACTGACCGACTGTTTGCTAATGCGTGACTGTAATGCTATTTGAGAGCTGCCACGTTTACATGAGAGCTTTAAATACGCTTTAAAAGGACCATGTAAACACTTAATTCCCAATGAAAGTGATTATTCGGAATTAAACTTAATTCCGAAGTAAGTGGGTGATTTATTCCGCTTTTAAAGCTGAATTAATTTATTCCTTGATCGTGTAAACGTTTATTATTCTTAAAAATAATTCCGGTTGTACAGCGCATGCTCGTTGAGTCGCGATCCGGCTCCTCCAGTCGTCTCTTGGGACTTTCCTCCACGTCTCTTTGGATTTGTGAGCGGGATGTGGGAGTGGGCTGAGGTGTGGCAGCCTCAGACTCAGTTTGTCTTCTTCCTCCTTCTCCCACACTCTTCCCTTCTCCTCCTCAGCTCACAGACGTAAAGCGTGAGGACAGAATTCTCCAGCTGCCGCTTCATTATCATCGGAACGACCACGGAAAAAGTTTGGATCGTGTTTGTGTCGGCGGCGTAACGACAAACCGAGATGACAGAAAAGCCGGGAGCAGCTGAAGTGTTTTCTTCCAGTCGATGTAAATATGTTCGTGTCGCTGTCCAATCAGAACCCTTCCAGACCATAAGATGTTGAGCGGAATTAAATAAAGACGATTTAACGAGTTTCCATGTAAACCTCAATTTAGAATTATTATTTTCATGTAAACTTGATGGAGAATATTTTAATTCCAAACTATTTAATTCTGAACAATTAAAAAACATCATGTAAACATGGCCCGTGAGTTGTTTAATAGCACAAAATCAGCTCCAGCTAAGTCGATTTCTTTCTGGTTAAAACAAAACTCAGATTAACGTCTAAATTGAGTAACAGAGCTTCAGACAGGGCAGCGCCTACAGTTAGCATCACACCCCCAGGGCAGTTTGATGGCATCCGCCGCATAGTCTCAATAAACAGGGTGAGTAATATTTGAAGTAGAATGGTTTGACTCATAAACGTGATTTCACCTCCAAGTCAGCGCTAATCTCGTTATCGACTTCCTTTATGTGGGTCGATGAATCATAGGAGCTGCACGGTGCGAGTCAGCGGAGCGTCCGGCTGCGTTTGGCTGAGAGGGCCTTCCCCAAATCTATGGCAGATAAAAGTGTCAACAGGTTGTGGTCCATTACCCCAGCTTCACGGGAGGAGACTGCCCGAACCGACTCTCTTAGCGCTCAGGGGGAGGCGGAGGATTCAATCTGAGAGACGCATTATTGACCAAGATGTCTGGGCCGATATTTGTGTGTTTGGTTTTCTGTTTCAGAGGCTTTTAAGAGGTACAGCTCATTTTGGTGTCCAGGGTGTTCAGGAAAAGTCAGATTTTGTAGCTTCGCCTTCCACGTCACCTGCTTGTTTCTATGGCTATGTCATTGGAAAGTTTCATGGTATAACAGTAAACAGCTCTACTTTACATGTATTCAATTACAGGTGGTTTTATAGCTCAGAAATACCTAGAAAAACAGGTGTTCTGACTGTGAGCGGGGTCGCCTCTCCGCAGATCTGACCTGTAACGTGGTCATGTTGGGTCTCCATGAAGAAAGAAAGGTTTAATGCCATACTGCGGAACTTTCCAAACAAAAAAAATAACACCTCAGCAGGGCTCTACGCTAACTTTTTTTTTCAGGAGCACATGTGCCCCTAAGTTAAAAATTTTAGGAGCACAGAAAAAAAAATGGGGGCACAGGTAGGTTTTCATTTCGAACGATTATTGCAGTGCAGAACTTGCGCACACCAACTTATTTGAATTAATTTAATTCAAAAAACTAAAGAATTATTATGACTGTACTTTTCCTGCATGATTGCAGTGTTTTTATAAATATATCTTCATTTTATCTGATTAATATTTAGACTTAAAATAAGCCAAACAAACTGTTCTGCACTGAAACACTCTGTGGCCCTTTTTGGACCTTCACCCACAGTTTGAGAACCTCTTCTTTAAGAGAACTTCCACTGGCACTTTACACAAAACTGCTTCAAAGTGAAAAACATAGGTAAGATTTTTAAACCTGTATTTTCAAATTCCTTGGTGAAGTTACATTCTCTTCCTGGTTTTACAGTGTTTTTTAGCCTCTGCACATTTACCAAACTAAACGCACATTGTGACAGAGTTATTTGGCATTTTCTTAGGCAAACTTCAGCCCACATATCACCTGCTCTGTGCTGTGGGTCTGCTCTGTGTGGACACTGACAGAAAATTAGTATTGGCGTATTTGGCGTGAGGCGGAAGGATAGGTAGGGATACCTGCCCTGTATGCGTTGGTACACAAGGGTGCGCGCTGTGGACAAGCCGCGCTGGAGCCTGTGCTGACGCTGTGTGCACAGTGTCTGCGGGCTCCAGTGCACAGGCCGCAGAGAGACGTCCCAGCGTGGTCACGCACACCGGTGCAAGTTTACTGCAGCGGCCGTAATGAAATATGATCACACTCAGTATTCAGACCTTGAGTCCGTGATAAGACCCGAGTCCAAATGCGCTCGAGACAAGACCAAGACAAAGCTCTCGCTTTAGCTGAGAAGGAAGTCCAGCGGCGTGGGAGTGTTTACTGAGTGGTGGGGCAGGTGTGGGTCCTGCTGCGGGGCGCTCCTCGTTGAAGGGGGCGTGGGTGTGTTTTGAAGTGGAGGTTGTTCGTATGAGTGATATCAGCGCACGCCGAGCTCAGACGCTGGGGTCAGCGCTCGCTGGGAAAGCGTCTTGGCGCTTTAGGGGCTCCAGGCTTGGGCACGATTCTAAAGTCCTAGTGTGAGTTTGCCCCTAATGTTTGATACATTTAGAACGTTTAACTTGTCACGTTACGTCTGTGCGCAGTTCTCCTTACTGTGGCTGCAGAAGCACTCGCACTGGTGCGACTGTTTTATTTTCCTCGTTCGCACGACGAAATATTTACTCGCAAATGCGAGTGAAATGGGCGCACTGTAGAGCCCTGCACCTCAGGACTCTCCACCAAAAAAGTTACACAAATGTGATTTTTATTTTTTTCATATCAATACTTGTGGTTCATATGTGTACAGTCGTCCCCCACTATAACGCAGTTCATCTTTCACGGCCTCGCTGTTTCGCAGATTGTTTTGGGTGCAATTTCGCTCCTCAGTTTAGATCGCGGAGCCTGTCTGAGAAAAGTGTATAAAGTGTGTGGAGAGGGGTTTTACAGCCTTGCGCCTGCAATAAACGAGGGACCACTGTATCTAGTAATTACGTCTAAATACGTCTGACAATCCAAAATTCAGAAAACAGAACCAAAACGTGTGTAGAATCCCTCAGTCGTCCAGTTAAAGAGGCTATTTTTGTTAGGAAAAACAATCCTTCCTTGAACAGAAATGGAGGGCTCAGATATCAGACACCTAAACCAAAGAGAACAATAAGGGGGAAGCCAGGTCAGGGCCAGAGGTGTGAAAACACTCATTATGGGCCTAAATGTTTAAGCTAATATGTCCCCACACTTAGTACAGACGAATACAGCGAGTTAACAAATAGAAACAAGTAGGATGTTAGTTTCAGAGTAGTTTCAGTGTAGACAGATAAGTGTCCTCCAGCGTCTGACCAGAACTGAAGAAGCAGCTCAGATAAGCTGCAAAATGTTTTCAACCTAAATAAATGTTTGTCCAGTTGATAAACATTTTCCACAGTTATCCAACACCAAAGGATTAAATTGCACAAAATTCGTGATACAAAATGAATAAAAACACTTACAACAACTGCAATGGAGCTCAACGACGAATACTGAAATGCGATTCCGAAACACATCGGCACAACCGCACAAACAACAAGCACTAACAAGCAAAAGGCAATGACCCGGGAGCTGAAATAAAAGAAAGCATGGTCATGAATTATGCAATATGTGGATTTGTTTTTAATAGTTTCTAATGGAAAATATGTCTCCGTATTTCTTATAAGGTTCTGGTGTTTTCTTGTTTTCCTGCCAGTTGCCACAGGAACTCACTGCTGTTCCTCCTCTGTATCAAAAGCCACAAAACAGACACATCTTCAACACAAAATTAGGAGCCATCAAAGATCGTTACACAACATATAATTTTCGGTTAGTCTAATGATAAATCAATGGAGATTTTAAGGTGCTGAATACTATAATTTGGACTAATGCATCTCAATTGACGCTTTCACATGTCTCCAATAACGTTTAGTTTCTTTCAATAATAGTCAGTCAAAAATAGCTTAAACGTGCACTATTTAACTTTTTGTTTAGGGGCTCGTCACCTGCTTCTTTCTATGGACACGCCGTTGTCTAGAATGTTCCACAGTTTGGCATTACACAGGTCAACTTTACATTTATTCAATTACAGGTGGTTTTATAGCTCAAAAATACCTAGAAAAAAAAGGGTGTTCTGACCGTGAGTAGGGTCGCCTCTCCACAGATCTGACCTGTAACTAAAGCATGGGAAAAAAAGCATTTGGCGGCCCCTCTACCAGAAAAGTTACACAATGCACCTTTAAATCTTTCTCTCTGGACCTGGCAAAGTGAAATGCGCCGTGTTGACATGTAAACTAACTCTAACGAAGTGTAATACTATACGAGAAAACGTTTTTGTTTACATCCGGCTTTTCCGCACGTACGCACCATGGCTGGTAGGAAAAAAGTCTGTTGTGGATTCAGTTACAACTCCAAAAATGAAATGAGAAATGTCCGAGCAATAACAGTTTCAAAGGCTTTACTGCAAAAAAAAAAAAAAAAGCTTTTTTTTTAGCACCAACGCCATCTATGGGTGAAAATATCTGGTGCTACAACTGAAAGAAAATAATTATTTTTCTGGTTTAAAATAACAAATACAGCTATTATACAGCCTTTTAAACATTAACTTATTGTAGTGTTGCAATGAATTCATAATATTATTGTTTATCAGTCTGTAAATTTAACTGTGTAATGTGTAACTAACTGTGTAACAAATGAACATTTTTTAACCTTTTTAAAATACATATTCAATAAAGTCAGTGGGGCGGCTCAGTTGTATTGACAGTTGCGTGTGTCTGTCATGAGATAACTCGTCTTTATTTTGAAGCAGGATTTGCATTTATTGTGTTGACATGACTTCATTATCTTCATTATCTAAGTCAGTGAATGTTGAGGATCAAAAACCTTAGTTTGCAAAGTTAAAACTCGTTGATAAAGGCATCAATCTCCCCGACACGTTTTCTCTGGAAGATGGCTGACTGACAGATCGCTCTGTCCGGCGACAGATGCACAACAGCTCGTTGGCATGTTGACTGCCTACCAATATACCCCAGATGTGACGTTTCTTGTATTAAAAACCTCACTGCACATTGAGCATCTAGTATTAAATGGCCTGTACCTGATTTTTTCCCATGTATTTGAGCCAAATTTGACTTGTCAGAGTACAGATATATCATATAAACATCTCTTGCGGTCTGCTGCGTACTGTCTGCATGTCATCTAAAGCGTTTTATTGTCCAATAATCAGGAAGTGCAAGTTCAGCATGACGTTTTTGTTAGCTATGCCTTGACGACAAAACACGGCCTCTGGAAGTTGTGAAAAGCACTTATAACCTCATCATGGTGAATAATTAGAGGGCTCAGAGTCCATAAGGTAAGTGAGGAATAACTGGACACTGTAAACTGTTTTAAATGAACTTTCTTTTTTGTTTTTTTTTACGTTTTTAAGACGGTAAAATATGCAAGAGGCAAATCCATTTATAACATATACCAGAGCATTGTGGAATACTAGCAAATGCAATGAGACGATTCCTATAGAAAACCATACGTAGCGTGCCTTGTTTAGCCCTCCACATCTGTTCTCACTGTCAGGACGAGAACAAAGCAGAGAACTGGGCTGCACCTAAACCTGCCCGGCTAGAAGCTTTTCCGAAATATCTCTGGATCTTCTGCTAACTCCCGGCTCATATTTAACACGCCATCTGCGACCAACCATCTGCCCGGGAAGCAAGAAACTGCGGCGTGCTTTCAGAAGACATATTCTGTTTTATTGAGTGGCGAAGATGGTTTTTACTTCACATATTTTATCTTGTGTAAATATAGGGAACTGTCAGTGAGCGATGTTTCTTTCTCGCATTGTTGGAAAGCCTTGTTCTTTGTCGCGTGTGTCTTGGTTGGAGGTGGTAAGATTCACAGTTACAAATGTAGGGCGCTTACATTGTGACAGCAGCTTGGTGAATAGGTTTTGGGCTCTGAGTCACTGCTAATGTGAACGCAACAGTGAGGCGCCAAGAGTGGACATCCTAAAAGTGTCATTTATACCGCCGGGAAGTCAACCAAGGCTACACAAAGCAGGGAATAGGACTGGACGATATGGGGAAAAAAAAGAATTAAAGATTTGTTTTTTGTGGCGGCACGGTGGCTGAGTGGCAACACTCAGGCCTCACAGCAAGAAGGTTGCGGGTTCGATCCCCGGGTCGCCCAGGCCTTTCTGTGTGGAGTTTGCATGTTCCTCCCCGTGTCTGGATGGGTTTCCTCTGGGTACTCCGGTTTCCCCCATCAACCCAAAACATGCCCACACCCCTATGAACTAACATCAAGGACCATGTTGTCCACCCTCCTGTGGGCTCCACACCTGCAGAGGGGTTCATAGGGGGGGTCAGGTGCTATGAGGATTGGGCAGCTGCCCCCGCGACCCAGCCGGATTAAGCGGGAGAAGATGGATGGATGGATGGATGGATTTGTTTTTTCCCCATATTGATCCATCTTGATTTTAGGTTAGATCTTCTTCCATCTTATTAAAAACATAAACATTTGGACATTTGGAGTGTCAGGATCATCACAGTTTTGATTTGCAGGTCATGACTTGGACTCGAGTCACTATTTTTATTACTTGAGACTTGATAAAATGGACTAAGATTTGGGACTCTACTTGGACTTGATGCTCAATGACTTGGACTTGACTTGGACTTTAGGCCTGTGACTTGAGACGACCTGATGCTTCTCCTGAAAAATATATATGTTTTTAGAAAAGACTTTTCTCTTTACAGGTGATACATGTGGTGCTGAATTTTACAGGAACAAACTGGAACATGTCCCTCCCACTTCTCTCTTTGTTACTTTGGATGTAACTGAAGTACTGTGATGTGGTATCCTCATGTACTGCAGTAATATACAGTAAAAGAAAGGGAACTACATAGAACCTGATGCTTCCATTTCAGTGCAGACAACATGACAAAATAACTGTATTTATAAACCTTAATTCTTTCTATTCTGACCATAATGAGTCACCCTAAGATCTCGTCAAATGACATTTAAAAAGGAAAAAGTAACATTTCTACAACTCTTAAATAAATAAAAACTCATAAATAAATAAATATACTATGACTTTTAAAGCACAATTTAGTTTAAAAATCATATAAACTGCTAAAATCCAAGCGATATTTGGTACTTTGGTTTAAATACTTGAAATGACTTGAAGCTCAAAGCAGACGACTTGGACTTGACTTGGATTTATGGGTCAGTGACCCAAAACTCGACTTGGACTTGTCTGTCTTTGACTTTGGACTTGACTCAGACTTGAGGTCAAAGACTTGAGACTTACATGAGACTTGCAAAACAACGACTTGGTCCCACCTCTGGTTTATAGGATTAATAATTCTGGAGAAATTCACATTTAAAGGTAGGAATGAGTTTGTACAACATATTAAACCTACACGCATCAAAAGAAACATGTGCAATGTCCGTGTGCAAAATTAGGCCTTAAGTTTCACTCATAAATGGTGAGAAAATAGTTGTTTACTTTCCATAACTTGGAATATAATGATCAGAAGCAAGAGAAGAGAGAAAGAGGAGAAAAGGTGAGGAGCTGGATTTGGAAGAGAGTTGGAGCAGGGCAGACAGCTCCAAACACAAAAAAAAACAGAGAGAAACTGGACTTGTAGTGAAACTGTGCAGATTTAAGTCAAAACTTGTGAACCTGTGAGGAGACAAAGGCACACGCTGTGGCTCAGTTTGCTTTTTTTTTTAAACAGGAGTGTAAATCCACGTCAGCACCTCGCGCTCTTACTGCCACATGATAAAATGTGCATCGAGATCGACCAAAGTGAGATCACAATGTAGTGGCCTTTTGATTTTTGGCACAGGCCTAACAGGGAAGATGGTGTTATGGTATTTTCAGTGCAAACAGCCAGGAAAATGGTTACTACTGAATGTACTGTATAATGGTGCTTGTTAAGAAAATAAATATGTGTAAAAACTATAAAATGGGAACATTAAATTTGTCTTGGCTAAATTTGCCTTGGCCTCAGTTCAGATTTACTACTGTATAATCAGCTCTTATAATAAATGACTTTGGACCACTGCAAACCATTTAAAATGAACTAGTTCTGTTTTTTATGTTTTTACGACAATAGAAATTAGGTACCTCCTATTCAAATTTAAGCTTAAAGGTGCATTGTGTCACTTTTTGGTGGAGAGTCCATCAAATTTTTCATCACTTTTCTTCATAGAGATGTTTTTGCTTTGTCTGCAATGTTTCACAGTGTGATATTAAACATTTTTATCTTTATCTCCCAGCCAGACCAAGTTATAGGTCAGAGGTCAGATCTGTGGAGAGGCGACCCCGCTCACAGCCAAAATGACAGTTTTTATTGGTATTTTTGAGCAGTAAAACCACCTATAATGGAATAAATGTAAGGTAGAGCTGTTTAATGCCATACTGTGGAACATTCCAGGTGGAGCAAAGCCATATCCAGAGAAACAAGCAGGTGAAAAAGCACCAACCTTTAAAATATTCTTTAAAATAGTCGCCATGATCCTGGTGGTTTTATTTCGCGATTTTGTCTGTAAATAAATTCCTATTCTTAATATGGACCTGGCTCCAAATTCACTCTTAAAACTGCTAGCCTCAGTGAGCTTCATTTGACTGGATCTGAACGATATAGGTGACGTCACACTCCCTTACTCCACTCTTTTATACAGTCTATGGTCACTGCGAAAAAAATGTGCAAGATTTTTCTCTACAAAGACATTCATGTATTAGTAGTTTTCAGAGGACATTATATGATCTAAATCACTGCAGCTTTTGTGATTCAACTCAAACTTTCAATGCATCACACTTCCTTATATAAAACAACCCAATGCCCAGTGCCTTCCCTGTTTAATGAATGTAAATATATGAAAATCCCTGGCGGGCCTTTATCGGCGGACTGTGTGGGTACATCATGAGATCGCCGTGGATACGATGACCTCTACATCTCCGGCTGTTTGTCACTTCTCCGACAATATACGGCAGAAATCCCGGTCTCCACGGAGAATCAAAACAAGGGATTGTGCTTATCTGCGGCGCGCGGCTGGACTTTATTAAAGCGCACTGACGGACATGTGGCGGCGCAGTGCATTCTGGGGAGTTTAAAGGGATCAGGGCAGCCGGGAGAAAGCTAAGAACACTCCAATCACAGCAAGGGATTGGTCTGTATATATAGGCTGCAAGAGGTGAGTTATTTTTATCAATAAGTTAGTAGGGAGTGCAACAATATCCACAATACTGCAGAATCAGAAGTCTGTGGACAACAAAGTGTTTATCTGAAAGACTAAATCTGCTTTATTTGGACACTTTTAGAGCAAAAAATACAATGACCCCTCTGCTTTCTTGCAGGTTTGAAGTGAAATAGGTGTGTTGATGTGAAATTGCAAAACTTACGTCAACAATAGTTTGTTGTAATATCAAATCAAATATTTTAGAAATAATCAAAATTGGCCCAGCATCGGTCCAAAAATATCCGAAGAGTGTCTCGCCTGCCCTGGATTCTCAACAATCGGTACTGATTTCACTCAAAGACTTTAGAAATGGACATAGTTTCCCCACTAGCCGAAGTGTTCCATACAGGAAGTGAGCGTGGCTATGATTCAGCTCCATTCTTCTCTGGTTTTAGTTCACTTTCTACTCGGGTTGGGCGCTAGAAAGGTGCTGCGGTATACGGAGGTATCAAAAAGCGGCAACGGTATGAGTTTCATTATCGTCATTTAAAAAGTCTGCAGCGCATAAGGACCTAATATAATATTAGGAGCATTTTGGCTTCAGGCCGAATGACAGAGGAGAGACGCAAATATTGAGGAGCTACGACCCTGCGTCAGGCCAGAGATCCCACCACAGTCGCTTCAGACACACAGCACCAACTTTCTCCCCTCCGCTCTCTCTCCTCTTCAAATGTCGTTACGCTCAGAGATTTCCATCCACACACAGCGAGGAAGAAGAAAAAAACCTGACTGACGCTTCGTGGGTTATGTTGACCCGAAAAGTTTGCGATGGAGACGTTTTATTGAACGCCGAGAGTCAAGAGGGGACGAGCTGAAGAGGAGAAAGTTCCCGCTTGAGGGCGAAGTCAGACTTTCACGGAGGAGACGGTAACTTCTCCGAGTGCCGAGAGTGCGGGTCTGTCAGATACAACATGCTGCAGTGGGAAATATCACACGCCCTGGACTGTCGCCTTTTACTTTTTATTCTGAATCTGCCTCTTCTGCGCTTTTCTTGTCTTGGCGAGTCCCAGATCATCAAATGGAGGGAGATACGCACTGGTGAAGTTTGGTTTGATCAGAACTTGTGCCTCATCTTCAAATATAAAGCTGCTGTTCTGTTTCTGAATGCTACAAAATAATTCTTAATTAGTTACGGTAATACCATATACCTCGGTAAAATGCTGAGAAGGTTTAACGTTATAAAAATGTGGATACCGCCCAACCCTACTTTCTTTGAAAAAAAAAAAAAAAAGAACATCAACAACAAACTTTTCATAACTGCTACTGTCAGACTTGTCATTTCAATCTTAAAATATTCGCTCTACATGATTCTGGTGTTTGTATTCTGTTATTTTGTCCGTAAATCGGGGTATGAACATTATCAAAAGACCAATGAGGTTCCTTCTTTCCGCTCACTGGTTTGATTGACGGCGTCCCTAAGCACTCGCCCTCTTTCCAAACCAGTGCTGCGGGAGGGAAGGCTCCAAGGCTCTAAATTAGCTGATACAACTGCTCGCCTTCATTGGCTTAATCTATCTGGAGCCAAAAACTACGGGGGACGACATACTCCCTCAGTGGACTTCCTTATACTGCACAGTCTACAGCATCACTGCATGGATCTCATTTTCACCAATGCAGAATTTTATCCTACGAGTTGAACGCAATGTGCAAAACAGAGCAACCTTCAGTTCAGTATCCTCTAAATCTCAGCCTTATTGAGAAGTGTGTTGTGGAGGATATCGAGACACAACAACACCATGCAATTTCCTCATAATAGTCAATCGAACTGGGGACCTTGTTGCTGCGAAAAGAAAGCACAAAAAGCCCTTAAAAAAACATAATATGAAAAAAAAAAAAAAAATGTCATCAGATTTAATTGGAGCTCAGAGCCACATTTGAGGTAACAGGTTTGTAGAGACTGCCTACAGCAACTCCTGTCACACGTCCAAGTCAATTAGAAGGTGAGGAGGGTTTAAGGAGAAAAGTGGAGCACCAGCGTGACACAAATCCTCCACTTTGAGCTAATCTATGCCCTTAAATAACACAGGCCTTTGTCCTGATTCCAAACACGGGTTAAATGCCATGAATGTCTGAGTGTCTGAGTTAGACAGGTTAAGTAATACAGTAGTAGTACAGTAATATGAAAGTATTTCAGCCATTATAGCTCTATCTAATAACACATAAACACAAGGTACTGTAAGGAGTGGTCCCTATTCTCTTAAGAGTCCATTTTGATCTGTTATAATGTTTCCTCATCAAAAACATACCTGGAGTTGTGTTTTGTTTCTTTGACACTTTTTTAACACAAAAAAACCCTGCAAATTTAGGCCAAGTTCTTCCCTCACGTGCTAATACAGGAAGTGCTCCACTCCATTTTGAAACTCCACACACCTTCACTAGAATCATTTGTTGTTTCCTTATCGTTGCTGGTATGTGCTGTCCATTACCATTACTGCTATCTTCCATTGTTTGTATCCTTAATTTCCTCACCATTCTTTATCTTTTTGCATTATTGATGATATTTACTGTTGCTCGAGCTACAACAGTAACTCATTGTCCTCATTTGTGGTCTAATATAAAATGAAGAATGCAAAAGAAAGCTCATTTTGCTAAATTAGACGAGGGGGTGGGATTAAATAAGTTTTCTTCTTCCCACTCCTTTTTGGGCAAATTTGCTGTTATTGTTATGATTGCACTACTGGCATATGGATAATACTCTGTTCCACTGTGAAAGAATGAAAAGTGTTTACTTACCCAAAATAAATGCAAAATAATAATAAATACATTTCAGACCTAGAATTGCCAATCTCTACGGAACAAATGGTAAAAATGTAGCTGTTGACTTGAAAACTACCACTTCATGACATCACAAGGTGGAATAGAGCATTTTAAGCTTTGGAGATATGGTACTTTCCCACCGCAGTGTCCAAAAACGTGCTGGATGCCTCTGTTTGGATGACTTTGCATTTGAATTCAGACACCCTTGACGCGCATCTTGGAGGCTGTACAAAGACGGGAGAAAAATACTTGATGCGTGTCCAGGGCGTCAGCTGTGGTCTGCGAGAGCCCTGTTTTCCCGATCTAGAGAGTGACTTTAGTGTATTTATTACATAAAACACATCAGCGGCGCCCCAGCCTGCAGAGCCCCGCCCTGCTGAGCACCGGCCACGTGGAGCTCCAAACTCCGGGGTCCAGGCCGCAGAGGTCCGAGCCGTCGAGGTCTCAGCCGCGGAGCTACACACTCCAGTTCTCGGCTCTTTCTCTTTCTTCTCCTTCTTCCGGATAATAACATCACTGTATGGTTGTTTCTGATTGGTTGACACGGCGCATCCGATGCCAAAAGTTCAGCTTTTTCAACTTCTGACACCTGAATGCTGAAGACGCGCCACCTCGACACCAAATTTGTGCCATGCTGATGCCTGAAGACGCACTGCAAAAACGCAGGACGCCGTAGACGCGCATCCACACAGACTTTACATGAAAACTGGACGACCTGACACTGCAGTGTGAATGGGCCAACAGACTGACTAATAATGCAGGATTACTCAAACGTGTGAATGAAACAAAACAACTCAGGTAGGTGTTTGATGAGGTAAGAACATTCTAACATGGCTTAAAGCTCACAGAAGCCAGTTTGCAGAATATAGGACCTTTAAAATCTATGACATAAGTGAGACATTATTTTTTATTTTAGACATTTTTAATCGCAATCTGAACATAATATAAGAAACTGGTCCACTGACTACCAATTGAAAACTGGTGTTCGTTTTTTGCCTGTCCCTTTACAACACAAAGTGGTGAATGAAGTTAGTACAGATCAGGGACAGTGTCTGGGAGGTGTATTTGTCATTTTATGTGGCCCGAATATGAAACTTCATATAAAAATAGTTTTAAAAATCCATATAAAACAATATATAATGGTAAAAAAGTAATAACCACTCCTACAGATGAAGTCCTCCTTGAAAGCCCTCTCAGTTCTGGCTCTAACGCAGAATCCAATGATGTGGATTTGACAGTGAGGCATGTGAGCGTCGCAAAGGCCCCTGGGTAATCGAGTTTATATAGGCCATTATGAACAGCCCTGGGAGCCCGGTATGGAGGAGCCATATGAGAACAGACAGCGAGCGCATGGAGCTGGTGTGCGGAGCAGTCCGTATGGAAGAACCACCAGATGGAGAAATCACTCACGTCTGAATGAAATGAACTGTTATAAAGATATTATACTGACCTAACCAAATGGGGAATATGAGATACGATATGCAGCCTATGTATAGTGTGGCTGCCAGTTCAAATCACCGTAGAAAAAGCTGCAGGGTTGAGTTATCTTCTCTGTGCGCAATACGTTATACAACAGAAATATGAACTGTGAATATTTCCAATAGACTTTGGTTATAGCGGACCACATGATGCTATTTTCTGAGCTATGTTATAATGTTCCTCATCACAAACGTACCCGGAATTATGTTTTGTTTCATTCGCACATGTTTAACACACAAACCCTGCATGTTTAGGGTTCTTCTATTCAGAATCAGAATCAGAATAGCCTTTATTGTCATTGTAACAAAAGATACAACAAAATTGAGTGGCATCTCCCTTTTTGTTTAAAAGAAAACACAAACAAAAAAATAAATACAGACAAACACAAAAATAAATACAAACACAAAATAAATACAAGATTAAAAAAAGATTTAAAGGAGGTAGATATATGACAATTGAACAGAACACACTCCACCTTGTGATGTCATGTGGTAATACAGGAAGTGTTTTGTTTCATAATTCCATGCATTTTCACTGGAATTATTTAGATAATTCCAGCCCTGGAATTGCCCTAATGCACAAAAGGTAAACGAGAGCTGTTAACTTGAAAACTACTGTTTGTGAATGAAACAAAACACAAATCCACGTATATTTTTGAGGTGGTAACAACATTCTAACATGACTTAAAGCTCACAAAAGTCAATTTTCTGTAATATGGGACCTTCCAAAAAAGCTACATTAACCAACGCATATTTTAAGGATTGGATTTGAACTGTCAGATGCCCTCCCTGTGTTTCCACTACCAATGCCTGAGCTGTATTCTCCCTTCCACTAGAATCATTTGGATAATTTTAGCCCTGGAATTACCAACACACAAAAGGTAAATGATAGATGCTAACTTGACAACTTCCACTTCATGACATCACAAGGTGAAACAGAGCATTTTGAGGTTTGACAATGGACAGATTAATAATGCAGGATTACTCAAACGTGTATGAATGAAACAAAACACAACTCCAAGTACATTTTTGAGGTGGTAACACCATTCTAACATAGCTTAAAGCTCACAAATGTACATAATATAGGACCTTTGAATAAAGCTACATTGACTAACACGCATTTCTGAAGTTAATATGATCACAGCACACCTCAATTTCCCAGAAGCCTATTTGTAGCAGCCTTTCCCATCTACCCAGTTTGTCTCGGCTAACTCGACCCCACCCTCCCAACCCCTATCTTGTTTGACTTTCAGACATAAGACGCCTACGAGAGCGGGGCGTCTCATTCCGGCTGGGCCAAGTGGAGATTGAGACGGAACCCCCACCCAAGAGTCTCCGCCCAGCCATCTCCACCCCGCCACTTTACACTTATCAATAAACTTCTTCTTTGCACAATCAATGTTGTTATTGGCGTGGTCCTTGCTATTGAATTAAACATGGTCATTTCAACAGTATTGCATTAGAACTGTAAAATCATTTGGATGGAACTGTACATCTCTATTGAACAAAAGGTAAAAAGGAGCTGTTCACTTGAAAACTACCCCTTCATGACATCACAAAGTGGAACAGACCATGAAGACAGACTAATAATAACACTCAGACATGTGTGAATGAAACAAAACACAACTCCAGGTCTGTTTTTGAGGAGGTAACAACAAGCTTAATACTCAAAACAGTCAATTTTGCGTAATACGGGGTCTTTAGAACAACACCATGGGGCTTTGTCATGGTGATATGTCTCCTGTATAATTCCATGGAAACAGAAAGTTAAAGCCACACTTTGGAACATTCTCCATCAAGGCAAATACTGTGTTTTATGTCATACTGTGAAATATTTTAGCCAAAAGAGCAGATAAACAAGTGGGTGGGGCTTTAATTGTGGATTATGTCACTTTTTGGAGTATGTCGCATGCGTGTCTCAATGAAAATATTATTATGCCTGAAAAATTCCACAGTATGGCTTTAAACACATCTTGTATTTAGGTATTTTTACTGCTACAAAATGTCCTCAAGTGAGACGTGTTGTCCTTGCATAGATCTGGCTTGTAGCTTGGCTCTGTGGCATCATTTGCTTTACTCCCTGGAGACAAATAAATCTAATCTAATGCCATATTGGGAAACATTCCTGACAGATCAGTAACACAGCAGATGAAATACAGCCTTGTTTTTGACCGCAAATGATGATTTAACTAGATTCCAGCTCACGACTTGTATTTATTCAAACTTACATACATTATTTATCACAACAAGTTATTTGCTCTCCATATGGCTGAGTTTAAATCTCTTCCTGTGGTTAAAATGTCAGGTTGAATCCCCATCAGACCTTTACAGATTATTAAGAACATAAACGACTGGCAGCATTTCAACTTTCACATATGTCTTGGCATGTTTGAGGTTTTAGGCTTGTTTTGATGCTGTTTAAAGCGTCCATATTACTTTATTTTCTGATCTACTGTATGATATAATGCTCTTTCCTCATCACAAACAGACCTGGAGTTGTGTTTTGTTTTAATAACACATTTAACACACAAATTCTGCATGTTTAGTTTGAGTTTTTTCTCTCAAACAGAAAAATCACAAGGCGGAATTGAGCATTTTGAGCTTTGGAAATGTAGACAGACTGTGTGAATTTAGGGTTGGGCGGTATCCAAATTTTGATACTGTTAAACATTCTCTGCATTTTACCGGGGTATACGAGATTACCGTGACTAATTAAGAATTATGTTGCAGCATTCAGTAACAGAAGAGCAGCATTATATTTGAAGATGAGACACAAGTTCTGATCAAACCAAACTTCGCAGCCCGTTCGATCTCATCAGCATCAACGCACAAGCTGTTTTCATCAGCGTTTATACTGTATGCAAATGCAGTTTTAAGTTTTGTTTCTGTAAAACGTAAACAAATGTGCGCAAAGCTGCATTAAAGACATTATTACTCACAGTATATAACGAGCGGAGCAGCGGAAATGTAGAGCGGAGATCGAGAGGACCAATCACAGACCTTACTGTCTGCGTCAAAAGTTTTGGAGGTGCATGTCGACGCAAACACGTTTTGATGCAGAATCATAAATTGGGCTTTACCGTCTCCTCTGTGGAAGTCTGACTTCACCCTCAAGCGGGAACTTTCTCCTCTTCAGCGCCGCGTCCCCTCTCTACTCTTGCCGTTCAGCAAAACGTCTCCATCGTAAACTTTTCGGCTCAACATCACACACAAAGCGTCAGTCAGGTTTTTTCTTCTTCCTCGCTGCGTGTGGATGGAAATCTCTGAGCGTAATGATGTTTGAAGAGGAGAGAGAGCGGAGGGGAGAAAGTCCTGCTGTGGTTTTAGGTCCTTATGCACTTTTTTTTTAATGACGGTAATGAAACTGATACTGATGCTACTTTTTGATACAGCAGGATACAGTATTACTGTATTACCGCCCAACCCTAGTATGAATGAAACAAAATACAGATCCTGGTCTGTTTTTTGATGAGGTAACAGTATTATAACGTGGCTCACAAGAGGCAATTTTGAGTAATATAGGACCTTAAAGTCTTGGTCTAGTCCTAGTTTAGTCCTGGTTTAGTAGTTCCAGGTGCAAGTTTGACACACTTTGATTCACTTTCTTTCCATGCACTGTCCACGCTCTGACAGTATATTCTACATTGTCACACCAAATGGTCGACCAACAAAGGAACCAAGTGCTTTTTATATTGGATTTGTATATTAAAAGTGTGTCATGCCTGTAGCGAGTGTAGGATGGATGCAAAACACACAGAGTTTAAAGAATAGTCCTCCTCTGCATAGGGCTATTGTATTGTCTATTGTAGTTTAGACAAATGGGGCCCAGAGTTAAGGTTCTGAATAAATAACAAGAATAATGTCTACAGCTGAACAACTACGAGGGATTGGCAGTGTTTTATTGTGAAACGATGCCCTGGTTTACAGGCAAAGAGGTCATGGTAGAGGTGGATCATATACAAAAGTGTTGTACTTGCAAAGCCAAATGGAAAATGTTAAACGCATTTGACCAACTCAGGGCCAGAAGTGAACAGTGGGGCCCTGTTATTACGCAATATATTACGCAAAATGGATTCTTGTGGGATTTAAGCCATGTTATAATCATCAAAAAACGTACCTGGAGTTATGTTTGTCATGTTAAAAGACTTTGACTGTTTCATTTTTGACTATTTTTGAGTATTTGCAGAACAATAAGTTGTAATTCATGTGACAAAGATGTGAAAAACGCTTTGCTCATTTGTGTAAAAGGAATTCACATGTTACCAGAAGTTACCAAATATTTATGGCACTCCAGTTTAGTAAATCAGAATTATTCCGACTTTAATTCTTGTAGCAAAAAATGGTTAAAAAAAGAAAAGAAAAGTAGAAAAGAGAAAAAGTGCGGCATAAAGTTTCTTCAGAGCCCAGTTATCTCACATAGGCTTGTAAGTTTGGACATTTCGGAACAGAACAGTTGCATAATTTACCTCCTATGTGAAAATACCAACACTGAACGAGCAGAGAGGAGCTCTTCATTCATGCCAGTAACACAACTCCTGCCAAACCCTCCTCTGAACAAATATAGCGCCATCGCAACACATGGTGCCTCCACAATCGTCCAGCAGGCTTCAGAAGGACCTCTTAAAGATATGCACGCGTTTAATGTTCCACACAATCAGGATTCGGTTATATATATAGCTCCATGTATATAAAATAAACCCCGTACACCAGGCCTGGCTCTGAGACGGATCTGCTTCTGAAAACTCATTTTGGACCGCCCAGTGTGCTCACAGCGTCCAATCGATCAAAAGTTCATATCTGGAACCAAGTAAAGGGTTTCTTGCGGGTATTATATTTTGTTTGGAGCCGGCTGTGATGGGTGATATCAGGGTTTTTTGTTTCTATCTGATACCAACAAATGCGGCAACGATTGTGATGTCTATATGATACCAATAACTTTGACTAACTTTTAAATAGCTTGGCGTCATTATCTTTGATCCACTCTAGCTTGAATTGATCTGAATATGAGCGCAGATGAATTAAAACACAAAAAATGTCAATTTTTTACAAAAATGTATAAAAAACACTATTTTTGCATGAGAATCCATACGTCAGTCAGTATCAGTATTTGGTACCGATCTCCCCTTCATTAAGAGACAGTTGCAAGGTGATTGGAATAAGTAATATGTGTGTTTTTAAGTGTCTTGCCCAAGGACACAATGATAGTATGCTCTTGGACAAGGTCGAACTTGTTCAGGGTATCCCCAGGTTTGACTCCTCCAAATTTAAGACCTTTTTAAGAGCACTTAAATAAAAATTAAGACCAACATCGCACCCATTATGTGGGTGAAAAACCCCAGATCCAATTCTACTAATGACCATTACTCCCTGCTTTAAATAACAAAACATACTTTATTAAAAAATCTCATTCAGAGCTCATTTATAGTAGTTTGCATTGCTTGTAAAATGGCCAAAAATAATTTAAAACATTCTAACATCGTCTTGTTTCACATTGCACTGCAGCCTGGTTGATTTTACAAAAAATAGGCTAAAGAAATTTAAGAGCTTTGTGAAAAAATAAGACTTGGACAACATAATTTAAGACGTTTTAAGGCCTTAATTTAGGAGCATGAAATTTAAGACCTTTTTAAGCTTTTAAGACTCTGCAGCGACCCTGTTGTTACCAGTTAGTGGGCAGACACTTAACCCAATGTGCCACTTTAATAAACAATGAAGGCAAATATAATATAACTCTATAGGAAAATCACTGTTTTATTTGATTTTCAAATTATTTTACTAAAACACAGTTATGCAACTTTTTGGTTGGGGGCCTGTCATCTGCTTGTTTCTATGGATATATCACTGCTCGGCCTGGAATGTTCCACGGTATGACATTAAACAGCTCTACCTTTCAATAACAGGTGGTTTATAGCTCAAAAATACCTTGAAAAACTGTGTTTCTGTCATGGTTTGAGTGTGGTTGAGGACCCCAAAGCAGAGACATAGGCGCAGGTAGATGTTTAAACAGGTTTATTGCCGGGTATGAAGGATGTGGTGATGGAAACTGGCTGGAGACATAGACGGAGGGAAGACACAGGGGTAGACTCACAGGTAGACAGACTGGACGACAAGGTCAGTTCATTCCTCCTTTATCCCTTGTCTACGTCGTCGTCCTGCTTGTCCATGTCCACGTCCACGTCGTCGTCCTGCTTGTCCACGTCCTCGTCCTCATCCTGCTTGTCCACGTCGTCCTGCCTGCCCTTGTCGTCCAGTCTGTCTACCTGTGAGTCTACCCCTGTGTCTTCCCTCCGTCTATGTCTCCAGCCGGTTTCCATCACCACATCCTTCATACCCGGCAATAAACCTGTTTAAACATCTACCTGCGCCTATGTCTCTGCTTTGGGGTCCTCAACCACACTCAAACCATGACAGTTTCTGATTGTGAGCAGGGTCGCCTCTTTGCAGATCTGACCTGTAACTTGGTCCGGTTTGGTCTCCATGAAGATACAATGGTTTAATGCCATACTGTGAAACATTCCAGACAAAGGAATAACATCTAAAGCAGAGTATTTGTGTCTTAAAACATGCTGAAATTTTGCCCCATGTATCAAGATACATATTGAAAACTGTATCGTTGCTTCCCTCATGATGTCCTGGACCTGTGCTTAAGATTTTCTCTAACTGGACCTCCTCAAATTTTAGTTGAATACCCTGGGCGTAGGTTATCAGCGTTTAGCTTGTTAGCTGCTTTACAGACGCACTAAATTATTTATTTAATTTGATTTATTATCGAATACAAATGAGTGAATGAGTGAGATCAATTAAATCTAGACAGTGTTAATATTTAATGGTTTAACGCAGTGGTTCTTAACCTGGGTTCGATCGAACCCCAGGGGTTCGGTGAGTCAATCTCAGGGGTTCGGCAGGGGTCAGGACACACATCCAACTCATATGATTGCTGATGACATGCCCCGTTTGGCTGCTATTGGCTGCAGAAAATTTTGTGCCTGCAATAGTCTTGTGATACCTCAATAGTTGGTCGTGATGGTACGTCGTGTAATTTCTTTCTTAATATTTTCCCTTCATACTAACTATGTCGAGCAAAAAAAGAAAGGGGTCAGACGAATATGTGCAATATGGATTCACATGTGTGCACCAATAAAATATATATACCTATGCTTTGAATTTGAAAAAAACATTTTATTTTCCAATTAAGAAGGGTTCAGTGAATGCGCATATGAAACTAGTGGGGTTCAGTACCTCCAACAAGGTTAAGAACCACTGGTTTAACGGGTCACTCCACTGGAAAAATCAGGCCTCAGCATCAAAAAGTTCAAGAAGACCTGATCTCAAGTACATGGGGCAAAGGATCTGACGAACCCTCCACCAGAAAAGTTACTCAATGCACCTTTAAGATCGTACGACACATCTTGCCTAATTTCTTCTAGGTTTAAACGTTTTAGTGATGTTTTGGTGAAGTTTTTGTTCGTTCCTGGTTGGACACGGGCAGCAGATATGACAATATATAGAAGGCTGTTACTTAGCAACTGTAATGTCAACAAGGGGCCAAAATTGCACAAGAGTTATGAATCAGATGAAGAACACTGAATGACAATAACAACTTTATTTATGTGAATGAGGGTTTCAGCTGCAGTTATGTGACATTTTGGATGGAGTTTTCAGTGTTGATGATGACAAAGGTCGAGGTATTCTGTTTGAAATCTCACAGTTACATCATTTTCTCATAAACTGCTACTTAAAGCTGCACTGCGCAACTTTTCTGGAGATATTATTGGTTTGTCCACAGCGTATCAAACCTGTCTATGTAATAAGAACAGGTTACAGCACTGCGATACTTTACAATTCAGATCTGTGGAGAGTTGAGCTTATTCACAAGAGGAATTAATGTATTTTTGAGCAATAGAAACACCCGTAATGAATAAATGTGAGATGGATATGTTTAAGGTCATACAGGGAAAGCAATAACATCTCCATGGAGAACTTATGAAGGGAAAGTTTTGGGGTTGTGTTTTCGTTTGGGGAGGGGCGGCTTCTGCGCATTTTCCTTATTTTACATTGACCAGCTCACCAAAGCCTTTTCCTTTGTCATTTTGTTTTTGTCTTTCTTGAGGCACGAGTTAAGGGTTTTTCTTTTGGATCCCTCGTCCTAAATACTGACAAAAAAACAAAACAAATAAAAACATGTAGTCCTTAACTTTGTCGTCCGTGTCCCTTTTTAAATATGTCATGGTCCATTTTGGGTGGTAACCCTCCACCTCCAGACCAGAACAGTTGCACAGTGGACTTTTAACTGATGTAAAACTACGATAAATAATTGTGTACAACTGTAACAGAATGCAATCAGTAACTGTACAGTATGCGATTAGTATAATGGATAGTGATTGATCGTCATGCTAATAATCACGTTGGCAATAAGTATTTATTGATATTTATTAACTTTGTTTAACAACAGGTTTAGAACTGGGATTGTGTTCACTACATTGAACATTTTAACTGTCTGGGCTTGAAAAGAACAGGTGAAATTCATCTGAACAGAAATATAAATCTGATATCAGCAATAAAGTATCTGTACTCCACACTGACTTCCTGACAACATGCATTAAATACACTAAAATTAGCAATTAGCTTTAATCCTCTATCACAGTTTTATCAGTGTCTTTACATCAAGTCCAAATGAAAAGAATCTTACACACAGGTTAAGTACTGTCTGGGCTGCTTTAAACAACTTTGGAAAAGTTCTTTGTGAACCACAATCCTCTGCACAGATCAAACCAAACGTTTCCAAACACTAATGAACAATTGTTCTACACTGCAGCAGATTCTTCATTACAATCTTCTGCAACAAAATAAACTCAACTTTACAACATATAAACCATAACCACTACAGAGCCACACCAGCCCATTTGATAACAGAATTCAGCTTTGCGCACATTTGTTTACATTTTACAAAAACAAAACTTGGCTAATTTGCAGAAACTGTACTGGAAAAAAAACAGCTCGGTCTCGCAGATGCGTCAGCTTCTGTTGGACTAAAGGACAGTGGAATATATGTGGTCTTTCTGTGACAGAGACGTCTGCTGATGGTGAGTCTGTTCTGTGAGTATATGGCGTTGGGGAGTCTAATAAAAAAAAAAAAAAAAAGCTACAAGCAATTATTTGATGCGCGGTCTGAAAAATCATGTGCAGTGCCGGTCCGAGAGAGGGAAGGAGGACGGCTTAGAGGGAACATAGACTCCATGTATTTGAAGCCTTTTGTAAACTCCACATGTGCTCGTCCTGGGCTCACAGAGGAGGCAGACTCTTGCAGTGCCATTGTGATGAATAGGAGTCTGCACAGCCTGACCTTCATGTGCTCTGCTCCTCTGCTCCTTCTCTTTGTCCTGATCCCCATAATGTATGTGTGTGCTGGGACTGCGTTATTGGTGAATGCTCGTTTGTAATAACCAAGTCCAAGTCATTACAGCAGGATCCTCCTAAGGTATGTGTCGAGAGGCTCTGGTTTGTTCTGTGCGGGACTGGGTTCTCAGAAAGGCGATGCCATCTACAAAAAACATTATTCCTCCACCAATCAGGAACTCACACCAACTATAGCGATGTTTAATAAAGGAAAACTATGCATGAATAAGTATATATATATATCAAAAAGCTATGTTTTTGTAAAAGAAACATTTGAAAGTGTTGATTTGCTTTATGAAACATTCAAACCAAAGGACCAGGATGAACATCTAGTCAAAGTGGACACATTAAAACTTCAGTGAATCGTCCAGATTTTAAAACACATTATAAAATTGTTCACACCAAGTAAAAAAAAAAAAATGACTCAGGTGACTGTTCACACCTTAGGATAGCACAAAAGACTCACTGTAAACAACTAGGGTGTGTAATTTTCAGTATATTTAGCTCCTCCCTTCAGGAAGTGACTTACAGAACCTTCAGAACTGAAGAAGCCTCTGGGATGAAAAACAAGATTCAGACACATGATAAAAATTGGTTTCCATGATGTTTAAAACGAAATACAGAGCGAAAGATGAATTCAATAATATTGTATAATAATGTATATCGTAAGAAATTGTAGTATTTAAGTAATAATGAACATCATCCCAATTTTGGAGGACCCCCAGAGACATGACTAAAGGACCCACAGGCGTTTCCGGTGCTATGAAATCTACTAACAACAGAGCGATTACACAAACAAGGTTTAGAGAGGTGATACTGAATCTATTAAATTTACAACAAAACACAGGGACAGGAAGAGAAAAGAAAAGACATTTTTTCATCTGAGTGCTGCACATTCACAGTTCCAGTCGCACAAATACCTGACCCTGGTCATTACTAAAGCCTGCAAAGCTTTAGGCCGCTCTTCGTTTCAGTTTTCTGCAGCAAGTGACTGGAACCAGCTTCAACAGACTTTAAAGCTTAGTTCGTTTTTACCTCTGTCGACTTTTAAAAGCTCCATCCAGAGTATTCTACAGGATCATTGCACGTTCTTTTAACACGTTTATAATTTTAATCTGCAAATGTTTCACTGTCTCGTGTTTCTATTCACTGTTTTAAGTTACGATTCATGTGCGAGTGTATTCTGGTTGTGCTGTTTTATACTTCCTCAAGTATTACTGATGGCGGACACTTTATTCCTGCATTTAACAGCGCTCCTATAGTCTAGCTGTATGTGCTCCTCCCCTGTGAAGAGACCGAGCTCAGGCTGTTTCCTAAAGTGGGTCAGAGTTTGTCCTTGCAATAGAGGAGCTTACACCTGATCAGAGGGAGAGCCTGTACTGCCCTGTACTCACTGACCACTGCAACACCGGCTTCTATCTCCAGCCCAGCACTGAACTCTGGAACTGCACAGTCTTTGAATAAACTGCAGCCAATAAAACCGAGTGGCTTCCAGTCCCAAATACAAATGCGAATCAATGAGGTAACCTAGAATGCACAAGCAGATTCCTATGCACATTTACATCAGGGACCTTCTAGATAAACTGTTCAATGCATCTTATTAACTTAAAGGTTTTATATTAAGCAAAATTGACTCTTATGAGATTTAAGCCATGTTAGAATGTTGGTACCTCCTCAAAAACAGACCTGGAGTTGTGTTTTGACCATTTCCTATGAGACCGTCTCCATCTCCAAAGGCCAAAATGCTCTTTTCCACCTTGTGATATCATGTAGTGGTAGTTTCCAAGTGATATTATATTATATTTGTCTGTTTATTTCATTCATAAAGTATAAAAAGGCATTAACACAACATCAAACATACAAGAAATGAATGAAAAGTAGCAGAAAGAAGAGTCATCTTATATTACCTGTGCCCTTTTCCCTTTTCGAGACAATACATTAACACTGATAGTTAGTTCAAAACATTTGAAATCAGTACGTTTCATTTCAGTCACAATTATTAATCAACTGCAAACAGAGATCATCACTTTTATGCACAGCAATTTAGTTTTCTTTTTCATACATGCATATTTTACTGGATTTTATGTGCTTTTTAAACGCCATCATTGTACTTGCTCCTTTGATATCTTTGTCAACATGTCCATAAATAACTCCTTTCACAGCGACGCTTCGCTCCATAACCTTGGGTCTGAGTCTGGGTTTTTTAAACATGTGGGTTCCTTTTAAATTATAGTGGCTTGTTCTCATCTCAGTTTTTGAATATTTACAGGTAATACACCACACTTTGCTTTATACATGATTTTGAGGATACTTAAGACAACAATGTCACACATTTTCAACACTTTAACAAATGGTTTGGATGACTCTTTATATAATGGCTGTTGGTGAGAACTCTCAAGGCCCTTTTCTGTAAAATAAATAATGGCTGTACGTAAGTTTCGCATGTTGACCTCCAAATTTCCACACAATACCTCAGATATGGTGCAGTTATCGAGTCATACAAGGTTAATAATGCTGCAGTATTTCGTGAGACACAGATATTGCTTTAGAAATGAGTTAACAGCTACTTTATTTCTGCAGAGATGGTCAGTTCCAGTGCTGAAATCATCCAAATGATTCTAGTGAATGTGCATGGACTTATGTTTTCTGTCTGAGAGAAGAATTCAGCCTAAATATACAGGGTTTGTTTTGTGTGAATGAAACAAAACACAACTCCAGCTCTGTTTGTGATGAAAGAACAACATTATAATATGGAGGAACATGGGGTCCTTTAAGTGTTTTATATAAAAATAGGGACTCGTTCTTAAACCAGCTGTTTTTTTTTAGTTCTGAACAATAAAAAATAACACTTAGCTTTGGATAATTGCACACAATCGCATTCATTATTTCAGGTCCTGCCCTCCTTCCCTTTCTGCAGTCAAACCCAACAGGCACTAATGCATACCTCTGCTAAAATGGCAGTTCTGCGGTGGCCCTATTCCAATGCAATTTCAGCAAACCATGGTGATTTCTAGTCATTTTCTCTTTGCTTCCTCCTCCATTTTGAAAACAGGCTGTGCAGATCTACAAATGTGCTCAATCCTAAATCATACGGGAGCATTTTCGCCTCCAAACAATGTGCCGTGTGCATAAGGAGGAACGGCAGGAATTAGCAAAGACGTGGCGCTGCTAACGATCAGTGCCTTGGCTTGATATTCGCAATTAGCGGAGAGGGCCGGGCGTGTTCTGATTAAATCTAACCCTCTCCGACTTGACTGGAGAGGGCTTCATCACCGCGTATGGGGGCGTGCCTGATTGTGTGATTATATAGCCAGGGTTTTGTCCAAAGTCGCTCCCCAATCAAACCGAGCCACATTGCCATTGATTTGTAACAGTCACAGTGGAAATGTGGCGTGCTAATGGCGCTAGGCTAATGAGCAGACATCAGCGGGCAGGACGAGGGGCGTGTGGGAGAGAGGGCTTCGGAGCAAATCACACCCAAATGCCCTCCCGGCTGTCCTCTGCTCGGTCACCTCACCCTGGAAGTTTAACTATGTCTCTGCAAGTATTTAATGGGATTTTTACAGACATATTGTGCTTGTATCAGCTATGTTGTTATAATCTATGACTCCTGTGGATCATTATGTTATAATTTGCACATTTTTAATCACAATACTCTCTAAAACAACAACAAGTCCGCTGACCTCTGCGTTAAAAAAAGTGCCGAATGCCCAGTGGGAGCTGACGTCACAGTAAACATCATCACGATGAAGAGTTCGCAATTCTGATGAATGCTGCAAATCACACAAGTAATTTTACCATAATGATTACACAGCCCCGCCAAATCCTCCGTGTATCACTGTTACAAAAGTACAATTGGAGAACGAAGTAAATACAGAGCAGCAGGAATGTACCGGTGGCGGTTAAAACGGGGGTTGAACAGTAATAATCACTCCAAATACAACCTCGAGTGAGTAAATGGTGAGGGAAAACAACTATAACATATATAACCTATATAACATATATAACATACAACTATAACAAGCTCTGAAAAGTGGATTTTGCATAATTGGAGAGACATGATGTTATTTTTGGAATGTTTCACTAAATGGCATGAAACTTATGAATCTCCATGGAGACAGGCACGAAACACCACTAAACCAAGTACGATTGGCAATAAAAAATGTCTGGGATTGGAATAAAAACAAGTTATAGGATTATATCATATTGTAGAACATTTCAGGCAAAGCAAAAGCTTTTTCATGAGACAAACAGATGACGAACCACAGATTGTGATTGAATATTTGAGTTCCAATTCATCTCTTGTAACTGAAAACCACTTTCTGTTGCCACAAATAACCACAGTAGGAACTAGGGATCCCTCACCACCTGCAGAGGGGTTCATAGGGGGGGTCAGGTGCTATGAGGATTGGGCAGCGAGCTGCCCCCGTGACCCAGCCGGATTAAGTGGGAGAAGATGGATGGATGGATGGAACTAGGGATGTAACAAGAACCAAAATATCATGATATTGTATCATCAAAGGTCTCACAATAATATCGTGGACCATCACAATATATCGAATCACAAGTCTCTTTGCTTAAATAAACAGTTCTGATGCAGAAATAGCTTAAAAAAACAGAGGGAACTACATAGACCATGATCCTTTGCTCCGTTTCAGTGCAGACGACATGAAGAAATAACTGTTCTAAGCACTTTTACATCTTCATTCTTTGGATTAAGTCTTGTGAAGGCATTTTAGAGGAAAAAATCGTAGATTCACAGTCTTGTTTTTGCCTCCACAAAATATTGCAAGAAATATGGTACCGTGAGATGTATTTGGTGAAAATATCGTACAGAGAGATTTGGATATCGTTCCATCCCTAATGACAATAAATGTTGCACCAAATGACTGGTCAAAGCTTTTTATAATGTCAGTTTTGTTATTATGTAGAATATCATAATATCGTGAGCCTCCCCACCATATTGTGAGCTTTCCCAGGATATCGCAATAAATATCGTATCGTGAGGTTCATACCGTGACCATATCGTATTATGAGACTTTGATAGCGTTACACCTTTAGTAGGGACCCCTCCGCGCTAATGTTGTTCGAACTTAATGCAGTGTTTCATACACTCAACCATTATTTACCGCTTGATCGGCAGCAAAACTGTTGTCATCAGGTCCACAGATCTTTTACTTCTTAAATGTTATGTTTTAAATAAGGTTTTCCACAGGGAGTAGTTCTTGGTCCTCCTTAATCTTCTATTAATTTAACCCTCTTGGATGAAACAAGTCTCAAAGAAATATAAGCAAAATTCCAGATATATTTATATTTCATGAGAAAACTATCCTATTATTTCTGCTGCCATGGACGAGACATGTGCCATCAACACACACACACACACACACACACACACACACACACACACACACTGAAATACATTTCTTCGTTTCTCTATTTGAACTTTGCTATGGCACATATGGTTCTTGCAGCACTGTTTACATTTTTGCTGCTCTGACTTAAATCTACTGTGTGTTTAGATTAGCACAGAAACCATCTGTCACAAGCCTCACAGTCAAAGAACAAGAGGACGGGAACACAGGATTTCTGCACAATGTTTCTCACACTAACTTACACCATAACAACGCTGGAAATGTCAAATGGCTCCATTCCTTGCGAGTTTACCTCCTCCTCTCTGGCTCTCAGTTAGTGGTAGAATGAATAGCGGTCTCCATGCGTTCTTGATGTACAGTAATGAGCTCATTTAACTCGGAGAATGGTTTGAGAGTCAGACAAACAGGCTTTTTTCTGAGCAAGTGTGAGAGGAGGCTTCAGTCTGGAGTGGTCTAATGGCGCTAATATGTTTAAAGTCCAGGGCCTGCAGACAGAGAAATGCACTCTGAAGATTACATACGCCTCTGTGGGCAGATCACGCCAGTCCTGTTTTTGTGGAAGCATTTGAACGCACATGGTTAGGTATAAAGATCTGTTTTAGTGGCGTTTCCTGAAAAAAAAAAAGGGTATTTCTTTAGTATTGCAATTAAACATATAAAGTCAAATAATCTTTTTAGAGGTTTTGACCATGTTATAACTGTGTTCCCTCATTTAGTTTACTCAAAGTTGTGTTTCTCGATGTATTTTGTGATTGAAGCATGTTTGAATAATCCGGTTCTTCATTGTACCTCTACATTTGAGGCTTGAGAGCTCAGAAAATTCCACCTATCACCTGTCTCCGCCCACTGACTCTGGGTGTAGGGTTCAAATATATCACGTAAGCATTTTCCAACAATGCAAATAATGCCAACAATGTGACTTCTTGTGATTTTTGTGAGAATTCAGAGGGCGTGGTTACTGGTCCTTTTCTGTGGTTGGCCCCAAAGTTTGGAAAGCTCTCCCTTCTCACATTAAGAGCGCCCCCTTCAGTCGATTCTTTTAAGTCTCATTTAAAAACACACTTTTACTCAATGGCTTTTAACACGGCGTGAGAATTGTGTGGTTTTCTGACTGGCTTTTATTGATTTTTTTGCAATTTTTCTACTTGGTAATTTTAGTATTTTTATTTTTTTTATTGGCTTGCTTATTTTTATTTATTTAATGCTTAATATTATTTAATGTGTTCCTTTATATTGTGCCTACTCTGTGCAGCACTTTGGAGACTTTGTGTTGGTAAAATGTGCTATACAAATAAAGCTGGGTTGGATTGGACAGATATTAATCCGTCGAGAGCTGCAGTGCGTAACAAATGTATTTGACCACCTGTCATGAAAACAAGATAAGATAATATAAGATATCCTTTATTTGTCCCACAATGGGGAAATTTCAGTGTTGCAATGCACAGTTAAGAGAACAGCAAGAAAACAGTAGCAGCAATAGAAGTACAGTTAAGTTAAAAATAGACAAACACTATAAAGATCTATAAAGATAAGGATTATAAAACTATGTATAATATAAATTGCTATCTTAAAACTATATATACAATAAATTACTATCTTAAATTTCACAGTATTGCACAGGGCCCCAGTATTGCACAGGCAGCAGAGTTAGCAGTGTTCATTCAACAAGAAAACATATATAACTTCAGTTTATCAAAAATGTGTTTCAAATTAACAATTTCATAGTTATTCATTAAGAAAATGACCAATTGGAATAACAAAATAGTCCTTGTTGACAAATAATAACCAAAAATGTGAATATTGTGCTTTGTGTTGGATTTTTTTTTTGTACGAAAAGCGCTCTATGAATAAAGTTTGTTTGGTTGTTGGAATATTTTGTGTGAGCACCTTTGGCACAGAAAACAGCTGCATTCTCGCTGCTTTGTTTTTATGTCGTTTTGTTACTGAGTTCCAAATAGTTTCTCGCTGTTCACAGAGATTTGCTTTGGATGAGACTTTGGTGTCATTTTTGGAAAACATTAAACTTGAAAATTTATGGATAACAACAATAGTTCTATTTTAGCATTAAAGATATTGTTTTGATAAAAAGATCTTGCATAAACTGGCGGATTAACCATTATAGAGACATAAAGTAAACAGAAATACTGTTAAATTACAAATGGCAGCGACAAACACATTATACTGGGTGGTGGTCTAATAAATTTGTTAAGCAGTGTATGCTACATGTCTTCTAGTTAAAGGTGTATCACGTAACATTTCTAGTGAAGGGTCCACCACCTGCTTGTCTCCATGGAAACGTTATTGCTTTGTTACAGATCTGACCATTTCAGGGCTGAAATCGACAATGATTCTAGTGACAGTGACATTACAAGTGTTTTCTGTTAGAGAGAGAGAGAAAAAGAAATATGGAGGATTTGTGTTAAAAATGTAAGAATAAAACCAAACACAACTCCAAGTATGTTTGGGATGAGGAAACAACATTAGAACAGATCAGAACATAGTGTAATATGGTCTTTTTTTATACATAACTCCAACTCCAGATATCATATCCTGAAAATTAAAAGACCAAATTGGCTGATAATGGTTTTCATTTTTACCTACTCAATCCTTTGTACACACGTCGCTTAATAGGGGTTTGTTTTGGTTGTAATCCTTTTACTGCAAACCACTAGCTACGAAAATGTCCTTGTTATTTTCACAATTCACCATTTCATTGGCCAGACCCTGAACACATCCTCCCCATCTCCATACTCTTAACAACATCTCCGCGAGCTGTCGGTACAGAAAACGGCTAGATGTAAAAATATGTTTCTGTGCATTGCTGTTTTATTTTATCTTCATCTCGGCCACCACTGTGCTGAGCTATTACCACATACAAGACCAGACATTTCCCTGATTCTGTCACGGCCCAATCCATTTTTAGAGATATGAATAAAACATAGGTACATCCATAGAAGTTGCCACGGTGAGCGGCAAATGAGCGGCTGATAGGACGCAGAGCTGTGCGGCTGTCTGGCTTTGAAGCACTATTCTGTCAAAAACCTCATTATTTACTACAGTTTCATGTATTCGTCCAGATTCGACTCCCAATAATGTGCAGCCCGGTGCTTCTTTGACCGTAGATTGGACTAATTTGTCCAACAGTGGCTCAGTCTGGCAGGAGAAAGTATTTTCAGTTGAACTTTGAGGTACAGTATGACGCAAATGTCACCAACAACTGTAGGGTTTTATATGCATCTTATATGTCTGACGTGTGAATGGAAATCAAAGGTATATTACACAAAATGGATTCTTGTGAGCGTTAAGTCAAGTTATGACGCTGTTACCTCCTCAAAAACATACCTGGAGTTGTTTTTCATTCACACACGTTTGACTGACCCTTTATTATTCGTCTGTCTGCATCTCCAAAGCTCAAAATGCTCTGTCCCACCTTGTGATGTCATGAAGCGGTAGTTTTCAGCTCCTTTTACCTTTAGTTCAGTCGAGATTGGCAACTCCACAGCTAAAATTACCCAAATGATTCTAGTGAAGGTGTTCCTGTATTACCACATGACATCACCAAGTGCTTTTTGTAAGAGATTTTATTGCATTTTATCATCTATTATTTACAACTACTGCACTTTATCTTTTTAGACTGTTACAGATACTGCACTTTCGAAATCTTTTCTACATTCATTGCACTTTACCTTCATAATTGATGTTTATCTTAATTGTTTGTTGCTTTCTTTTTTTTTTTTTATCTTAATTTGATGTTTTCTGCTCTTGACGTGTGCTGCTGACCACTTGTCCAGGTCGCCCTTGTAAATGAGGTCTGGATCTCAATGGGTCTTTACCTGGTTAAATAAAGGTTATAAGTCACGCTTATTTTTAGGGTTTGGGTGGTCCTAAATGAATCCTATATATGAATCATGTATATGAATCAAAAAAAAAAAAAAGCCATTATCCAATTTTTCATTTTGGTTTTAAAGACAAATAATAAAGAAAAGAGTTGTTTTTTCGTTTTCTTATTTTTGGTTCTATATTGAAAAACGAATGAACAAATGATACATGGATTCTTCTCTATTGAGTTGTTTTTATTACTGTAACTTCTATAAGTGTTTATTTATATAGCGCTTTTTCACAGACAGATGTCACAAAGACGCTTTACAGAGGATTATTTACAGAGCATTCTTCATTCACTCCAGACCCGGTGGTGGTAAACTGCTGTTATAGCCACAGCTGCCCTGGGACAGACTGACGGAGGCGCGCCAGGCCAACCGGCGCCAACGGACCCTCCGACCACCACCATCACTCACTCACACAACTTTCACATCTACAGTGCAGGTTTTGGGTTGATGGGGGAAACCGGAGTGCCCAGAGGAAACCCATCCAGACACGGGGAGAACATGCAAACTCCACACAGAAAGGCCCGGGCGACCCGGGGATCGAACCCGCAACCTTCCTGCTGTGAGGAATGAGTGCTAGCCACTCAGCCACCGTGAAATGTTGGTTCTTGGTTTCTAAAATAAATTTCCCCTAAAAAACTAATAGTCCGGTGCAACTTATATATGTTTTTTTTCCTTCATTACACATTTTTTGGCTGGTGCGACTTATACTCTGGTGCGACTTATACTCTGGTGTGAATTATAGTCCAAAAAATACGGTAAATAAAAATAAGAACAGTGTTTTCTGTTTTAGACAAGAACACAGCCTATATTGGACTTTTAAGCAATGAAGTGCAGAAGAAACTGGTTATACATTTTAGGCATTACAAATGTGAGTTACTGTCATTACGATGTTTTTTTGTTTTGTTTTTTATAATTTAATAAAATAAAATATTTCCTTACTTCATACAGTTATATAAGCAGCTCTTAAGGTCAAAATCAGTCCACTGTGTACCGTTCGCATCTAATTATAAAGCATTTTATTGTCCAGGAATCAGGAATTGTGCTGTTAGCATGCTAGCTGTTGTTAGCATTATTGTGAGTCCACACTATTCTGTTTTTTAGCTCTATTTTCCACCCTCTTAGGGCTTTAAAATCAGGTACAGCACCATTATTCTGCTTTAAAACTCATGATATCATCATGATATCATCATGCTCATTATGCGTTAGTCGACACAAGTTACATTTTTGTTCACATTTTCAAATAATTACTTGTTTTATCTATTATTTTATTACAGAATTATACTTGTGGATCGCGTAGCTGGTCAGTAAGGGAATAATCTGCCAATCGTTCCATTAGTGAGTAGCCAAACAAGTGCCAAATAAGTAAAACGAATAAAAAGAATACACCCTAAATGTGGTATACAGTATGGATATTGAAACTGATGTAGGTTTAATTTCTTGCATTGTTAATTTTAAAGTGAAAAAAGTCATCATCCTAACAAGCTGCCCCACGTTCACATTCATTCTTTCTGTCTCTTCTTCTTCACTCAGATTTGGGAGATCACGACGCCTTCATTTGCACACTGCTTTTTAGTGTAGCGCCTCCTGTTGAGCCGAGTGACACACTGACATCCGCACTTCATGTATCTTATATCAGGATACACATCGGCTTTTCACTCACACACACACACACACTCGCACACTGTCATTGGCTTTCCAGATCAGTGTGGAGGGATTACCGCAGGGATTAAAACGGGCCTGACAGTCTGACAGCTGCACTCTGCATACAAGTTGCTCTTTTTCTGTCCCTGACTCACATCTATCCGCTCAGTTTAATGTCCCAGTGCCCTGAGTTTACACCCTGGATTTAAGTCTAGCCCCGATCTCTCCTTACACAACACAGGAGCACAACACCAACTCAACTCTACTCTATTCCCATGTGAGTTCATAACAGCATTTCTTAACCTTGTTGGAGGTACTGAACCCCACTAGTTTCGAATACGCATTCACCGTACCCTTCTTAATTGGAAAAATACGATGTTTTTTTCAAATTCAAAACATAGGTATATATATTTTATTGGTGCACACATGTGAATCCATATCGCACATATTCGTCTGATGTCTCACTTTTTTTTTGCTCGACATAGTATGAAAAAGGGAAAATATTAAGAAAGAAATTACACTTCTCAGCTTCTTTTTTAAGACAGTGTAGTCAAGTGTATTTACCGTGTTGGCTGCTCGCTGCAAGTCGTCTTCAGAACTGTCAACAAGGTAGGAATATGTTTTATATAACCGCGCATAACTTTCTAACCGTAAAAGATACTGTAGAAACTTACTTTTTTCCCCCTCTGAAAGCGCAGACAAAGCGGTTTCTGTACGTATCGGCCTCATTATCCTATGTCACACTCACGCTGTGTGATGACGTGCGCAAAACGAGTGTCTAATAGGAACTTTGTTTTCTGCCAAACTCATGCGCTCCGTCCATTTTGATCGGCCAAAACTTTGCCAGAGTGAAGTGAGTCAAGATGGTCGACTCCTCTCGGCTGTGTTTGCTTTTAGCGATTGAAAAAGACGCTCTAAGTGGAGTTAATTCTCACATAAATGGCAAACTACGCATCTTGCTGTGCATAATTGCGCATCCCTTTCTATTTTTATTTGAAAGGTTTATTTCACTCAAAATGAACAAAGGCAAATGTAATAAACGCCAGGGAAATGCATTACAAGTGATTTGGCTCTGGCCGTGGTCCTGACAGGAGCTGTTTCCATGACTGGACCAGAAAAGTAATGGGGCGATTGCACTTTTTTTTGTTTTTAGGGCAATAAGGAGATTTTTAATTTACTTACAGACTTGATATTTTGCATTTTTGTAGCTAAGGCCCTAAATTAAGCATTTTTTATGTCCAAAAAGTTGTTTATACATGTTTGCTGTGTGTTTTGTATAAAAGAGTGGGAATTTTATTTTCTGTTTTTTTTTTTTTTTCATCTCTATTTCTGGTCCTGTAGCTTTTATCACAGCCTCATGACACAACTACAGCAGCAGATTGTGAAATAACAGGTTGGACTGAACAAAAGGATGTAGAACACTTCATTATAGGGTAAAAGGGGCAGTTTTAAAAGCAAAATGAAGAAAAAAATCCAGGCGAGGAGAAACGTACTAAAATTGCCCTTAGGTCTTCAGAGGTTAAAAAAGTTAAAGTACTAAGAAGACATAATACAACAATATACACACTACTGAACTGCTCAGAATTAGAGATCCAGCTTTTTCTGTTCCGATACCGATACTTTGGCCTCGTGGATCTTTGCTGTGAAATTTTACAGTGCGAATTTTACACTGTTGAATTTGAGGGCTTGAATATATATGTGCTGAATATTTAAAAGGTGAAACATCTGATTTGAAAAAGTATACTTACAATTTCAGCAACTAAAATTCAGAATAAAAAAAACCTATCTTTTTTCAGAGTTAAAACATTCAAGACGTGCTGGAACAAATGATCTTCCATCGTACCTAATTTGAAACCAGTATTGTATCAGCATATCCCGTTTCAGCCTCAGATGTATTGCCACTGTGAACAGAATACCCAGACTATAGGAAGTCGCAGTGGCAGTATGGCGTAATGAATAATATATAAAGTATGATAAAATAAGAATAAGGGCGTGCATGGTGCAAAACCACCAGTGGAAGTGGGTTAATTATAGTTGTTTAAATACAGCAGTACAATACACAAGACTCATTAGGTGCACGTTATTCCTCCGCATTCAAGCCATACTTTGACCGATACGTGGGAAAACACCTCCATAAAAGCCTCACTCATTTATTTTTTAAGAAACACTGTATTTTGTTCTTCTAAAGCAGGGGTGTCAAACTCATTTTGGTCCGGGGGCCGTATGAAACCTACTTTGATCCCAAAAGGGCCGGATCAGAAAACTCAGTTCTCTCTTCAAGTTATTGTATTTTTCTCCATGTCTCGTAGTGGTGTTTAAGATTATATTCCTCGAGCAACGCCACTTGTTCCAAACACACTGAGCACAGATTTCCCATTCACCTCTGTCAACAAATAAGAATTAGACTATTTTTCTTGGGAAATCCTGAACTCAGCATCTGCTTTTCTCATTTTTTGACATTTTGCTGATGAGGGTCACGGTCGACAGTCAGAACGATCGTCCTTTAAGAGCGTTTGGAAAGAGGAAAGTCTTCATTTGTGCTGCTCTGGTGGGAGTTGCAACGTACAGAAACGCCGGAGACGCTGCTATGCTAAACGGTGCAGAAAATTAACAGAAAAATCTGAAAATTTTAAGTATTTTAACAGAAAAATCAGCCAAGGGCCAGATTAAAGGTCTTGGAGGGCCGGATTTGGCCCCCGGGCCGCATGTTTGACACATGTGTTCTAAAGTTTAAAGCCGTGTTAGAAATGATCTGTTTCCCAAGGGGTAAATTCAAATGCAGGAGGACCACATTTTACATTTTTACAGCACATTTCTGTAAAGCATAGGCGATTGTACTCTGTTATGCGCTATAATAATTATACCATAGACTGTATAAAGAAGTGTATGGTATAATTATGGACAAAAAGGGAGCGTGATGTCACTATATAATGAATGGACATTATAGGAAGTTTGCATGTTGGTTCTTCTGGCTCCTGCTGACCCTGGTATTGACTTACTGCTGCGAGTCCCGCCGTTTTGGTATTAAAATCTTTTTTATTAACCTGCTCTATGTAATCCTGGTGTTTTTTTGTTTTTTCTATTCATAAAATAGAACCTAGCTTCATCTGAGTGCCACTGTGTGTGACGTTATATTCGCTTAAGTCCATGTTTTATAGTCTTTATGGAAGTCTCCCGTAGCGTTTACCTCGAGTCAAATGAAGCTAATTGAGGCTGGGAGCCACAGGAGGGAATTTGGAGCCAGGTCCATACTAGGATATATTAAAAAATCGACAGTGCGGCTAATAATCCGGTTCGTTTTAAGTATTAATTCTGGTTGTGCTTATTGACCTCGAACCGATTTTATGCGGTACACAATGCTCAAATACCTGTCAAAATGTTTTATTACGACTTTCTTAAGATATGAAGTCGCAACGTTTGATGGATTGTCTGTGCATTACGGCGACTGTAGTCAGGAGCCTCGCGGAGTAAAACGTACTGAGCTTCAACATCAAATTATGGTGTTTGTATAAGGACCCTAAAATGGCCCCTGTTGACTTACATGTCCAAGTGAAGCAAACTCATTCAGTGCTGCCATCATTTCACGTGAATTAACCAAACAACTCAAACCCCTAGATACTGGTGTCAACAGGTCGTTCAAAGTTAAACTGCAGCTGTGTGGGAGCGTTGGACGACAGAAGGCGAACTCACATTCACCAAGATAAAGAGGCAACGCCGGGCGAGTTACTCCACAATCTGCCAACGGATCGTGGATGGACTAAGGTATCAGTCTCGCTTAATGCGCCTTATGTATGAAAATAAACCCATTCACTCATATTGCGCCTTATAATCCGGTGTGCTTTATAGTTCGAAAAATACAGTACCAAATAGCGAAATAAACCCTGACCGTAGCAATTACACAGAGAGGAAAGTTTTTTCATTAGTGTATTGGAGCTAGAGCTGATGGAGCCAAATCACGCTGATGATCACTTCCTATTTGGCAGCTAACGTGGCAGCTAGCAGGTTAGCTTTGTGCATTTATATATACAGTCTATGAATTATACTGAATTCAAAATGTGCAGGGGCCATATTAAACCAGGCCAAGGACCAGATGCTGAGGTTTGGCCTAAAACAAAACGGTCTGTGTTATCTTATGTATTCCCATAAAGATACCGTGACCCGTGTATCAAAATACGTTCACTTCAGTTGCATCAGTACTTTCTGCAAAGCTGTACCCTGCGTGGGAATAAGAGTTCAGTGAGGCAGGCATAGGGAATGTTGTATTTTAATAGATTTTAGATACAGACAAAACGATCACATCGAGAAGGCTTGTTGAGTGCTCAGTGTTTTGTAGTGCGTTTGAGAGTCTCCATTTTCCAGGCATGAGTCTGATGAGAAAACAGCGTGATAACAGGCAAAGCTAATTATTGTCATTATTATTTTCTGCACAACTGTCACTTTTCTCCAAACATGTTAATTTCAGCGTTTGGTTTCGTTCACTCAAAGTTATTTTCTGAATTGTAGAATATCAAGAAAGCAGTTTGTCAGACCCAAATAAAATGCGACGAAGATGAATTTCTAACCTCCCGACTTAAAACATAAATACAAACACAAAGTGAACCCAGCTGGTGATGGAAAAGTTACACAGTGCACCATTAACTGATAATTCTGTGTTATATTTGGCCAGGTTTTGACAACCCTGCTTATAGTATGAATTACAAAGTGAACCGTAATCGAATAAATGCAAGATATTAGATGCCCTACATTAGCAGCACCTCTGCGCTGGACCAGTCATTAAGTTACATAAATTACACAGTTCAGATTTGATAAAAAAACATCTACTTAACTTGGTTTCCGTTTTACCTTAAAGTGGAACTGAACACTAACTAAACTATTTTCTACTAAACTCTGTACAGGTATAAGGTGTTGCAATAGTATTGAGTACTGGTCCTAGTCATTTTTTGACTATTTTGTACTGTAATTTGCAGCTTTGTGTTCAAAAACAGTCAAAAACTGAGTGTGCAGAGGACTGTGGTGGCCTCTGCACTTTTAAGTACTACGTGACATCACACAGGACTTCCCTGATTAAAGTCAGGTGTACACTGTGTGATTTTTGGCCTTTTTTGAGCAGATTTTTCACTCATGCAACTGTTTTTGGCATTGAGTTTTGGTTTAATCGTGTGTCGTGCTTCGTGTAGTAAATATGGGAACCGATTAATACCGCAAAACCAGCTCCCGATCGGCAGTCGTAGGTCGCAAGAATATCAAACCTGTTTGAAATCCGGTCGCCTCTCATGAGGGTTTGGCCCTGTGGACGTCATTCGTACAGTGTGGGAACATGAATCGTGAGCTGTGAACTTTTAAACCCTACAATTTGGTCGTAGAGTTTGAGGTGGGGATGAGTGAAACCATCGAAAGTATCGCACAGTGTACGTTCGGCAGAAAACCTGGTGTTCCTGATCGCAAACATCTGGTTTCAGGGGTGGAGTTTGAAGTGTAGATTCCTTAGACCAATCACACTGTTCCTTATGCCCCTTGACCCCCTCTGCTCTCAGCTTTAGTCCTCACGGTACTGCCCCAGTTTAGCCGTTCTATTTGCAATATGGTTGTGTGTGGAATTTCGATCTTTAGTTTAGTCCCACTTTAAAGCTGCATCATGTAACTTTTTTTTTTTTACCATTGGACGGTCCATCAAAATGCTTTCCCCACGGAGATGTTATTGCTTTGTCTGGAATGTTTCACAGTATGGAATTAAACCTTTCTATAATCATGCAGACGAAACCAGACCAAGTTACAGGTCAGATCTTTGGAGAGGCGACCCCGCTCAGTCAGAATGCCTGTTTTTCTAGGTATTTTTGAGCTATAAAACCACCTGTAATTGAATAAATGTAAAGTAAAGCTGTTCATTCCAGGCATATCCATCGAAACAAGCAGGTGACGGGCTCTCCACCAGAAAATTTACACACTGCCCCTTTAACACTCCCATCTTTGTTGCCTCTTCTGCTTCCTAATTATAAATCTATTAACGGCCACAATATTTAACACCTTATCTTATCACCACACATCGGGTTTTAGAGGAGCTAGCAGGTTCTGATTAAAGCAATTATCGACAGAGAAGAGGCCCGCTATCCCCCAGAGCAGGCGCGCTCATTTGCAACCCGCTAATGTCCGGCGTTTTTAATCAAGAAAGGAAAAGGGAGGAAACAATACCGCGGCGGGCTTGCCAAGTACGTAAATGCGGCGCTCCTTCGTGTTTGGGTATAATTACGGGTCACTCTGTCTGCCGGTTGCATTAGGACGAAGGCGAAGCAGTCCCAGCCCACATAATTAAATGTTTTCTGCTGCTAACCGTCCCCAGACCTCCGCGATTCAAACATGCATGTCAAATTGATTCCTTAATAATCTTAATGAAGCTCGTGAGTGTTTTATTATCACCCAGGATTAGCTGCGAGTGCGGTTACAGTGGTTAAAGGTGCATTGTGGGACTTGGGAAAGATTGGCACTTGTCTCCGAGGGGATGTTATTGTGTTCCAGAATGTTCCACGGCCCGGCATTAAACATATCTCATGGCTCACAGTAAGAATCTATGCATTTTTAGCAATAAATGATCAACGCAATAAAAAAGTATAGAGATTACGACTGGTTAGTTACTGGTTCACTGTGGAACTGCTGGAACTACTGGTTAGTTACTGGTTCACTGTGGAACTTTTCTGGTGGATGGTCTGTAACCTACTTGTCTCCATAGTGATTAGGTCAAGGTAATATAAGTTTTTTCATCCATTTTTATTACCCAAAACAAATGACAATATACAGTATCATAGGCAATATGACATGGTTCAAATGTTCCACAGAATGGCATTAACATTTGCATATTACCGTGGAAACATGCAGCTCACAGTAACTAAATGCATTTTGAATAATAAATCACCAGATTAAAAAAAAAAGAAAGAAGAAGAAATATAGATAAGTTGCTATACAGACGTCTACCAGCCAGTATTTAAAGGTGCAGTATGGAACTTTTCTGGTGGACCATCTGTAACCTCGTCTCCATGGTGATTAGGGCAAGTTGATATGACCTACAGTTTTTAATCACCCAAAACAAATGACATTATATGATATGACACGGATCAGCCCTGATGGTGATGTTACCATGTTGCCTTAAACGTTCCACGGTACTGCATTAAATGTCTATATCGCCGTGGAAACAAGCAGCTTACAGAAAGAATCCAATGTAAAAAAAAAAAGAGAGATAGACAAGTATAGAGACTACTACCAGCCAGTGTTTGAGGATGCACTATGAAAAAGGTTCTCGTGGATAGTCTAGAAAACCTTGGTGATGGTGATGATCCACTGGTCCATGGTGATGATATTGTGTTGCCTGAAATGTTCCACAGAATGGCATTAAACGTATAATATGTCTCCAGAGAAACAAGAAGCTGATCATTCTCAAGCAATAAAAAGCCTGTCACTGAATAAATGCAAGATAGAAAAGTATACAGCTGCTGTAGGTCGATTAGGCTAAAGGTTGTATCAGTGAACTCCAAATGGACATCAACACCAATCTTACGGTTTTGTTTGTTTAATTCCTTCTATTTCACAAAAAAATAACTAGATTTGTATTTATTTATGTAGTTTTACAAAAAGGTGGTTACATTATCCAATTGATGTTGTTACTTCAAAAATACTTTTTTATTGGTTCAACAATTGTAGCTGTAATTTCGAAGATTTAATTCAAATATATTGGAGCCTGCCCTTCGTCTAACTTTATAACAAATCAAATTCTGAGTGAAACCTATTCTCTACTAAACAGAGATGTAACAATATCAAAATCTCTTGGTAAGATATTTTCTAGGGGTGTAAAGATATCCAAGTCTCACGATACGATATCGTCACGGTATGAACCTCATGGTGCGATATTTATTGCGATATCGTGGGAAAGCTCACGATATTACGATATTCTACATAATAACAAGACTGACATTATAAAATGCTTTGCCCAGTCATTTGGTACAAAGTTTATTGTCATTAGGGATGGAACGATATCCAAATCTCTCATATTTTCACTATAAACATCTCACGGTACCATATTTACTGCAATATTTTGTGGAGGCAAAAACAAAACTGTGAATCTGCTACTTTTCCCTCTAAAAATGCCTTCACAAGACTTAATCTAAAGAATGAAGATGTAAAAGTGCTGAGAACAGTTATTTCTTCATGTCGACTGAAACGGAGCAAAGGATCATGGTCTATGTAGTTCCCTCTGTTTTCTTTTTAGCTATTTCTGCATCAGAACTGTTCATTTAAGAGAAGAAACTTGTGATTCAATTTACTGTGATGGTCCATGATTTTACTGTGAGACTTTTGACGATACTATCATGATATTTCCGTTATTGTTACACCCCTATCACTGAACACATGCTTTGCAGATATAACACTTAACCCTAACCCTAAACCAGCATGTACTCTTTTATGTGGCTTTCAAAGTACGGCGAGACCTTACCCATTGTACAAGAAAAATTCAATTGTCCTCTGCTGTGAAATACCGGTTTGAATTGCACCAAACACGAGCCTGTTCTTTTTGAGCTAACCTTGCTAACCAGTGTGCAAATACTTGCATGAGGACGATGACTCACCAAGGCTGCAGGGGGAATTGTTTTGTGTATGCCAGGTCTCAGGGATTTTGTGGCTCATTCACGCATCAAATAATATTAGCCGAAACATGTTCTACCAATAAATAGTCAATTTTTTTCTGTTTTGCCATCCTGCTAAGCACACAGCCAAGTATCCACGCGCTGTACCTGATTTTCACACTCTTGTGAATGTGAAAACCAGAGCCAGTTCCTTATAAACAGTTTGCAGTGGTCCAGAGTTATTCCTCGCTTACCTTATGCATTTCGAGCACCCTGAGTATTCATCAAATTGAGTTTCTAAGCATATTTGACAGAGACATGCACATCCAACAAAAATTGCGAATGCATGCTGCGTCCAAAGACAAAAACAGTGCAAAAAAAAGAGATAGAGATGCACACTGTAGTTCTTTAAAGCTCCCATTTTTTTTATTTCAATGACACCACAAATGTAAGCATTTTTCTAAGCATTTTTCACAGCTCTCAAAAGCCAGTGCAGAGTTTTGCAGCAGTGATAAAGTAGAATGCAAACGCACACTTCCAGATTATCGAACAATTGATACTGCAGCAGGTGTTTAACTTTTCCTCCGTAATGTAGGCACTGCTCTGTCTGAAGCTCAGTTGGACTTAAATCGGAGCTTTATTTAAACAGAGTCTCACCATAAAAAACTGACAGCTAAAACTGCAAGTCTCAAATGATATTTTACAGTTTTTCAGGTGAGAATTTTCACTCACTCATTTTCACCTTATTTTGTTGAAACTCAAATCCCTCAACAGGCCCGTGATCACAGGTTCCTGAAAACATGTTGTTTAAATAACTTTTTAAATTTTTTTCTTGGGCTTTTGAATGATGATGACATTTTCTGATAGTTAATTGCGAACGGGTGCATCATAGAACATCCAAACATTCTGCCTTACACATACATGTAGTGTGACCAACAACATGACTCTGTAAATAACAACATTTAGGCCCAAAAGTGAGGACACTATTGGGGAAGGGGGGTGGTTTTGTCATCTGTTGTGTTGGTTGTTGGTGGGGCAAAAAAAGACGTTAAAGAAGAGTGTGGAGCACTGCAGCGTTCTCCTTGTGTCGTTCTGTGTCTGAGTGTCTAACACACATTTACCTCGGCGACTCACATCAGTGTGAATACGGCAGAGCTCACAGAAGGCAAAGAATTCTCCTTTGGTGCTCTGGTAAAACGATGCTCTGAGCACCAAGCATGTTTGAAGGATGTTTTCCTTTTTGGCATTTGCTCAACGGCAAACAGTTTCAAACATCGCTATCGCAGCATCACAGGGGCAATATGGGCGGGGATTTGGGGTGATGCGTGCAAGTGGTGGCGGCCGAGGGTCCGAAATGTGGACAAAATGTCAAAAATGAGGCGTATAACAGAGGTCTGGACAGAAGGCTCTAAAACTGGGCTGAAATCTGGACTAATGGTCACCCTACATACATGTAGAACACCCCCAGCGTGATCTCACTCCAAAGTATCTATAAAACTCTTTAAATTTAGATGCAGACAGTACAGAGCGGACTCATTTTGACCTGAATAGCTGCTACAACATATCTGTACTGGGGCAAGAACTATTTTGCTCAAATACACAGAAAACTCCCAGGTTCATTCAATAATCGAATAACATTCAAAGTGCAATTGTGCTCGGTATTGTGCTTTTCCTGCCGCTTGGGTCTTTCCTTAAGCATGTCATCCCCATTTTCACTTCAGATTGCACTGTTGTCGAAATGCAGACACGTGCTATGGACTTGTCTGCATCGGTGCGCTCATCCCGTGTGGTTTCAGGGATTAGCCTGTGCCTGAGTGCCTGGAATAATGATCAGAGCAACGCAGAAACACATTTTACCATTTCAGGAGATAAGGGCCAAGCAATCTGCAGACCCAGGACTTAACCAAGCTCCCCTGGCTTTACGTGGAGCTGACAGGAGAAAAAATAAATAAAAAATCAACACCAACTGTCAACCAAACCTCAAGCAAAAGTGAGGGGAACACCCCGAACTTGATATCCGTTAAGACTTATACATCGACAAAATGTTCCGACTTAGCTTAGCATGTCCCGAGTGGGTAGCCAACCATATGGTAGTTTTCAGCAAGAAGAGCAAATCTGGCAGGGTATAGCCACAAAAAACCCACATGCACTGATATTACAGGTCCACCCGCTAACCGAATCATGCCAGAAATAGATATCCGCTAAGACCAAAATTACAGCAACAAAATGGTCTAACCACGAAGCAACCTATCTTAGCACTGGGAAGCCAACCGCAAAATAGTATATATATTTCAATTACAAGAAGAGCAAATCTGGTAGCATACTAGCCACAAAAACTGATATTCCAAGTCCAATCGCTCACCGAACCAAAGATAAACCAGGACTAAATATCCGTTATGACCTAAATTATGTTGACAAAATGTTCAAACCTCAAAGTGATCTAGATTAGCATGAACAGATTGGGTAACAAACCATTATTAGGTTAGGTTAGGTCGCTTTATTCATATCCGTAGGTAAATTTGTTTTGCAGATTTTAGAGGCTGGTCCCACAGGTCACATTTTATTCACCCACTCTCTACACAATAAACACAAATAACAACACAACTACAAATAAAGTGTTACAGTGCTCCCGTGCAGAATGGTTTTGTTCCATAAATAAATGAATTCATCTCACTAAAAATCACAATAAATATTAACTATATCAAAAACATGATAGATAAATTACAATGTATTCATAAATACAGTGGCAGCTGGAACGAAACTCCTTTGTAAGATGATTTTGTGGAGCAAATCTGGCAGCGTACTAGCAACAAAGAATTAACACGCACTGATAATGCAGGTCTAACCACTAATGGAATCATGCCTCATGCAAAAGTTAAGATAACAATTATGATTAGTTATCACTTGTGACCTAATTACATTGACAACATTTTCTAGCCATGAGATGACCTATCTTGGCATGTCCCAAGTGTTTTTTTGTTTGTTTGTTTTTTATTCCAACAAGAGGAGCAAATCTGGCAGCGTATTAGCAACAAAGAATCTACATGCACTGATATTAGAGGTCCAACCACTAACTGAACCATGCCTCATGCAAAAGTGAAGGGAACATTCGAGACTAGATATCCGCTAAAATAGGGTGACCAGACATCCTTATTTACCCGGGACAGTCCCAGTTTTGAGCCCTGTGTTCCCCTGTCCCAGTAGATTTATACAAAACCAGTCATTTGTCCCGGTTTTATACAAGAAATGTCTGAGGCGTCCCTATTTTTGACCAAGCTGATCCCTGTCAAAGGTAAAGAGAGGCATAAACTGTCATTTGTTTAGGTAAAATACAGAAAAGCTGCTTAAAAATGACCAAAACACAAAGAAAATGTGACTATATTGACTCACACTAGTGACAGATTTCTATAATTATGCACTTGTTTCACAATTTTATTATTACCAACAACCCCAAACCAGGGATGTCCCACTTTTTCATTTTGAAAATCTGGTCACCCTACACTAAGATGTAAATTACATTAAAAAAATGGTCTAATCACGGTTCAGCCGCTAACTGAACCATACCGAACCAGAGAATAACCATGATTAAATGTCCGTTATAACCTAAATTACATTACCAAAATGTTCAAACCACAAGGTGACCTAGCTTAGCATGTTCAGATTGGGTAACCAACCACATTATGCTCATTTTCAACCAGAAGAGCAAATCTGGCTGCGTAATAGCCAAGAAGCTATGAGCTGATATTGTAGATCCAACCGCTAACTGAACCATGCATCGTGCAAAAGTGAAGAGAATAACCGTGATTAGATATCTGCTAAGACCTAAATTACGTTGACAAAACGGTCTAACCACAAGGTGACCTAACGTAGCACTGGGTCTCCAACCACAGTATGCTAATTTTCAACAAGAGGAATAGATCTGGCAGCGTACTTCAACACTTTATTAGATCCCCGAAGGGCAATTGTTTCACAGTCGGTGATAACAAACATTCATACAACCACACAGTTCAAGACAATGGACAAGGACATAAGAATAAAAACAAAAAAGATCATTTGAATAAGTCAAAAGTTAAATCATTGTGATGGGACTATATTGTGCAGCCCTTTATAGTTTATTTAAAAGAACAATAATGGTAGGTACAATATATATATATATATATATATATATATATATATATATATATATATATATATATATATATTTGTTTATTTGTCCACAAATCCTGAATTTGCACGTCCAACAGGCACCCAAACCATGCGTCGCGCAGAACAGAAGAGAACAACCACGCTTAGAAATTTGTTAAGACCTAAATTACGTTGATTGATTTGTTTTATTTCGAGTTTGTGCCAAGAGAGAGAAACAATATTCATACATACTGCATATACATTGGAAACAACAAAAAAGCACATTTCTTGAAAACATGACAAAATGTTCCAACGACAAGGCAAACTATCTTAGCATGTTCAGATTGGGTAACCAACCTCATTTTCAACAAGATAAACAAATCTGGCAATGTACTAGACAAGAAACCACCGATATTGTAGGTCCAATCTCGAACCAAACCAAAGCTTGTGCTGGTGAAGGGAACACTGACGACAGCCCTCAGTTAAGGCCTCATTTACATCGACAAAATGTTCTAACCACAAGGCGGCCGAGCTCAGCATGTCCACACTGGGTGACCAACCAAAATATGCAAATGTTCACCAAGAAGAGCAGATCTGGCAGCGTGCGAGCCAAGAACCCACATGCTCTGATATCGCAGGTCAATTGTTGCTGGTTGGTTGGAGGAAGCTATTTTTATTCAACCTTCGTGACACACAGGAGACAGGTGAACAGGCCAAGAATACACTACTGCTCCTACGGAAAGCCTGAGAGGACATTTTAAAGACAGATTCAGACAAATTTAAGTGGTAACACAGAGCGACCTTGACACTTGGCGTAAATTAGGTTGTACTGAAATGTAAAAAAGATACATTTCTCAGTTTTAGTTTTGTGTTTTCTTTTTGTACCCTGTCAGTATTAAATGAAATGGTGCATTTTGTCAGAAAACCATGGATAATTTTACATTTATTCATCAGTGAAGCAATTCTGTGCATGAAAACATCAAATGCCAGTGACTAAATATCAAATTGGACATAACTACGTGCCCTTACTGTTAGAAAAAAGGACTACAATCACAAATAACCCTGTGTTTCCAGTGCCATAACCTGCAGATAGAGACACATACAGGGTTTTCTCATTCTCATTATGGATAGGCCTCATGTGGAAGCTCAGAACTTCCAAAATCGGGTTTGAATAAATGTCCTGGAAGCTAAAACATCAAATTATAACGCCAACAACTAATCCGTCATATCCAATGTTTTTGTAATTAAGAATAAATCAACATTGCAATCTTTATCCGTAAAAGCTGCCATTTGTTTGAACATGTTTAAGTCTCGAGGGACAGAGATTGGCCAGGTTTATACCATTTGAAATAAAAACATTATTGGAACAGTCATCTTAAGGGCATTTAGCTACACGCAATAATTAAATTCTAGCCGTGAATTGTTAATTTACTGTGGTACATGTAAAAATTGCACATTATTAAATAGTGCTTTTGGTTCATCTGGATTTTTGGCTTCTTTACTTTACAACAATGAACAATGTGGGCTCAGTGTCTTACCTAAGGACACAACACCACCGTCTAAAATATTACTATATACGCTATCTCAGTTCTTTGTGAGGAAACGCCTGCGAGGAGAATCGCATAAGCTAAAATAGTTCTTCGAGGCTGCAGAATTTGCAAATAACCTTGCGCGATATGGTTTTAGCTGCAGTAGTTGGAGTGAATATTAAGGTAATGTGTTGTTTTTGAACAGTCTAATGAGATGTACCAGCTCGGACAATATAAAAGAAGAAAAACACAGGGATAAGTACCACATTTCCACATCAGAAGATCCATAAAAAAGCATGAAAATTACGCTGATAATGCACTCTACCTGACTAGAACAGCTTGCTCCGACTCTCTATCTCTTTCCTCAATAAACAGAAATAGGAGGAAAACTGCAAACTACAGCAGGTTCCCCAGGATCAAAAGATGTATTTTAGTACAGAGATAGTAATACGTCTCCTACAGCTTCCATGTGTTCTTCGCTGCTTTCATTTGATCAAGTCCTTGGTTTGGATTAATGGGTGTTAAGATTAAAAATGAAAATGTAACCGGACTAGGAAACTTTTCTGGTGGGGTCTACAAACGTCCTTAGGTCCATAAAGATTTATAATAGCTTTGCCTTTAATATTCCACAGTATGGTTTTTAACTATTTAACATGCAATTACTATGGATTATTAGTGTTTGTATTGCTAAAAAGTGCATCAAAACTGGAAATTGAGATGTTTAATGCTGCCATACTGTGGAACATTCATGGCAAGGCAAAGTCTTCATGGAGACAAAGAGAAAAGTGCCAAATTAAGCAACCCTAACTGTTATGGTAGCTTGTTGCTGGTACATGCTTTCTTTCTGTACCATTCTTGTTAAATACAGGGTGTCCCAAAAAGTTTGACATCATTTCGCAGGCCAGTAATTTTGGCATTTCTTGTTGAAATAACCTCAAATTTTCACAGAATGTATAGAAACAGATCAAGGTTTTATATTTAATGTTTTATTTTTGTTCTGTTTTAAAGTTGAGCCATGCCGTTCACTCCCAAAGAGAAGTCGTTTTGCGTTTTGGAATATTCTCGCACACAGTCACCCAAGACTGTGCCGCCTTCAATGCAAAATTTGGAAAAACTTCACCAACTGCAAACAAATTTGGACCTGGTACCAAAATTTTAAAGAGGAATGTGCTTATTTAGGGCTAAAGGAACTGGTAGACCAACATCATCACTGAGCTGGATTTTGTAGTTTTCAAGATAATTGCTTTTAAAATTATGTCAATTTTTTTGGGACACCCTGTATATATTTTTACTGTCAACACATATCATGGACTTTTGCTTATGGAAGGCCTCACTGCAGAAACTACCCACTAAATTCAAGTACATTCTGCAAGTTTTTGTTTGATTTTGTAAGTTAATTTTACTTTCACCAAAGATTTGACCCACTACCTGATAATGTATGATTGCACAAGGACGCTTCTTCATATCTTGAGCTGTGTTCATGGTAAATAGTTTTGAGAATTACCCTATAATTGTTCATATTCACTGCAAAAAAGCTTGGCCAAAACACTTAAATCTATCAGAAAATGACTTAGAATTAGTGAAAGTATCTGTCCATGCAGCAAGATCATTTTACTGGACAAGTTATCTTAAAATCAATTCCCTCTAGACTAGAATTAAGTCGTCCCTGGTCTTGTAAGTAGATAATAAATCTGAAAACAAGATGAATAAGCTGATATAAGTTGTAAAATCTTGGCCAGATCAGAGAAATTTGCAGTGTTATTGTTTGATGAGGAAAAACAGAGCATAAAGGCAGCACACCCAGACAGACAGAACTCAAAGAAGGGTCAAAAATTGTCTGGGAATCTCTTGTGCCTCTTGTAACTTCTCCAACAATCAGTCGTCACGAATAGACCTTGTCCATAATTCAAGGCAAAACTGAATCAGCTCGTGCTTCTTGAAAACACACCGTGAACCAAAACGCAGTGTACTAGTCGTGTAGAACCTTACCTTTCCGACGTACTGCGCGTCCGGTCCCATGTGTTCTTCTAAAACAAAGAACTGGTTCCAGATCCAGCCTCGTTTGGGTCTATGGTGCACCTCCTTCTCATCGTTGGGCAGTTTGGTTTGGTTCTTAGCGGTCGGGACTTTAGCCGCGACGTGATGGCTCGCCCCGCAGCATCTCTGGATAAAGCAGAGACACACCAACACCGGGCAAAGGGAGGAGGAAGCTGGTATCCTCATGGCGACGTTTGTAAAATCCCTTTATCGGAAGGCGGATGGAACCTCCCACCAACTCCCATGCAATCGGCTCTTCAATAGCCACTGCTGCAAAACGTGATCCAACCAAAAAAAAAATGCGTCGTTTTTAAATCCGCGTTGAGTCCAGCGAGATTCGACGATATCCAAACAGATTCATGGTGGGAGAAAAGTTGAAGAAAAGATTTTTATTATTACATTATTCCCCGAAAAAACGTCGAAGCTGCGTCGAGGAGTTCGGCTGAGTTTCACCAAAAGTTAATCCCGAGAGCCATTTTGGAATTCCTAAAAAGAGAAAGAAGAAAGGGAGATTAGGATGATGGATATTAGCCGCTAAATGTCCACTAATTCCTTCTAATTAAGTCGCAAGTGACAAATCCGCCAAGATGAAAACGTGCATGTGGTGGTGATAAGGTACAAAGGGATAACAAGGCATTTCAGAAGGCGTTTGGGGCGTTTTAAAAGGTCATTTAAAGGTTGCAGGTGCTTTTAAAGTGAATAAACAGATTTTCATGTTTCAGATAAACGTGTATTATGTAACTTTTTGGTTTCAGTTGGTCTGTCACTTTCTTGTTTCTATGGATATGTCATTGGTGTACCTGGAATGTTCCACTGTAAGACATTAAACAGCTCTACTTTACATTTATTCATTTACAGGTGGTTTTATAGCTCAAAAATACCTCGAAAAACAGACATTCTGACTGTGAGCGGAGCCGCTCCTCAGATCTGACCTGTAACTTGGTCTAGACTGGTCTCCATGAAGATAGAAAGGTTTAAAAACATAGTGAAAAGTTACACAATGCACCTTTAAGTGTCCGTTTGTGGGGAAAAGTACAAAAAGCAAGAAGCAGAGGTGAGTTCTAAAGTGGAAAATCTGTTATGTTATCGGCGCAGAAATCCAAAATGCAGAGATAATTTATGCACAAAGAAGGCAGTTTTCTGACAGTTTCAAGCTTAATTTAACAAAATAAAGGTGTTGTTGTCATTTACTGTTATTAGTCTAATTATAACGCTTGCATAATTTTAAGTTTTTGCCCTTATTAACATTATCGTTGCTGGGTAACAGTTATGGAATTATGATCACCAAAATGATACAACTAGAAAAAAACAAAAAGTAGGCAAGATCTTTTGTAAAATACTGATAGTATGTGCAACTTTATGGAGGTGGAAAGTCACTTGCTTGATTCCATGGAAATAGAAGGATAAAGCCATACTTTGGAACATTCTCCATGGAGATCAATACTTTTTAATGTATTTAATGTAATGTATGTGTAAGCAAATGGTCGAGATTTCCATGGAAACAAGCAGGGGATCCAATAAGAGTCAGGTTTGTGGAGATGCAAGCCCGCTCAGAGTAACAATGGATGTTTTTTTCCTGTGTTTTTCCGCGCAATAAAAACGTCCATAATGAAAAAAAAAAACGTATATTTCATGGCCAAAAAGTTACATACTGGGGCTTTAACTACTTTTTTTTTCTGAAATGAGTCGTCTAACCTGTCATAGGCACTTAAAACTGTTGAAACGGTCACGCTGAGTTACAAATCGTGCCCCAAGATGTCAAAGGAGAACTAGACAAAGTACAAATGGAGCTGGCGTTATTAAAATCTAAGAGATAAAACCATACTTCGGAACATTCTCCATGGATGTAGACACTTTTTATGTAATCCTGTGGAGCCAAAGGGACAAGATTTCCATGGAAACAAGCAGGAGTTCGAACAAGAATCAAGTTTGTGGAGATGCAAGCCCACTCAGAGTAAGGATTGAGGATGTTTTCTCTGTTTTTCAGTGCAATAAAAGCATCCATAATGAAAAAAGTTACATACTGGGGCTTTAACTACTTTTTAGTGAAATGAGTCGTCTAACCTGTCATACGCACTTAAAACTGTTAAATATATAGTGCCCCAAGAAGTCAAAGTAGTACTAGACAAAGTACAAATGGAGCTTGCATTATTAAAATCTATGAAGGTGGAAAATCACCTGCTGGATTCAATAGAAATAGAACGATAAAACCGAACATTCTCCATGGAGATAGATACTTTTTTGTGTAATCCTGTGGCGCCAAAGGGACAAGATTTCAGGAGGATCTAATAAGAGTCAGGTTTGTGAAGATGCAAACCCGCTCAGAGTAAGGATGGAGGATTTTTCTGTTTTTTAGAGCACTAAAAATGTCCAGAATCACTAAGTTTCAGTGAAATGAGTAGTCTAACCTGTCACTTTAAGGTTGAAACTGCCACGCCGAGTGACTGATAGTGCCCCGAGAAGTCAAAGGAGTACTAGACAAAGTGCAAATGGAGCTGGCTTTATTAAAATCTAAGAGGGGTGCCCCGAAATGAGAGATCAGGTCTGACTGCAGCACCCAACAGGGGTCTGAAATCTAATATTTTTCCCTCAAATATGACTAAAGGGCTATTCTGCTCCCAAACTTAATATAGTTTTATGACACGAGGGCTCACCGAAATGAAGCAAGTTCAGATGGGGAAATTTCAACATTTCGGAGATACAAAGCGGTCATGTCTGAGTGGAAAATAATACTTTTGAAAAATGGGGTCAGATCTGATTTGCCACCATTTTCTCAATATAAAGCAACAGATGGAAATAGCTTAGGGGCGACGCTACAATAAAAGCTCGCACCGAGGCGTACAGACAGCAGACAGACTATTCGTGGTAGTTTAAAATTAAGATGTCAAAGTTTCGGCAGATGCAATGTTAGCTTCAGGTTTCTCAATAAAAAAACAGATGCACCAGCGAGTTATTACAAGGGTCTCGTCATAAAAGTGTCAGGTAATGTCAGATTAAAATGTCAAAAACGTACAGACAGCTTTGCGCTCTGAAGTGTAATGAAAAAAGACTTCCTCATTATCTTTTCCGCATATATGTCACTTTATCACTAACTGCTTTTATAAATATCTCTGTGAAACTGAAATTAACATCTTCAGACAATGTTTGAATATGTAACGAAAGTCAAAAAGAGATTTTCTGCAGCTCGATTGCTTCCGCGGAGTTGTTATTGCTTTGCCTGGAAAGTTTCGCAATGTGTCATTAAAGTAGGTGAGCCAGATCTGTGGAGACGCCAGCTCACGGTAGGAATGCATTTATACAACGTATTTTTTTGCGCAACGAAAACCTGCACTTGTTTAAATTCAAGATACAGTATATACAGTATGTTTAATGCCAAATTGTGGAACATTCCAGGCTTTTCGATAGCATCTCCATGGAAACAAGCAGGTTGCACGAGCAATTAACAGAGTCGCATTAGAAAAGTGTCAGGTAATGTCGGCTTAAAACGTCCAAAACCTACAGACTTTTGCACTCCTAAGTGGAATGAAAAAGACTTCCTCATTAGCTTGTCCCTATATCTGTCACTTTATCGCTAACTGCTTTTAGAAATATGTTCATGAAATAACCTGAAAGTACAATTTTTATAACGCAAAAAATAGAAATTAACTTCTTCCGTCAATGTTTGAATATGTAACGAAAGGCAAAAAGAGCTTGAAGTTAAACTTTTCTGCTGCCGTGTTGTTTCCACAGAGTTGTTATTGCTTGGCCTGGAAAGTTTCACAGTATGTCCTTAAACTAATCTATCTCCATGGAGAAAAGCAGGTGATCCGACCAGGCCGAATTACAAGTCAGATCTGTGGAGAGGCCAGCACACGGTAAGAATGCTTTTATTTCTTTTTTTTAACAAGGTATTTTTTGAGCAACGAAAACCTGCACTTGTTTAAATTGAGGATATATACAGTATGTTTAATGCCAAACTGTGGAACTGCGGAACATTTCAGGCTTTTCAATAGCATCTCCATGGAAACAAGCACCTTGCACTAGCTATTGAAACAGTCGCATTATAAAAGTATCAGGTAATGTCGGATTAAAATGTCAAGAACCTACAGACTACATTTCTATTTGAAGTGTCATGAAAAAAGACTTCCTCATTAACACTTCCGTATATCTGCCACATTATCACTAACTGGTTTCATAAATATGTGTGAGAAATGGCTTGAAATTACAGTTTTTAGTTTGTAAAAATAATGAAAATTGAAATGAACATCTTCAGACAATGTTTGAATATGTAACAAAGGTCAAAAAGTGCTTAAAGATGCACTGTGTAACTTTTCCGCTGTTTGATTGTCTCTACAAAGTTGTGATTCCTTTGCCTGGAAAGTTACACAATATGTCATTAAAAAGATCTATCTCCATGGAAAAAAGCAGGCGATCCCACCAGGCCAAATTACAAGTCAGATCTATGGAGAGGCCAGCACACGGTAGGAATGCATTTTTTTTTTTTTTACAAGGTATTTTTTGAGCAACGAAAACCTGCACTTGTTTAAATTGAGGATATATACAGTATGTTTAATGCCAAACTGTGGAACTGCGGAACATTTCAGGCTTTTCAATAGCATCTCCATGGAAACAAACAAGTTGCACTCGCTATTAAAAGAGTCACATTATCCTCTTGAGACCCTGTGGCCCCACACGAGGACATTACATTTTTGCCTCTTAGCACCATGATTTTCAATTATTTTAAACTTTCACCTGTAATCAACTAAAAACCTCTACAGCAGCTCCCGAAAGTAAAAAAAAAACTGCATGGTAAAGTTTAGATGCAAAATTTATGAATAAAACCAATGTATTTATGTACAATAATGTCTCTTCATGTATCTTAATGTATCTTCATTTGGCATTAAAATCTGACACATTTTATTGACCACAGCAGACGAGAGCATCAGGAAATGTCATGTCCTCGTTTGAAGACATTGGGACTGTGTTATATTATTGATTGTACATGTTGTTAGGTAAACTTGGGAATATTTAGATGAGTTTACAGTTATAAATTGCTGGACGTTTCTGCTGCTATAGGGAAACTGCTGCCTGTCTCCACTTTTTGCACCTCTACTTTTTTTTTGTAACGATTGAAAACCAGAAAAAATTCAAACTGTGGACCACATTTTCAGGCCTTTTTGTGTGTTTTTAACCTCACTCACTGAACCCCAACCCGCTCACGGTCGACCTGCGTCACATTCGGCAGGTTTAGGGCTTGAAATAAACAGCTAATTGCTGTTTGTTTGTTTTTTGTAATTTATTTATACATTTTAATGTTTTTACATTTTTTAACCAATGGTGTCATACAGAAGACTTACTTAGTAGGTCCTACTTATCCCAAATAGCAAGAAGAAATGAAAAATGCACACCAGACAAAAGCTCGGGTCTCAGGAGGTTAAAAAAGTGTCAGGTAATGCCGATTAAAACGTCAAAAACCTACAGACTACATTTCTATTTGAAGTGTTAAGAAAAAGACTTTCTCATTAACTTTTAATTATATATGTCACTTTATCGCTGCTTATGAAACTACACTGGAAAAATCAGGTTTTAGAAGGTAAAGAATCCAAAATAGAAATTAAAATAATTTAATTTCAGACAGTGTTTAAATGATGCACTGTGTAACTTTGTAGAGACAATCGGGTGACAAACTCTTCACCAGAGTTGTTTTTGTTTTGATGGACAGCTCCACAGTGTGTCACAGGCTCTATTCACGTGACGTCACAAACCGGGAAGACGTTTGGAAAGATGCAATTACAACTTCCGGCGGGCGGTACTTCCAGTCTACTCGCAATAGTAAGTCTGACTAAATCTAGGAAAAAAAAGAAAGAAAAGGAGAAAATGTCCCAGTTTTCTTCATCTCCATGTCGTTGTAGCGTTCCGTTATGTTCGGCGAATCAACAATTCCAGCCGTAACTCAGTTTTCACCATTTCCCCACTGACGCACAACTCCGAGCACACTGGGTACATGCGACTAGAAGAAACGAGGGCACCAAATTCAAGATGATTCCAAACAGCGCATACATAAAATCACTCCATTGGCTCCCTGTGGGTTTCAGGGTCAATTTTAAAGTTCTTTTACTGGTTTTTAAATGTCTTAATGGTCTTGGGCCTTCTTATCGTTCAGAACTGCTTTTACGCTACAAACCTTTGAGAGAAAGACGCCTCTCTGTGAGTGTGTGTCCTGACTTTGGGAATGACCAGGAGCTGCTGGAGGAGCGCAGGGTCCTCTGGCAGCTCCTCCAGCAGCTCCAGGTCACTCCAGAAATCAGGACCCAGACTCGTGGAGAGGCGTCTTTCCAGTATTACGGCCCTCGTCTATGGAACAACCTGCCGGATGAGCTCAGGGCTGCAGAGAATGTTCATGTTTTTAACCCTGTAAAGCCCACACCATTAAATAATTGGCAGAAAATTCCAATTCTTTGAACTTGGAGCCTTTATTGGTCCCTCTAAACAAACAAACAAAAAAATTCAAATATCATTTTCCATATATTATTATTTATGGCAATCTTGTATTGTCACTGGAGCACCCTCTAATCAGTGAATCACACCCACTGTTGGATTATTTGTGCACTGCATGTATCTGATTGTATACATCAGGTTTTTCAGGGAAAAAAATGTCACACTGCTCATGTGGAGGGCATGTATCAAATATGATACGTTTGGCGTTATAGGGTTAAGAGTAGGTTAAAACCTACCATTTGAGGTTCGCTTTTGATTGAAATTTGATTGAAATATTGAAATGGAAGGAAATGTGTGATTGTTTTGAATCAATGTAAAGCACTTCTTGTTATATTTTTGGATGTAAAGTGCTTTATAAATAAAGTTTGACTGATTAATTGAACTACACCGGAATCTGCCATTGCATCTTTCCAAATGTCTTCCTGGTTCGTGACATAAGCCTGAATAGGGCCTATTGCACTAATCTATCTCCATGGAAACGATTATAGGTCAGATCTGTGGAGAGTTGAGCTGAGATTTGAGTATTTAAATAATAAGTGATTTTTTTCTTTATCTTTACACGATATTTCTGAGGAATAAACACCTGCGATTAGATAAAAGGAGGACATATAAGTTGAATGTCACACTGGAAACAAAGGAGGTTACGACCAAACGATCATCTAGCAAAAAGTGACATAGTCCATCTTTATTTTTAACCAATATTAATAATAATAATAATAATGTATTTTATTCATTAGGTGCCTTTCTGGACACCCAAGTTTGCCTTATAACAACATAAACAAATTAAGTACAATTGAAACATACAGTTAAAAGACTGCAACTAAAGTGGGACAATATTTGATCGATTGTATTTAGTATTATATTTAGTGTTGTATTTTATTAGTATTTAGTAATCCCTCAGTGCATCCACAGTTACAAAGCTACGCAGCATTATCGGGAAATGATCCAAGCATTATATTAGCATTTATACATCATAATATTGCAAAACAGATTGTAAAAACATTGCAGTAAACATGTCTTCGTTCACACCAGAACATAAATAAATGAGTATAATAAACACAGACGCCATCGCTCAAACATACGCTATGACATGACTGCAGAAAACTCACAAAGAAACCAAACCGAATTCATTTTTTTCCTACATTTGAATAAGAAATGACATTGAGAAGACAAAATATCCGCGAGCTACAGCGAGTCCTTGAAACACAGGCCTTCTTCTGTTTCTCAAATCCGCCCTGACCAACGCAAGAGACTCTATAAGGGAGTGCTACGGGGAAGTGAGCAGTGAAGCGAACCGGGGCCGTTTCGGAACTTGAATGCATTCTTTTTTCACGTTTATTCGCTATATTTATTCGCTTAATTTGATCAAACAGCGCGTGCGACGACAGCCAGACGCGCATCTATAATTTAGCGGCGAACTGAAAGGGACCGAGGCTCAATTCAAACACTGCGTCGTCTGTGATGTCCAAGTTTAAAGATGAAAAGAGACGTAGAGAAAGCGGCTCCCGTCAGTTTAAAATGGTTTTGACCAGCGGCGGTGAATGAAGGCTGAGATGTATAATACAAAAGGTTTTATTATTGTTATAAAGACGTACGAGGAGAGTTGGCGCGATACTGCGATTTCAAACTCAATGGTCATAATAAGAAACAGTTTCAGCACCAAATGTTGATACCAAAATGATTAAAAAGACACTGGAATGTACTTTTTAAACACAAAATAATAGTATTTTTGTTTAGTCGTCGAAGGTGCACTGTGTAACATTTTAGTAGTGGGTCCGTCACTTTCTTTTTTCTTTTGTTTCTATGGATACGGGCATTGCTGTGCTTGGAATGTCCCACAGTATGACATTAAACATCTCTACCTTACATTTATTCAATGAGATAGAAAGGTTTAATTCCGTACTGTGAAACATTCTAGACAAAGCAATAAAATCTGCAATGAGAAAAGCATTTGACGGATTTTGTTTTCACACGAGACGAGAGAAAATTTTAACACATTTCCTAATGTATAAATTGTGCTAAATACGTCTGTTGATACTTTGCAGTGACATCCCGCTACATCGGGGAAAGCATTTATTTATTTTTTTCCCATTTGGCCACAGGAGAAATAGAAAATATTATGAAAGGCTGAACAAAAAAGGTTCAACTCAATTCTGCAAAACATTAATTGTATTTATGTATAAAAAGCAGCAAATACAAACTGTTAAGAATGGTAAGAGTTTATGTTATGACTCAGCAATGAAAAATGTCATTTAAAAAAAACACCTCTAAAATAAAGGCACTGCAGCTTTAGTCCAATGCTTGAGATTAAATTATAACATATGTTTATTTTGTAATTCCAAATGAGCTTAAACATCCCGGTCAGAGTCAACCAAAGTGCCTTGCAGCTCTCCGTATGATTTAACTGCACAGACCGTTGTGTCTCTTTTGATTTGCAGTTTTCAGGTCGACATGAAACCGGTATACAATAAGATTACCAACAAGCTAACAGTGCACTACCAGTACTGAGGTTATTGGCGAGGACTGACAACGACGTTAAAGTAACGCCAATCCACACACTTTTCCGGTAAGGTTTTCAGAATAATCCAAAATTTAATGAAAAATATGAATAAGTTTGGCCGTATGTAGACCAGGAGCTGTCCAAGGTCTGTGATACATAGATCTCTAATAGTGGAAAGTTCAGCAGTTACTACGGAAACACAATGCACAGATTAGCAAACATTGTCTAAAGATAATCTGAAACTCAAGAAAAATACAAAATAGGTTTTAAGCAACACATTTTCAGGAGTCTCTGATCAATTCGAGAGTTCTGGTCCTGTTTATGTCTTTGATTTTCAACAAAAAAGGTGAGAGTGACAAGCTGAGAAGCTGTTTTTAAATGTTTGCATTGGCTCAAATGATTATAGGCAGTCCTTTTTATTGGACATTTAAATATAACCTATAAATATAATCTCAATAACATGAAATTGTATTGTGATACAGACCTAAAAGCAAAGATCATAGAGTGAAACCATCTCAATGACTGAATAACCAACTGTAGTGGCCCCTGGTTTGGGCTTCTCTGGTACAAATATCTTTCAATAAATGCCCCTAGATAAAAAACAGTTGGGAAGCTCATCGCAAACTGCATTTTATCTTTCATTTTTGTCTTTCCCACATTATTAACTTCTTGATTTCTTTTTAAAGACGATACAGAAACATGCCAACAAGGTAAACACACAAAACCACATCTTACTGTATTGTCTTTAAAAAGAAATCAAGAAGTTAATGTGCATGAGAACGTTTTTGGATTTGCCACATAATTTTTGCTATTTTCTGCCATTTTTCTTGTCCAAACCTACACATGTGTCAACACCCAGAGAGAAATCAGATAACTCACATCAGATGCAACTGTAATATGCCATCTCAGTAATCCGATAACACCAGAAATCAGATTACGCCCGGGTTTCTGATGTGCTCGCAAACCCAGCCAGTTTTCTTTGACATTTTCCTTTAAATACAACCATGACTACAATATAGGTTGAGAGGATTATAGTGGTAAAGCATATATACATTGTTTGCTCAGTGGTACCAGAATACATGGAGGAAGTGAAGGCTTAACTCGAACTGGCCTGTCAGGGATTACAAGCACTACGACACACGTATTTGATATTTTAATAGGATATGTGCGTGGACAGGCTTCAAAGACTACAGTGCGCTGCTTTTACATTGACTATGACAACATTAAAGACCCAACCGAGAGCCGAGAATTAACACAGTTTAGTACTGTCAGACTGGAGACTACACGCAGCGAATAAAACACAAATGTTTCTCCATATACACAGATTAAAACACTCTGAAGTCCTGACTAATCTGTGTGTTTTAAAATAACTCGGCATGGAAATTTCACAGCGGGACTGCGGCGGTGGGGGCATATATAATGTAAGTACAAAATGGGGTAACGGAGACGGTCTCATAACAGAGGGGATTAACTATAGAACTGCACTAAACATGTGTAATCTGGGGGGAGATTTGATTTAGGAACACCTTTTACACCATAATCCTGGTTCATCTTGATTAAAGTGTCTTTTTTGTATTGTTTATAGGCTATGCAGATGTCTGTTGATACACTGACGTCATTGCTGGGAGTGCTCCACGTGTATCTCTATAGCAGGGGTCCCCAATACACCGAATATCTACCGACCGATCACCAAGGTAGTGTAGGTAGATCATAGTGTCGTAGTACTCGAGACCAGTCTCAGTCCCGTCTCAAACTCGACCGTCTCTGGACTCAGGTCTTGCCACGGACTTGAGGTCTGACGCTCGACGAGTGCGATCATATTTCATTACAGCCGCTGCTGTCGGCAATAAACTTTTACCGGTGTGTGGGAGCGCACTGAGCGTTTCTTTGCAGCCTGTGCACTCGTCTGGAGCTTTTTTAAACTTTTTAACTTTCTTCTTTTTAACTACTTGTCCATCCGCCTCACGTGTGGATACAGGCTCCTTCCTCAGTGCGCGCTGATTAGAAGAACAAGACGAAATGTGAAGCAAAAACTAATCTAAATTTATGTTACAGTGTTGGCACAGAGCAGACCTACAGCACAGAGCAGGTCTACCACAACATGTAATTAAAGTTTGCCTACAAAAGTGCACAAATGCAGCTGTATTTTTCATGACATGCTTTGGTAAATGTGCAGAGGCTGGTAAATATCACTGCAAAACCAGTAAGACAATGTAACTCCAGTTAGGAACTTGAAAAAACAGATTAAAAATACCCACTTTCTTCAGTTTTGTGTACAGTGCCAGTGAAAGTTCTCTTAAAGAAGGGGTTCTCAAACTGGGGGGAGGGTCCAAAAAAGGGGCGCAGCGTGTTTAAGTGCAGTAAAGTCTGCTTGGCTTATTTTAAGCTTAAATGAACATTTATCAGATAAAATGGAGATAGATTTATAAAAACGTATGTATGTGACTCAGTCTTTTCCCACATGAAGGTCATTAAGTCCAAGTACTGTAAATAAATAAATGATTTGCATTTTTGTAGTAGGTAGATCATTTTGACTTGGCCAAGTAGCCCGCATGCTGAAAAAGTGTGGACGCCCCAGCTTTATAGTATAATGTTCATCAGTTACCATGGTGACGCAATGCACACATGAGCAAACACTGACAAATGCTATATGAATTTAAGAAACACATTTTCAGGAAACCGTGATGAATCTGAGCATTCATGGGGTCCTGTTTAGGAGTTTGGGTTTTCAACAAAAAGCTGGTTAAGCTGGTGACAAGCAGGTAACGCCACCAGGTCAAATTACAGGGCAGGTCTGTGAAGGAGCAAGCCCATTCACAATAAGAATGCGTTTCTAAAGTGTTTGCAGCAAAGACAAGAACAAATCTGTAACTGGCTAAAAGCAGCAGTTAATGGAGTTAGTGGCGATGGTGTTACTTCCACCACATGGCATTACCCTTCTGTACATCTCCATGGAGACAATCAGGTGACGCCTATGCAAGCTATAGGTCAGATCTGTGAAGAGGCAAGCCCGCAGACAGAATGCACACAGGTTTTTCACTGCAGATTTTAGCAGCTGAAACACATCTAATTGAATAAATGCGAGGTAGATAAGCTATAATGCCATACTGTGGAACATCCATCCATCCATTTTGTGCCACTTATCTGGCAAGGACTCCCAGACTTCCTTCACCCCGGACACTTCCACCAGCTTCTCCGAGGGGACCCCAAAGGCCAGCCGAGAGACATAGTCCCTCCAGTGTGTCCTGGGTCTTCCTTGGGGCCTCCTTCCCGACAGAGACGTTCAGGAGACATTCGGAACAGACGCCCAAGCCACCTCAACTGTTCCTCTCGATGTGGAGGAGAAGCAGCTCTACTCCGGGCTCCTCCTGTGTGACTGAGCTCTTCACTTTATCTCTAAGGGAGCACTGCGGAGGAAACTCATTTCGACCGCTTGTATCTGCGATTTCATCCTTTCAGTCATTACCCAGAGCTCATGACCATAGGTGAGGGGAGGAACGTGGATTGAGACGGTCCGATACAGCGACCGCATCACTGCCGACGCTGCACCGATCCGCCTGTCAATCTCACGTTCCATCCTCCCCTCACTGTGAACTGTGGAACATCCCAAGAAAAAAACAATAACATCTCAATGTAGAGAAACAGGTGGCTGAACAATCGTCAGAAGAGCTATAGTTCTCATTTAAACGTTGATAAATTGTTTAAAGAAATTCAAAAATACAAATACAAAATCATTTTCATAACTACTGGGGTCGGCAATGTCAGTCCTTCACACGAGCGTCCTCATCAGACAATGCGCAGCTACACAAAGGAATCAAAAGACATCTGCAAATGAGTCGATGGAGCAGTTTGATTTGACTATTCTGCCCGTCTCTCCACTCATTTGCGGCGAAAACGTGGTGAATAGGTCATGTCAAAGTGCCCACCGTTCAGAGGAGCAGACAGGAGCGGAGACAGGACCAGAGACAGGTGCAGACAGGAATAAAGACCCAGGCTTTTGTTCTGCGTGACGGCCACCTGAGCCAGTGCAGGAGGTCAAAAGGAAAACATCTGATGCAAATTATTAAACGGGTTTTGTAGCCTACACTTTTTTGCCGTGTAGGTTCCGTCTTCTTTTCTGATGGATGGGAAACAGTCCAGTATTGACGGGGAAAACTATATACGATAAATTATAACCCCCAAAAACTATTGTTCCATCTTGAACGGTAGTTGAAAAAGTAATCACAATGACACGCTTTCTAGCTTAATACACAATGCAGGGCAGAAAATAAGAAACTGCGCACATATTAATTAAAGTCGTGAGTATGACAGGGTTTGGTTTTGATGACTCTTTAATTTAGAATTTGGTGGGATAATAGCTGCTGTAAAAGATAAATTATAGTTTCAAACCATGAATCAAGAAGCAGTTTGTGAAGAAAAGCTGAAAAATATGTTGGACAAAAAAATACAGGACGTAGAAAGTTCTATTTTAGAGAATCCCATGTTGATGATATCACACTACAGGGAGAGTTCTGTCCCGGTGTTCGGCAAGAAAAAAACATTCTGTCACCTTTATTGCCCAAAAAGACCTTGAAAAACATGCATTCTTTCTGTGTCTGCAGTTCAATCACATACTGTGGAACATTCCAGGCAAAGCAATAATATCTCCATGGATACAAGCAGGTAGATCCTCCACTATAAACATACTGCACCTTAAAAGCCTTAAAATCCAATTATGCAAAATTGAGCTTTGAATAATAATAATAATAATAATAATAATAATAATAATAATAAGAAGAAGAAGAAGAAGAAGAAGAAGAAGAAGAAGAAGAAGAAGAAGAAGAAGAAGAAGAAGAAGAAGAAGACACTTTTTTTTTTAATACAGTGCTTTTCTAAACACTCAAAGATGCTGTACAAAGAAAACAATTTAAAAAGTACACATAAAAACAAAGTAAAGGGACAAAATATATGGTTTAAAAGCAGGTTAGACATTAAAAGCGGCTCTAAATTGAGGACTTTTGAGCAGTTTCTTAATTTATATTGTCACATATGTATACAGTAAGTCATAAGTATAATTGTAAATGCAAACTTGCTGTTCATACGCTGCTTTCTATCTCAGAATTCTGTCGTTATTTAACAGGGTCAGGCACTTACAAGGACTTTTGACTTCAGACTGAACTCTTTCGGTCATGATCCATGGGGTTGTTGTCTATGTTTTATTGCAGTGCTGCAAAATGACGGAATAAACTCCAGCTGCTAAAGCTAAGGTGGAAAGTTCAGTACAGACACGGATTTGCTGAGGTAGAGGGTTCCAGAGGGTGGGGGCGGAGATGGAGAAGGCGAAGGAGAAGTTTTACCCATGTTACATTTGTTTCTCTCACCATTTACTCAGCCGAAGTTGTATTTGGAGTGATTCATTTTCAAGACGCCAGACTGCCAATCGATCGTCATTTTCACCATCACAAGTGCACGCCCACTGCTCTAACTTTGTTCCCTTTGTTTGTTGTTGCACTTTGCTCTCCAATTTTATTTTCTTAACCTGTGCCACGTGTTCAAATGGCACATTTTGGTACAAATGGAAAAAAATAAACACTGCTCGCTAGCATCATCTGCAGCGAATCATCAGACTTTAACAGCGACGTCATCTCCCTTTGAGCTCCGTATTTGTCTAACGTGGAAGCTAGTGGACCCTTCTTTTTTTAAATAACTTGTTTTAGGTGAATATTGTAAATTAAAATGTCATGGAGCGTGAGATTGATAGGCATTCAATCCGTGTATCGGACCATTGTGGTAAAGAAGGTTTCGATTTACCTCAATCTGCGTTCCTACCGTCACTTATGGTCAAGAGCTTTTGGTAATGACCAAAAGAACGAGATTGCAGATAAAAGTGGCCGAAATGAGTTTCCTCCACAGGGCAGCTACCTTAGAGATAGGCAGAGGAGCTCAGTCACAAGGGAGGAGCTCGGAGTAGAGCCGCTGCTTCTCTACATCAAGAGGAGCAGCTGAAATGGCTCAGGCATCTGTTCTGATGCCTCCTGGACGCCTCTCGGGAGGTGTTCCGGGCATGTCCCACCGGAAGGAGGCCCCGGGGAAGACCCAGGACACGATGACGGGACTGGCCAAGGTGGCCCCCCCCTTCCCAAAAGAGCTGGAGGAAGTTTGCATTGAGAGGAAAATCGGGGCCTTCCTGCTCAGACTGCTGCCCTGCGACCCAACCCCGGATAAAGCAGAACAAAATCGATGGAACTAAAATGTCCAAATTATAACATAATGATGCATGGGTGCTATAGATTATAATTATATAACAGACACAAGCACAATAGGGCTTCTTTAAAAGTACTAGATGGTTTGTTAATTTGTGATTTTTTTCTTTCGACTATTTAAAATACAATATAATTTTAAAAAGTACAATAATACAATACAATAATAATAATAAAAAAATACAAATACAAAATGCTACAAATACATTTTGGTTATCTGATCCATAGACCCAATGTCATTTTGCATGATTTCCCTTTTATAACAACAAAGCCATTAAAATAGACAGAGGATCTGACTTATTATAATTCTCCTCAGCACTATCTCAAGAGGCAATAAAGTTAAAAGCATCTGCGCCCGTCAAAGGGAATAATCCTGCTATTTACGATTATGCTATGAGTCTAAACATGCCGCGGGCTGCTCGCTTTAACGCTCGTGTTGGCAGCGTGTGGGCTTAGCGGGGGCCTCAAATGTTTTAACAGACGCCCCAGAATCCAGGAGCAAAAATTCCGTTTCATAGATTAGGAAAGTAAATTACAGACGACATAAAAATGAGAAGGCGCGGACAGCCGGGGTGAGTTACCGCGGTGATGAGTTACGGTGATAATTCAGACGGACCACTTTTTGGAGGAAAATTTATGGAGCCATTTTGTAAGGACTAAAGAACTTCAATTAGAATCAAGTTTAGTGGAGTTTAGGGAATTAGAGTTTGGAATCAGGATATGGACCGCAGTGGCACAGTTGGTCAAGTTTGCCCACTAATCCAAAGGTTAGTTAGTTTGTTCTTCAGTCAGTTGACATAATCATTAATCATATTACAATGATTTAACACAGGAATTATGCATTAAGCAACACAGAAGTTATTCCACAGACTGAAGGGTTTTAGAGCACTTATTTTGCCATTTTGCTATTCTACGGAAGCCGAGGGGGTTCACAACAATTGCAAAAGGCGCAACACAAATACAAACGCCACAACACAACAAAAAGCCACAATGAAAGTGACCGAGGGACTCTCTTTTCCGTCGGACCAAGCGAGAAATTATTAAAGACGGTCACACATCGATCCTGGCCACAAAACAATCAATTACTTACACTAAATGAATACAATAACTTCATTCACTTCTCCGTTCCTTTACTTTCCACATTGTTCTTCAACTTTTCCCATTCACTTCCACTTCCGTTTGGTCGGTCTGAAAATCGAGTCCTGCAGCCACTTCCGTTGTGTTTTTTTTTGTTGTGTTGTGAACTGAAAAGTCTTTTCCCTGGCATTTAATACGAGCTGGTTAGTTTATATCGGTTTTTATTATAGTCCTCACATCGTGTTATCTGTTTACATGTATATGTTTCTTCTGCCTTTATCTTTTATGTGAAGATATACTGAACTGAAGTCGTTTTAAATGCGCTGTATAAATAAACTTGAATTGAACTGAACTGTGGCTTTTTGTGGTGTTACGGTGTTTGCATTTTTTGTGAGCCGCACTGTTCTGCCCTACAAAATCAAAAGACCTTAACTCGCCAGAGTGTGAAACTGAGAAAAATAACTTCCAGACAAAATATATATAATAGGTAGGGCTCCCAGAATTTAACAACTAGCTGCTCGAAATGGATCTTTGGCCCTTACTTGGCAGTTACTGTGCTCAGCCTTTGTGTCATGTGGCAAAAATAAGCAGTCTTGCAAAGGCAAAAGGCAGTAAATGACACAGTAAATGCCTTTTGCCTTTGCACGACTCCTTATTTTTGCCACATGACACAAAGGCAGAGTACAGTAACTGCCGAATAAGGTTTCAAAGGGCAAGTTTGCGCTCAATATTTTTCACGATATTTATTCACAGGATAAAGGAGGTCTCAAATACCCCCAAAATGACATGAACTCATTGTTGTCTACAGGATGTTAAGGTGCAGCAGTAACATATAGAGTAGGATATAAGATGGCAGAACTATTTACAGTAAAAACACCAAAAAACCCCCCAAAAAAACAGGTTGCCGGTTCAATCCTCACTCCCATTAGAGCATCTTCATGTGTTTCCGCTTCTTATTATAGGGAACATTTTCAGGACTTTTTCCCCTTTCAAAAGATATCATATTTTGCTTTTAATTGTTAATCGCTATGGCAACGGTTGTGATTTTCCACCCTTCTGAAACCCCTGGATACTGTTGTGCATGTACTGTTGCCGTGTCCATGGGCAAGGCACTTTAAAGGCACATTATGTAATTTTTTTTCCCGGTGGAAGGTTCGCCAATTGCTCAACTTCGTGGAGATGCTATTGCTTCGCCAGGAATGTTCCGCCACACGGCATTACGCGTTCTATACATCTCCACGGAGACGAGCAGGTGACGCAAATCCAAGTCACAGTTCAGATCTGTGCAGAGGCAAGCCCGCAGACAGAACGCACCCAGGTTTATCACTGCAGTTTTCAGCGACAGAAACACATGTAAGAGCGAATAAATGCGACGTAGATAAGTTTAATGCCGCACTTTGGAACGTTTCGGATAGAGCAACATCGCCGTGGTGACAAGCAGGTGTCAGACCTTCCACCAGAGAAGTTACACAGTGCCGTTTTAGCGTTGGGGAAGTAGAAATTTGGCTTCTTTCGGAGCGTTCAGAGCTGAAAATTTAATTAGCAACGTACTTAATTCCAGCGGCTAAGGGCCTTTTCCTGGACAATGGGATATTAATTGGAAAGAAAAGCGTTTCGTATCTCAAGGTGAACATGATTCTTCTATAAGAGATATTTTGCAGAGAATTGGAAGAAGTAAATTCAATAAAATTCTTATTAAAGTGCCATTGTGTGAAGGATAGAAGGGGAAAAACGATAGTATGGGTTTGTAAATGTTGGGCTGTCAAAAAATATCGAAAATCAGACGCTAATCGACACTAAAACGAGTACGGAAACTAGATACTCACTTGTGCAGGCATAGACACTAAAAAAGTCACATTCTCAGGACAGAAATGAAGCTTTCCTGAATAGTTTTAGAGGTTTTACAAGTATAAGAGCACATAGACTCGTGTACGTCCATGGGCCACTATGGAACCTACCTGAAAAACTGAGGGATTACACAGATATAAGACCACGTGGGAATATAAAAGAAAGTACTATGATTTAATGTGGAAAATGACATTCTGTTATCGTAAGAAAGTGTTGAAGCTAATTAAATTCTAACTTCAACAATTAACATCTCTGTGTATACAACAAAACACAAGAGGTTATAATTTCAGACCAGTGAAGTCTGTGAAAGAATACACGCCTCGTCTTGTTTCTGAAATCTAATTTAGTTTTTTTTAAAAGGAAAAAAAAACACACACTCTGCAAACGGCTTTTCCCCGACTAGATTTTTGGGCCCAGTGGTTACAGCTTTTCAAAATGGAGCAGACTTCCCATGATGCATTGTTCATTTGTTGGTCTGTCAACTCGTGCCGAAAGCGGCGTTTAAAACCGTGGTGTGGAATAAAGTTTTAAAGCCGTACGGTGGAACTTTTTGGTTGGGGGTACGTTGCCTGCTTGTTTCTATGGATACATATGTCACTGCTCTGCCTGGAATGTTCCGCAGTATGACATTAAACAACTCCACTTTATATTTACTCAATAATAGGTGTTTGTATAGCTCAAAAATACCGAGAAAAACAGGCATTTTGACTGTGAGCGGGGTCGCCTCTCCACAGATCTGACTCGTAACATGGTCTGGTTTGGTCTCCACGAAGCAAAAGGAAGGTTTAATGCCATACTGGGAAACATTTCAACTTTAAAACGAAATGTTGAGGGGAGAATTATGTCATTTTACGTTTTGAAGCTGCACTTTTCTGGTGGAGGATCTGTCAAAACCTTTTCTCCATATTGTTTTGTCTGGAATGTTTCACAGTATGGCATTAAACCTTTCGATCTCCATGGAGACCAAACCAGACCAAGTTACAGGTCAGATCTGTGTAGAGGCAACACGGTCACAGTCAGAATGCCTGTTTTTCTAGGTATTTTTGAGCTATAAAACCACCTGTAATTGAATAAAAGTGAGACAAAGCTGTTTAAAGTCATACTGTGGAACATCCAGGCAGAGCAACGACGTATCCATAGAAACAGGCAGGTGACGGGACCCTAAACCAAAAAGTTAATCAGTATTCTGGTCACAAACATCTGTCCTGTTTTGGTAAAAATGACCCTCTGAAGATAAGAGTTCAAAAGGAATCGCTTTGCCCAAAATCTGCCAACTGTGATCACCAATGTAATGACGGCACAGCGGGCGGGCGCCGTTTTAAAAGACCGAAAATTAAAATAAAACCCCAGAACAGCAGAGGGTGGGAGCGCGAATGACCCTGCCAGAACGGGACCTGCCAAAGTAACCTGCCAAAAAGAGAGTGTGCCATAGCTAATAGAGTTTTTATTCATTTTTTTAAACGTTTCGTGCTGTTTTATCCTTTATAAAAAAGAGCCTAGAGTTGTGATTTCGTTCTGTCCACACGTGTTAAAGGAGTAATGTGGAACTTTTCTGGTGTGTGGGTATGTTATCTGAGATGTTTTTGCTTTGCCTGGAAGAATTTGACATGTATTTTATATTTTACTGTCAATATTAAAAGTTTTGTGTCGCACTATATCTCCAAAAGCATTCGAACTTTTTACACCGCAAATTTCTCTGGTCTGGCCAAGATTTTAAAACTTATAGCAGGTTATGGGTCAATGACATGGCGCTGTCCAATTGTACTTTCCTCAGTTAAAAGGGTTCAGATTTCATAATAATTCACCACGTTTCTGTAGTACCTCTGATCTCCGTGAAACCAAGTAATTTTTTTTCAGTTATTCTGCATGTTTTTTGTACTTAAAGTGTTAAAATGTCATGTGGTGCGACCGTGCATCATGTGGTGCGACTAATAACAGCAGGAATTCTATGGCTGGAGTTTAATAACAGACAAAGTTGACTTGGGTGAACGGTTCTTTAGGCATTTTTCTTCATTTGATGCATTTTCCAGGGCAGTAGTTTGTTCATTAAACACAAGCAGGCGACAAAAGAAAATAATATGTATTAAAAATCTAAAGAAACGCAACAGTTTGTTTCTATACACTTCATATTACTCAGAACTTCGATTAATATCCCAACCATGTTTTAGAAACTAAAACAATTTTAAGGTTATTCTCTTTTATACTAAAAATGCTTAATATAAATGTTTATGATTTATGCACCTGACACTGTAAATATTTGGAAAAATTCAACAGAAACTAATATTTTTTATATTTTAAAATTTGCCTGTTGAAAATATGTCATTGACCCATATTCATCTTGTTTTCAGATTTATGATCTACTTTCTACATCTGAGACGGCTTCATTCTAGTCTAGAGGTCGTTTATTTGAAGAGAACTTATAAAATAATTGATCTTGCTGCATGGACACATAATTTTACTACTTTAAAGTCATTTTCTGATTGATTTAAGTGTTTATAACTTAAATTTCGGCCAAGCTTTTTTGCATTGTAAATGTGTTCACTGTAAATGACAATAAAGTTTTTTTGTTTTGTTTTTTTCTGATTTTCAATGTTCCACAAATCTATTTTTATGGAAAACCATGCTTAGTGTGAGTGGGGGCACATCTCCACAGATCTGACCTGTAACTCGGCTTGCGGCTTTCCTTTCAGACTTTTGCTTTATCTGTCGTCATGGAGACAAGCAAGTAACAGCAACAGGCCGGGTTACAGGTGAGGTTTACGGGGGAAAAAACCCGCTAAAGATAAAAACGCACATTTCAAAGTATTTTTAGCCGCGCGGAAAGTGACATCCAAAGCGAAAACATCTCCACGGAGACGAGCAGATGGAAAAAGCTCCACTAGAAAGGTTGCGTGGTGTGTCTTTATCTGGTGTGGCTGTTCTTTTCGTTGTGTTGTGAAGAGTCCTGGTCCAAAGGGGAGAAGAAGCTCAGGCCGGTCCTGACACTTCATCCACTGGGTTTGATTTCACTGCATCAGCGCTCGGGGGACACAGCACAGAGAGAGGGAAGAAAGAAGAGGGGGAAGAGAGGAGGAGAGGAGAGGGGGAAGAAGAGAGGAGGAGAGAGGGGGAAGAAGAGAGGAGGAGAGAGCGGGAGGGAGAGGAGAGAGGGAAGGAACGAGAGGAGAGGAGAGAGGGAAGAGGAGAGGACGAAAGGAGAGAGGGGGAAGAAGCGAGGAGGAGAGAGCGGGAGGGAGAGGAGAGAGGGAAGAGGAGAGGACGAAAGGAGAGAGGGGGAAGAAGAGAGGAGGAGAGAGCAGGAGGGAGAGGAGAGAGGGAAGGAACGAGAGGAGAGAGGGAAGAGGAGAGGACGAAAGGAGAGAGGGGGAAGAAAAGAGGAGGGGGGGAGAGTGCGGGAAGGAGAGAAGAGAGGGAAGGAAAGAGAGGGAAGAGGAGAGGACGAAAGGAGAGAGGGGGAAGAAAAGAGGAGAGGGGGGAGAGGAGGAGAGAGCGGGAAGGAGAGGAGAGAGGGAAGGAAAGAGAGGAGAGGAGAGGGGGAGAGAGCGGGAAGGAGAGGAGAGAGGGAAGGAAAGAGAGGAGAGGAGAGGCGGAGAGAGCGGGAAGGAGAGGAGAGACGGAAGGAAAGAGAGGAGAGAGGGAAGAGGAGAGGAGGAGAGAGCTGGAAGAAGAGGAGAGAGGAAGGAAAGAGAGGAGAGAGGGAAGAGGAGATGAGGAGAGAGCGGGAAGGAGAGGAGAGAGGGAAGGAAAGAGAGGAGAGGAGAGAGGGAAGAGGAGAGAAGGACGAAAGGAGAGAGGGGGAAGATAGGAGAGGAGAGAGGGGGGAGAAAGAAGAGTAGAGGAAGAAAGGAGAAGAGAGAGAGGGAAGAAAAGAGAGGAGAGAGGGGGCAAAAGGAAAAGAGAGGAAAGAAAGGAGAAGAGAGGGGAGAAAGGAGGAGAGAGAGGAAAGGAGCGAGAGGGAAGGGAAGAGAGGAGAGAGGGGGAAGAAAGGAGAGGAGATGGGGAAGAAAGGAGAGGAGAGAAAGAAGAGGAGTGAGGGGGAAGAATGGAGAGAGGAGGAGAGAGACGGGGAGGAGAGGGGGTAGAAAGGAGAGAAAGGGAAGAAAGGAGAGGAGAACAGGAAGAAAGGAGATGAGAGAGGGAAGAAAGAAGAGGGGGAGGAATGGAGAAAGGGTGAGAGGACAGGAAGGGAGAGGAGGAGAGAGGGAGTAGAGGTGGGAGAGAGGGAACAGATGGGAGGAGAAAGGGAAGAAAGGGGCATGGAGAGAAAGAGGAGAGAGGACAGGAGTAAGGAATGAAGAGGGGAGGGTTATGAAAAAAAGAGGGTAGGCTAGTGGGATAGAAGATGGAGGATGAGAGAGAGAGAGGAGATGGAGGAAGAAACAGAGAGCGAGAGGGAAAGGAGATGGAGGATGAGAGAGAGAAGGGGAAGACAGTGAGAAAGAGAGGAGAGCGAAATGGGAGAAGGAGAAGAAGAAAGAGAGTGAGCTCCGAGTGAGGCCAGGTCAAAACAAACTACAACAGCGAGGATGAGGCAGAGGGGGGTCAGAGGAGGGAGGGAAGGATAGAGGGAGAAAGAAGAGAAGGAGCGAGAGAGAAGGAGGAGGAGGAGGGAAGGGCAAAAGAGGAGGAAGAAACAGAGAGAGAGAAGATGAGAGGAAAGTGCTTTGTCTGTGCCGCAAAGAAACAGGGACACTCCATTATCCCAATTACTCTCAGTCCTCCTCTAGTCACCGCAGGAATTTTGCAACATACAAAACACAAACGACAATTTGCAGCTGGAAACATCGACATTCTCTGGAGGTGTGACGCTAACTGGAGGCACTGCTCTGTCTGAACCTCTGTTAGACTTTAATCTGAGCTGATTTTAGCACAATCTGACCATAAAGAACTGATTTAGCTGGAACTACAACAGTTTTTCAGCTAGTCACCATCACCCTTTTTTGCTGAAAGTCAAACGTATTGATCAAAAACTCCTGGATCGTGTCGCCATGGTAACTGTTGAACATACTACCAGTAGAGATGCACGTAGAGCACCCCCAGAAGAGGGTTCATTTAAAGGATTGTACTGCACATCTGTCTAAGAACAGCTATCCTTTATTTAGCTTTAAAACTTTGAAGTATGTCTTGTTTCATGTTTGTTTAATGTGTACTGTTTATGTGGCAGCCTTTGTGTCCAAAACAAATTTCCTTCGGGACAAATAAAGTAATCTTGAATCACAATCAATTTAATTTAATTGGCAAATGAATGAAATCCCAAAACAACAAAACAAGTTTGAACTGTCTACTCTCCAGTGTTTTCCTCAAACTCATTATTATCATGAAGCGAAGTTGAGATTTTCAAATTAAACTTTCTAAAAATAACTTAAAGACTTATTGTGTTTTCGCACAAATGTAAATCAGAATTTGTACCATTAAAGGCGCATCGTGTAACTTTTCAGTAGTGGGTCCGTCACATTCTTGCTTCGATAAAAATGTCATCGCTCTGCCTGGAATGTTCCACAGTGTGGCATTAAACAGCTCATCGTTACTTTTATTCAATTACAGGTGGTTTTACAGCTCAAAAATACCTAGAAAAACATGCGTTTTGACTGCGTGCAGGGTCGCCTCTCCACAGATCTGACTTGTAACTTCTGGTTTGGTCTCCATGATGGTAGACAGGTTTAATGCCATACTGCGAAACATTCCAGATGAAGCAATATAACATCTCCATGGAGAAGAAACGTATTTGACAGACCCTCCACCAGAAAGTTACACTATGCACCTTAGGGTAGTTCACAATATGATGGTTTAAGTAAAAGTTTTCTGAATTTTGCCTTGGATCCTATTGACACTGTGAACATCTGTACGAAAAACGGAGCCAATAGGACGTCAGTAAAGGGCGGCGCATTTTTTCACAATTTTTAATGTTCTAAAGAAGAATGCGCAACTTTTGCAGAAACAGAAACGTGAACAATACAAAGATGAACAATGCAAAGCTAAACTTGCTCAATAATAATCTCTCCCAGTCCCTGTACTTATGCTACAGATATTAGAACATTACAACAGTCCAGACACTATATCCATGTATGAAGACTTTGTTCGCTTTGGTACTTTATCTCTCTGTTCTTGCACAACGCGGAGCAAAAATTGCTTTCAGTCTTCATTTCGCACAGACACAGACATTCACATCGACTTGTGTGTATGAAACAAAAACAACTCCGGGTATGTTTTTGATGAGAAAACAACATAACATAGATCAGAAAATAGCTTCATATGGACCTCTTAAAGAAGACAGTGTGGCACCAAACCCAGCAATTTGTCCATTATTACATTACAAGTCTTACTGCTGAAAAAAACTTGGAAAAACTTGTATTCTCATGTCCACAACCTGACTTAACTTTGGCCTGATGGTTTGGGTCAGACTGTTTTTAGTGGCAGGACAACAATGGCCATTGACATGCACTAGCCTAGCACCAGCAACCTCTCCAAATACAAGGACTGGATGGAAGATTTAAGTGTCTCCACACGTCTCCAACACTCTGGCTCACTAAGAAATAAGGCCCTGTGTCCAAAATTCGGAACTGTTCCCGTCCTGAAAAAGTGCGCTAGTCCTAAACGTGCAGCAATTGACTCCATTTTTGGTACAGATGTTTAAAATATCCAATGGAACAAGGCAAAAAGTGGTAAAAGCTAATTTTACGAACAACCCTAACATTGTACCTTTAACAATGAGCAGTATTGTATAGTATAGTATTGCGTGTGTGTGTGTGTGTGTGTGTGGTTTTAATTCAAAGGGTTTCACCTAAAACTAAAAGAGTTCATTGATTTTCCTAATGCTTCTTCTCCCCGTTCCCCTCACATTCCCATGAGGCACCGGGACACACGATAGAGCCCCGTGTAGAGTCTGTGCGGTGGAAGTGAATGTGGTCCTGGTAAAAGCTCCAAAGTGACTGATGCTTATGAACTGAAGAACATAAAACCAAGAGGTCCTCAGGGGAAAACCGAGCGCTACAAACTCCAATATGCTTCAGAAATGTGTCTGACCTCCGCTTAGTTTTAATACAATACACTACAGGTAAATAATGTGTTTATCTACTTTTCTACTGATCTAAAGCAGAGGTCTCCAGGTCTGCCACGAACTCTCCACCCCCGTCCAAGCAACTCGCCGAGAGATTTCTGAATTATATTTGTTGTAGTGAAGAACTCAAATACCGAATCGTAATTAATCCATTTTATGATTTTGATTCCTGACTTTGTGCACTAACGAATGGATAATGGTTTATGTTTTATAGGCGTCCAACTGTTCCTCATCTAAACGTTGCTGTGGCTCTTATATTTACTCAGTTTCTTCCAAGCACTGAAAGGAGTAGCTCTCTGGCACTTTCGTTTTGTAAAGGAAGCTCACCGGAGGAAAAAGGAGGAAGACCCCTGATCTAAAAAAGAAAATGTACACACACACATAGGCGTCCATTAATGTTTTGATTTGATAATGTTCAACTACAACTTTAGAGCAACATCACGTGGCAGAAAGTTACAAAATCTTCAAGAACTTCAGAACATTCTCCATAAAGATAGATACAGTATGTTTCATTAGCCTGATTCATCGCAGCATTAGGATTCGTTCACTCAACGGTAGACGGGTACTTTTTTTATTTACCAATCGCTGCTATTTGTTGGTAACGTCTGTAATGCGCCGGGACACTCAGTAGTGTCCAAGTAATTCCCGGCACAACAGCAAACAAAGCAGAGAGTGAACACGTCTGTCCATGAGCGTTGTCGTTTCTGCGAGGTGAACTTGTGAATTAAAGGTACGATAAAAAAAATAATGATTTGACAAAGGAAGTCCAAAGGAGGATAGCGTGTCCAGTCACAACTCGGGTTGGTTCTGGCCAAGACACCACTTCACTGATTGGCCGGTGCGCCGACTACAACTTCCGGGGTTCTTGCAAACCACTGAGTGTATCCTGATTCCTGACCTTGTCACTGGAGAGATATGAAATTGAACGGAGGCACTAGGTGGCACCAGCCTGGCTAATGTTTTATGCCATACATGGAAAATTATAGACAAAGGAACAACATTTCCATGGAAACAAACAGGAAAAGGCCCTCCTCCTGGCTGCGTAAGAGTCAGGTTTGTGAACATGCAAGCCCATTCGAGTAAGGACATATGCCATTGCAATAAAATGACCAAAATGGAAAAAAAGGACAAAAATCCCAGCTTTAATTTCTGTTTTTTAGCTAAAAAGTTACACGATGGGGCTTAAAAAAACAAACATTTACTCCAATTTTAGTAAAAGATCTGCACTTCTTGTGTGTTACTTCCGTCCGTTAGATGCCACTACGATAAGTATTGCAAACTTATGGATCTTTGATATTTACAGTCGTCCCTCACTATAACATGGCTTTCGCGGTCTTGCTGTTTCGTAGCCTTTTTTTTGTATAATTTCGCAATTTTTACAGCATATGAATGCACATTGTGTTCTACATCCTGATTGGCTGCTCTGTGTAATCGAAGGTGACACGTTCCTCTGTTTAGATTATGGAGTCTGTCTGAGAAAAGTGTATAAAATGTGTGGTGAGGGGTTTTACAGCCTTAAAACATATATAACTACTTCGCGGATTTCACCTATTGTGGGTTATTTTTAGAACGTAACCCCTGCGATAAACGAGGGGCCACTGTACTGTATTTCAGTCTGCCCAGATACTATGACCAGCTCAATCACTTACAGAAAATAATAAAAATAAAAAGTTTCACCGGAAAAGACAAATTTCCAGTAACATTTTGCGCTGGTCGAGTTCTAGCATCAGGTGTCCGAGCTCGTCCATCCCAGCTCCAGGTCAATATCGGTGAGCTACATTAGCGCCCTGCCCGCCTGCGGTCGGGAGCTGGTTTTTACAGGGTTTTTAAAGGCAACACGAACCGCATGTTTGAGCTGCTCACAGGATCCGGGACAACACAGCGCCTATGAAGCACTAGACGCTGTAACGTGAGAGCAGCGAGCGGTCAGAACTATTACTGTAGAGAAAACACTTCTGCGAGGAAAAGACGGGCACAATGAAGTGGGGGAGAGTTACTTAATATTAATGAATGAATGACAAGTTCCTGGGTCAATTGTGGTTGTATATGGTGTATTTTTGGGCAGGAAACTTCACCCACATCGCTTAAGTGGATGCAGGGTGTGTGTAGGATTGAGGTTGTGGGTGAGTCAGAGGATCTATTCATAAGATAATAATGAAAATGATTAGATGAACTGGCAAAATTTTGTGAGAAAATACTAAAAAACCTGTGTTTAACCCCTGAAGACCTTAGATTTTAATACATTTCTCCTCGCCTGGATTTTTTTTCTTCATTTTCCTTTTAAAACTGCCCCTTTTACCCTATAATGAAGTGTTCTACATCCTTTTGTTCAGTACAGCCTGTTATTTCACAATCTGCTGCTGTAGTTGTGTCATGAGGCTGTGATAAAAGCTACAGGACCAGAAATAGAGACGGCGCGTTCCTCCTTTCACACACCTGGGACACCCTCCTCCAGAGACCATCGGGCGACAGGAGGCGTGGTCAGTCTGGGCGACCTGCAGGTCCCATCAGGCTGACCACGCCTACAGGAAGTAACAACAGCTGATATACGACACGTCACCACCAACACCGGTGACAGTTCTGAAGATGGCTCGCAGCTAGCAGCCGAAACATGTCAACAAGGTAAAAATACACTTGGCTACATTGTCTTAGAAAGGAACCTAAGAAGTTAACAGAAATAGAGATGAAAAAAAGAAAAGAAAATTCACACTCTTTTATACAAAACACAGCAAAAATGTATAAACAACTTTTTGGACATAAAATATGCTTAATTTAGGGCCTTAGCTACAAAAATGCAAAATATCAAGTCTGTAAGTAAACAAAAAATATCCTTATTGCCCTAAAAAAAAAAAAAAAAAGTGTAATCGCTCCATTACTTTTCTGGTCCAGTCATGGAAACAGCTCCTGTCAGGACCACGGCCAGAGCCAAATCACTTGTAATGCATTTCCATGTTGTTTATTACATTTGTATTTGTTCATTTTGAGTGAAATAAACCTTTCAAATAAAAATAGAAAGGGATGCGCAATTATGCACAGCAAGATGCGTAATTTGTCATTTATGTGAGAATTAACTCCACTTAGAGCATCTTTTTCACTCGTTATAAACACACACAGTCAGAGGAGTCGACCATCTTGACTCACTTCACTCTTTGGCAAAGTTTGGGTCGATCAAAATGGACGGAGCGCATGAGTTTGGGGAAAACAAAGTTCCTATTAGACACTCGTTTTGTTCACGTCATCACACAGCGTGAGTGTGACGTAGGATAAAGCCGCAGAAATGTACGGAAACCTCTATGTCTGCACTTTCAGAGGGAACAAAAAGTTTCTATCTTTTACGGTTAGAAAGTTCTGCACGGTTATAGAAAACATATTCCTCGTTATTGTATACCATAACGTAGGTCTTCAAGGGATAAGCAGGTCGGGAGGTCAAAATATGTTTGCTACGTGCTGTCTGCATCTGATAATCAAGTGTTTTTTGTGCAATAATTAAGAAGTGCACTGTTGGTAGGGCCTATACTATACAAAATTAATTACTGTGAGCTGTAAGTGTCATGGTTCATGTTTTGTAGTCATTATTTTATTCATATTTTGATGTCTTATTCCTTTAGTGTCATGTGCCCTTGGTGTTTTATTTTGACATTTGTCTGCGTGTAGATTTAAGTTTTACTTCCCGTTTGTTGATTGTTTGCCCTGCCCTGGTGTTTTTCACCTGTGTCTATGTGCGTATATACCCTGTGTTCTCCTCTGCGCTTTGATGGTCCATTGTCTTTGTCAGTGTCTTGTCATGGCAGTGGTGATTTTCGGTCATTCTTTAGGCTATATTTATATGATAACGGTCTGAACAGAAGACGCAAAAGTGGCATCCGCTCTTCACTTTTTATTCTGCGTTTAGAAAAGCGTTTTCGAGGGAAATCTGCATGAATATGGTGACGCAAAAGTGTGTGGAATTCAGTTGAGTCTCGTTCATAGCCGTCTGGCTCGCCTGCGACAAAGTGGTGCTTCCAGTATTTGACAGAGGTAATTGCAGATCTTTCTCTGTTCACAAATAGGATCTACGCATTTATTTGAGCGGCCAGAGCATCTTGAAGGTCTGACACATGGAAATGATCTGACATGTTTGTTTCTGTGTACTGTTTGTATGTGACGCAAACACATACGCGATGTGAGGAGGTCTGACCAGAGTTCTGCGTCTTGGGCAGTGTAGACGGAAACTTTACAGCAGAGCATAATCAACTTTTCCACTCTGGAGGGTGGTTTCAGATTTTTGCGTTTTTAAGCTCCAAAAACAATAAAAATGGGCCCTTTTTTTGTTATTAAAGATCTTTTACAGCAGTCCTGCATTTTGGTTCTCCCTCTGTTTCAACGTGACAGTAAGTCATGTTAAAAAGCTGTTACCTCCTCAAAAACATACTTGTTGTCACACATGTTTGAGTAAACTTTAATATTTGTCTCAAAATGCTCTGTTCCACCTTGTGATGTCATGAAGTGGCAGTTTTCAAGTCAACAGCTCCTTTTACTTTTAGCTCAGTAGAGATGTCCAAACATTTCTACTGTAGTGAAGATGTGTGGAGTTTAAAAACACACTGGAGCACTTCCTGTATCACCACATGACATCACAAGGTGGAACAGGGCATTTTCTGTTTGAGGGAAGAAGTAAATATGAAACACTAGATCAGAAAAGTGCATAATGGGCTGTTTAAGTACGTTTGAGCACACAACAATTGGAAAAATGAATAGAAATCTTCTTGTAATGCTAATGTATGTATGTGCCAACGACGCAGTGGATTTTGCACCACACGCTTAACAAAAATAGAGTGATTTTCGGAGTTGTCAGGCCATAAAAGAGCTCTCTCTGATTTTCCTAAATGCAGGGCAGGATGATTGAAGTGTCATTAAAACACTGAGTGTCAGACCAAAGTAACTTGTCATTTCTTTGCTCATAAATGATCCAATACCGGCCTTTGTTACTCATTCATCACTCACAAACTCCAAACACACAAGAGCCGTTTAAATCATTTGTAAACCACACGTTATCAGTCTCCCCCACACAGATAAGATGGATGAAGAGTCTTGCCCAAAAGTACAAAGGAAGATGTAAAGATTTACATAAAGACCTAAATTTTGTGTTTTTATTCGCCTGTTTTATGTTTTTAACTTAACTCCTGTACAGTGTCCTTAGGTGTTTCAAAAGGCGCTTATAAAGAAAATATATCATTATTAGTTGTCTCTTTATTGTCACTTTGCATGAAATGTTCCACTGTATGGCATTAAACATGTCCTCTTGCATTTATTTAAATTAAGTTCTTCACATTGTTGTTCTTATTACTAAAAAACTACCATGAAAAACTCACATTCTGACTTTGTACGGGCTCACCCTTCCACTGATCTGATTTCCCTTAGCCTGGTGGTGTCAGCTGCTCGTCTTGCTGGTCTGGAGATAGAATTAATGCTGTACTTTGGAGTATTTCAGCCAAAGAACTCACATCGCCATGGGAACAGTAGTAGGAAAGTAGCTGGCTCCCCACTCACCTCTCCATTGGCCAAAATCTTGAAGATACTGTATTTTAGTAAAAAGATTGTATTGTCCAGAAATTAGAAGATATTAGGGGTGGGAACTGATTTAAAAAGAGTCTAATTAATGACAGGCTTTGTAATTAATGAAACTCAATTAATCGCATAACAATATTTATTTTATGTAAATGAATTTTAGTGGACTCATGTTCTTCCTGAAGCTAGTTATTTGTTCGAGTTTGAACTCTCTTATTTGTACTCGGACCAGATCTGCTCCCGCCAACAGCTCCAGCAGTTTCTGTGCTGCTGTGACGTGTTTTGGGTTTAAATGGTATCGTAGGGTTGAGGTGCTTCTGTGATTTGCAAATCAGAGTCCTGCAGGGTCTTAATTTGACAAACCGCACCCACCCGTACCTGTCATACCTCAATCTGCACCCGACCAGACCCGCTATAAATACAAACCGCCACCAGAACTGAATGAAAATCAGTCCAAGAGCCAAAAAAGAACCACAACTTTACACTCTCCACTCGCTAATTTTCTTTTCAGCTCCTCAGGAGTCATTTTGAACTGCAGGACATCACATGCGAGGTTTGAAAATGAAAGTGGCAGAGATTTCTGGGAATGCGTGCAGCAAAAACATGAATTTTACATTTAATCTTGTAAAAACACTGGCATTTTTGCATTTCACTAAAATACAGCCCTGCTTTTGTTCGCACATGATGTTTTGTAAACCGCAGATTAGACCCGCGCTCTCCTGCGCCCAACTCAATCTGAACCCGCACCCGACACAGCACAACATGTTTCACCCGTTTCATTAAAATTTGCGGTTCACCGTCGGGTATCCGCGGGTCCCCGAACCTGTGCAGGACACTGGTGCAAACTCTGTTCTGCACAGTTTGCAAATAAGCAACGCCTTTGTCAATCAGGCAGTTTTTTAATAGAATTTTACCATCCAGCAGACCCAGAGTACTTTCATGCGCTGTTGTTGTTGTAGTCGGGATTGTGTGCGTCAGTATAATTGGTACCACCACATGGGGCACTGACAAATGTTCTGTGTTGTTTGGCAAACGGCGGTAAAATGCGCTCACATTTTTAATGCATTCATTTCTTTGCAGTAATTAATGCGTGAATGCTCCACCCTTTAGAAATATATACAGAAACATATATACAGTAGTGAACGAAACGCCCACAGCAGCTCTTATCAGACGTGTTAAATAAATGGAGCCTCACAGCGAAGTGCAGCAGCCGCATTAGCACAGAACTCCTGCTGAGCCTCAGTCTGCTTCACTCAGACTGAGGGAGGTGGAGGTGCAGACAGAGCAGGGCGCTTGGCTTCATCTCCTCTCCTATCCTCTTCTTCCTCTCCCTTCTCCTCCTCTCCTTTACTCTTTTCTGCCCGTCTTCTCCCCTTCTCCTCTGCCTCCTTTTCCTCTCCCTCTTCTTTTATTTCTTATTTATTTATTTGTACATGAATATCACTTAAAATGTTCAAATAAAAGTCTTCTCCTCCCCTCTTTCTCTCCTCTTCTCTTCCTCCCTCTCTGCCCTCCGGTCTCCCCTCTGTTCTCCTCGTCCTCCCCTCTTCTTCCTCGCTCTCCCCCTTTCATCTCCTCCTCTTTGTCGCCTCCTCTCTTCCTCTCCACCTCACCTCCCCTCTCCCTTGCTCTTCCTCTCCACCTCTTTGTCTCCCCTTCACCCTCTCCTCCTCTTCTCTTCCTCTCCTCTGCCTTCTATCCTCCTCTCTCTCGCCCTCTCTCCCCCCTCCGCTATTCTCCTCCCCTTCCTCTAATGTCCTCCTCCTCTACCCCATACCTCTCCTCCCATCCCTCTATCCTCCTCTCTCTCCCTCATTCTCCTTTCCACTCTGTCTTTTCCTATTTTCTTCCTCCTCTTCCACTATCCTCCTCTCTCCCTCGCTCTTTCCCCCTCTCCTAACCTCCTCTTTGTCTCCTCCTCTCTTCCTCTCACCCTCACATCACCTCTTTCTTCCTCTCCGCCTCTTCCCCTTTCCTCTCGTCTCCTCAGACCCGTTAGTCTCCTCCAGTTTGACCCAAAACTCCGTAGTGCTCTCCCTCTCCTCCTCTTCTTCTTCTCTTCCTCTCCCCCCCCTCTATCCTTTCTTCCTCTCCTCTCATCGCCCTTCCATCCTCCTCTCCCTCTCTCATTCGCTTCATCTCATGTCTTCTTCCTCTACCCCTTTCCTCTCCTCCTCCTCTCCTCCCTCTCTCCTCTCAGACCCATTAGTCTCCTCCAGTTTTACCCTGAGCTCCACACTGCTCAGACTCAAACTTCCACCTCTTCCCGTCCTCCTCCTCCTCTCCTCCCTCTTTCCTCTCAGACCCATTAGCCTCCTCCAGTTTTACCCGGAGCTCTACGGCGCTCAGACCTCCGCAGATCCGGCCCGACGCCCCTCTTGTGCCTGCGATCCCTCTAATCTGCCTCCCTCCTCCACAAACAATAGACTGGACGCTGTGTATTTTTAGCGCCGGCACAAGTCAATCTCATGTAATTGAATTTGGGTAAAGGAGGCTGCGGGGAGGAAGTATTACCTCAAAGTCATGTCAGGTCGTCACAATGGCTCTTTCTATATTCACTGAAACTCTATTAGGGGAGATCAAACTGCACTTCAAGGTAAAAAGCTACAGAACTTCATTACTGATTCCTGTAAGTGTTGTGTTTTATGTTTCCTAAAGGTGCATTGTGTAACTTTCATGGCGGAGGGTCCGTCAAATGCCTTTCTTCATGGGGATGTGATTACTCTCAGAATGGTGTTAAACCTTCCTATCTTCACGGAGACCAAATCAGACCAAGTTACACGTCAGATCTGCGGAGAGGCGAACCCGCTCACAGTCAGAAAGCCTGTTTTTCTAGGCCTTTTTGAGCTATAAAACCACCTGTAATTGACTAAATGGGCTGTTTAATGTCATACTGTGGAACATTCCAGGCAGAGCAGTGCCGTATCCATAGAAACAAGCAGGTGACGGACCCCCAACCAAAAAGTTACACAGCGTACCGTAAGTTAAAGAGTTAAAAACGTGAAAAATCCTCACTTTACACATTTCAAGCATCATAATTATTCACCGTGATGCGTTTATAAAAGTTTATCACAACTTTCTGAGATTAGAGCGAGGTTTTGCCATCACGGTATAAGAGAAAACTGGCATGCTAACACGCACTTCATGTTTATGGTACAATAAAACGCTTTATAATAAGATGACAGTACAAACAAGACTTATTTTAACCTCAAGAGCTGCATAAACAATAAGTTACAATATGCACAATATGCTTATTTTGTTTCCTGGGCTTGCCTCTCCACAGATCTGACCCCCCTTTCTCTAGTAGGGTTAGGTTCTTGTCTCACATTGAACTAGACATGCTTAATGCCATGCTGTGGAACATTTCAAAAGCAATAACTGTCCATGAAACCAAGCAGGAATAGGTTTTTCTTTGCACTAGTGGGACTTTTTGGTTATCTTTTCAGCAATATGACACAATTTGAGCTGTAGAAGGTTGAATTATGAACTAAAACTATACAATTTCATTACAAAAGCCTTAAATATTTGCTAATTATTCATTGCAGGTTGTGTTTTTTAAGAATTGTGTACATTTTGAATCGTCTTTGTGGTATAATTCTGCTTTACAGTTCGATATTAATGTTATCCTTTATCATCTATATTACCTTTTGTTATATATTGCACTATCCTAGTACCCTCCACCAGAAAAGCCCCATATGGTAGCTTTAAAATGAGCTCTCTGTTGGTGTAGCACATGTAATATAAAGTGCTTCTGAAGTGGGGAGAGAATCAAGGCACTTTAGCTGCTCCAATCACGAGTCTTTATCTGCTGTGAGAGTCTGGCTTTGTACGATCCAATTCCATTCACTTTAATCTGCAGCCTTTCACTCAGCCTGCAGAGCTCCTATTGAAATCCTCACGGAGAGACACTACTGTTTCTGCACAATAAGGATATGAAGGATTAAGATCACACAATAGTAATGCCATTTCCTCTATGTTATTATGCCAATACGGGAATGTGTGAGCAACCTGTTTGATGTCAGTGAAAAAGCATTAAACAGAGTATATTACGCAAAATTCGCCATGTTATAATGTTGTTGCCTCATCAAAAAATGTACCTGGAGTCGTGTTTTGCTTCATTCACACATATTTGAGTCGCCTTTTATGAGAAATGGGTAATTCCAAAGCTAAAACACAACTCCAGGTCTGTTTTTGGTGAGGAAACAACATTATAACAGATCAGAAAATAGTTATCCCATCATAATCCGTCTTTCACGTCCAAGGAATACCGGCTCGAGCGTCCCCCTGGCTTGAACGTTCCAGCCTGTGATGTACTGAGTTAGAAAATCAGGGTTTTATATTATAATAAAATGAAATGTGAATGTAGTGAGACCAAATGTCGGGTCTTGTTTATGTCATCTTGCTGAACTTCCTGAAGCGGCACTCATTTTTTCAGTTTGTAATATCAATTTAGTCCTCATTTGCTCGCAGAAGTTTACTATGAAATCGTATTTTCTTGTTCCCCAGGTCCTATAGCGTCTGTAACTGTTGATTTGGAGAAAAATATTAAATTATTTCCTTACCTGGTTGCAATGAACGTATTTGTAAGCAGCGCAACACAACACAAGAAACTGAGAAAGCTGCAGAATTTGTTCAAAAATCATTCAGAATCACGTTTAGGAAGGTCTTAACTATGTATTTTATTGTAATCTGTAAAATAAAATCCTGAAATAGTTGTGACTCAGGTCAGCGTACACCCACCAGTTCCCTGTGAGGAATTTTCTGAGTCAAGCCACTGCCGAACTTAACCTCTGACCACATATAGAACCCGGGGGACTTTCCAGCTGATTTTCCTTCCAAGTCACTGCTGAATAAAGGCGCAATATGTAGCTTTACTGGTGCCGGATCTGCTACCTGCTTGTATCCATGGAGATGTTACTGCTTTGCCTGTACAGTTCCACGGTACAGGTTTTATTTAATCCGTAATTGTTTCAACCTACTGCATCACAAAAACCATGCATTGTTTCTACACTGTAAATTTCTCTGATCTGGCCAAGATTTTAAAACTTATATCAGATTTATTATTTACTTACTAGTTCTGAGACCGCTTAATTCTAGTCTAAATGTAGTTTATCTTGCAAGTGTTGTAGTTTTGGGTGTCCTATCCTCTTTTTCGTTATGTCTTGTACTAGTGCTATGTTCTTACTTATTTATTCTGTTTTTTTTTATTATTATTGTTTCTGTACAATTTTCTTCTTTTACACTATGATGTAAATGTCCCACATACATGTCTTCATTGGAGGGTGGAGAGTTACTTTTAATCTCATAATCTCATTGTGCATGTGTATAGTGCGGTTTGTGCATATGTATAGTGACAATAAAAGGCATTTGATTATTTTAAAAGAACTTGTCACGTAAAATGATCTGTCCCTGCAGCAAACTAATTTCACTACTTTTAAGTCAGTTCCTGATAGGTTTAAGTGTTTATATCTTAAGCTTTTTTGCAGTGTATAAGTGGTGTCGCCTCTCCACAGATCTGATCTGTAACTTGACCTTGTTGTATCATATTCTTGTCTATATGAGATACATAAGTGTTACAGTGTGACGTCCTATTTTGTATGTAAAGTGTCTTTGAGTGTCCAAAAAAGCACTATATAAGTTTGATGCATCATTATTATTATTATTAGTATTAGTAGTAGTAGTAGTAGTAGTAGTAGTAATAGTAGTAGTAGCAGTAGCAGTAGTAGTAGTAGTAGTAGTAATAGTAGTACATGAGGTTAATGCCATACGGTAGAACATTAAGGATTTTTTAATGTCCTTGAATCAGGAAGTAACACTGATGCGCTGTTAGCTTGCTAGTGCACTTTGAATTACTTTGTGTGCGAATTGGGCTATACAAATAAACTTTCCCTTGCCTAGTTGTTGTTAGAAGTTGCCTCTGCACTCTCTGAAAATTGTGAAAACCCTTTTAAACTCATCATGGGGAATAATTAAGACGCTCCAAAAGCATAAGTTAAATGAGGAGTAACTTTGGACCACTGCGAACAACAATTTCAAACGATCTCGCTCTGTTTTTTTCACATTTTTAAGACAGCAAAAGTCAGACACAGCTCCGTTCATGTCCATCACAAGTCCCCATTCCTCTGTACAGTAAAACGTCTTTATCTTATCTCTCCCTGGGACACTTGTAGGTAATTAAGAGCTGGAGCAGGTTTGTCCCAGATTAGTCCCGGGGTGATTAGGTCTGTTGGGATAATGACACCCTCCGAGTCATATGGTCCCAGTGTGTGTGTGTGTGCCCTGAGATCACACTTAAGTCCTCTGCCCCCTCCACCAACCTCCATCTGTCCAAGCGCACAGGCCAGCAGCTCCCGGCGGCTCCGTGCCAGACGAGAGCGGAGGCCATGTGAACCGCGGAAAAGCAAGCGCGGAAAACAGGGAAAACGGAAAATCCTTAGAAAATACTTGGATTTGAAGCTTGGGTACAAAACTGAATGCATAAAAATCTTTACAATATAGTTAAACAGTCCGTATTATGCTATTTTCGGATGTTATAATGTTGTTTTCTCATCTAAAACACACCCGGAGCTGCATATTTAGGTGTTCTTGTGATCATACAGGAGGTGCTAGACGTGATACACCTCCATTAGAATAATTTGGATGATTTTAGATCTGGAATTGCCAGTCTTTTCTGACAATAAAAAGTAAAAAGTCGCAGTTAACTTGAAAACTACCACTTCGTGACATCACAAGGGGAAAAGAGCATGTTGAGATTTGGAAATGTGGACGGACTAATAATACTGGTTCCTCAAACATGTGAGAATGAAACAAAACACAACTCCAGGTCAGTTTTTGATGAGGTAAACACATTAATACTTAATTGACTGAAAGCTCACAGGAATCCACTTAGTGTAAAATAGGCCCTTTAATGTCAGGGTGATGAGCAGGTAACACAATTATATACTAAATACTAAACTGTGGTGTCACGAAAAAAAAAAAAACAAGACAAAAAACAAACAAAAACAAAATCCATAAATGTATATTACTGTAAAATACCAAATAAGAGGCGGGTTCCAAATAACCGCTGAATCCCCTTTAAATAAATAAGAGCTGTATGTTTTAGTATGTCACAAAGTCTGAGTTTTATTGTGCAAAAAGCAGGGTCGGCTCTTCACACATCTGGCCTGTAATTTGGCGATAAATAATGACATAGAACTCTCAAAGCAGTAACATTTCTGTTGGGGAAGGTTATATACCGTAAAACACCAAATAAGAGCCAGGTTTCAATTAACCGCCGGGTCCCTTTAATGCCGGGTGCAGGTGAATATTTTGATAAATAACCGCTGGTTCCAAATAAACGGCGAGTCTAATGTACGTGCTGGAAAACAGAGTCGTGCTGCAACACCAGGACGCAGGACTAACGCTTGCGTGTTCTCTACAGAAACCAAACTTAAAACCACACGGCTCATTTGCGTAAACTAAAAGCGCTGAAAAAAGAGGTTCAGAAAAGAACGTTCTCACTCTGCTGCTCCTCACTTGCTGCGTCTGTCATTTGTTTTAACTTACAAAAGACATTTTTGTATGTCGTGGGAGGGTTTTAATAACTTTCTGAAATTCAGGAGTCGCTTTCAAATGTGGGAAACTCCGCTTCGTAGATATTTTGTTGTAACATTTCAAATGAACTCGCCTACGTCTGTACAGAAAGTCGCCTAAATTATAGTCATACTGGTTAAAAGAATTTCAGTACCAGATTTTCCCAGTTTCGCTGAGCAAGATTTTTGTGAAGAAGGAATTAATCACTTGCCCCAAATTGCAGCCTGGTCTCAAATAACTGAAGTGACTGAAACAAATAAACGCCCCAACTCTTGTATTTAACAGTAGGAATTTTAAAAATATAAGTAGAAAAATGCTATACTTCTGGGCTTTTTCTGTCTTTTTCTGATTGTTTGTTCTGCCTCATTATGAAGGTGACAGAATATATTTCACATTACCTGTGAATTTGTTGTTGTTTTAGGTTATTTAAAGAGTGCTAATTTTTGGAGCGTTGTACCATGTCACAATGTTGTCATCTCATTAAATATGTGTTGTTCGTGCATGTTTGAGTATTTTGGCAATCTCCCCCACCCTATTTGCACCCTCCTTATGGTTAGGTGTAAGATTCTGTGCAATGTTCAGCCCACAAACCTACGTCATCCGTGCTCCTACTCGACAATTCTTCATAGATATACAAAAATCAATGCACTACAACTTCACAAACCTGATGCGATGTGCAGTAGTTGTTGTGAAAGCGCTCTGAAGGAGGAGTGGCACAGCAGGGGAAGCAAAAGAAAGGGGGAATTCAGAGCATCAAAAACAAAAATTAAAGCTATTTAACAGGTTTTGGCAACTATGGCATTCCCAAAACAATAAAAGGTAACATGGTGAACTAAATATGTTACGGGTTAGCAGTTAATACCCCATAGATGTGTAACCAAGTATATCTACTTGTTTATTTATCTGTGGTGGGCAAAGGGAGCTAGATTTTTGCCCAGAACGTCAGTGCTTCTGTCCACTTTCTTGTTCATACGGTCCTTCTATCCTTGAGACACTTCATAATTTTATTTCTTTATTTATTGCTCATGCATCAACTTAAATACAGTATTTTTCGGACTATAAGTCACACTTTTTTTCAGGGTTTGGGTGGTTCCTGCGACTTATACTCAGGTGTGACTTATATATTACATTTTTCACACTGACAGTCCACAGACCAAATATATGAATCCTATATATGAATAAAAAACAAACAAAAAAACCCCCAAATTGTTACCTGTTTTTTTTTTTTTTTTTTCATTTTAGTTTTAGAGACAAATAATAAAGAAAAGAGATTTTGTTTTCTTATTTTTGGTTCTATATTGAAAAAGAAATGAACAAACAAACGATACATGGATTCTTCTCTATTGGGTTGTTTTTATTACTATAACTTCTATAACTCGCCTTTCGAGATAGAATGTCAGTTCTTGGTCTCTGATTTTATAAAATAAATTTCCCCCCAAAAGTGCGACTTTTACATGTTTTTTTCTTCTTCGTTATACGTTTTTTGCTGCCCCCGCGACCCAGCCGGATTAAGCGGGAGAAGATGGATGGATGGATGGTTATACATTTTTTGGCGATTTATATTCCGGTGCGATTTATAGTCTGAAAAATACAGTAACAACAATAACAAAAAGTCTGACAATTAGCAGAAGTACATATTCCAGCCATTACTTGCCTTGTCTTTGCTGCATGAACAAAAGGAACAGGAAGAAGATAAATCTTATAAACCTGCTCCTTTCACAGATCCAAAAATTAAACATTTCATTAATAATCAATCCTCATCCCAAAACCAATGAGCCATATGTAAATATATTACATTATCTTTCTTGTGGGTTATAATTTCCAGTATATGTGGAAATGTTGGTGGAGGCCAGAGGGGCTGTAAGCGTAGCCACATTTCCATCAGAGTGCCCCGGGGCAGCTTTGGCTCTAAGAGGCTTATCACCACCAGTGTGCCCCAAGACTCAGTGAAGCGAATGAGAAGAAGCAGTAGTAGTAATATATAAGTAGTAGTAGTAGCTCTTCAAACACTACAACAGACAATTTCCACGTAATATGGGACTCTATCTGAAATTTCAATCTGCCACGTGAATAAATGAATGCTCCAGTCAAATGAACCTCATGGAGGCTGGCGGTTATAGGAGCAAATTTGGAGCCAGTTCCATAATAGGAATAAGAATTGATTTACAGCGGTCCCTCATTTATCGCCGGGGTTACGTTTTAAGAATAACCCGCAATAGGCGAAATCTGCGATGTAGTCAGCTTTATATTTTACAATTATTATATATGTCTTAAGGCTGTAAAGGGAAGGGGGTGAAAAACATATGGTAGACATGCCACCTTCGATTACGCAGAACACAATGTGCGGGTTCTACCTTAGCCAATCAGGATGCAGAACACAATGCGTGTTCATACACAGTAGAAAAAAAGAAAAAAAAGAATTGCACAAAAAAATCTAGTCAAGCTAAAATGACTTTTGCCGAAATTTGAGTACATTTCACTTGACAAGTAAAATTATCTGTCAGTGCAGCAAGATTTTTGGACTTAAAATATGAAAATACATCTTGCTCCACTTAAAATAAGAAAAACAACAACTTTTTGCACTTAAAATAAGAAATAAAATCAAATGTTGCTTGAATTAAGAAAAAAAAAACACTTATTTCACTGGCAGATCATTTCACTTGTCAAGATGAATCCACTCAAATAAAGTAAAATATTCTTAATTTAAGTCATTTTAACTTACCTAGATATGTTTTTTTCCAGTGTGAGGTGAACCGCGTTATAGCGAGGGACGACTGTACAGTGAAAACAGCAAAATAAAAACACCAGGATCACGTAAAGTGGGTTAATACGGACATTTTAAAACCCAAATGAAGTGAAGTGAATTGAAACCCGGTGGCTTCCGGGTTAGTTTTGTAAATTTATCTCTACAGTCAATGTTTGCCACTCAAAAGCTCCTTCAATAACAACAAGGTTCTGGTAACTCACTGCTTTATATCTGTCTGCAGGGAGGAGCCACCTACGCTGAAATTAGCTCAGCCTAGTTGTTTACAGTGTGGCTATTAGTAGAGTGGATTTAACTACCGTAAGGTGTGAACCGGCACCTACTACCCTAAGGTGTGAACTGTCCCTTGAGTCGTATTTTGCATTATCATTCATGCTACATGAGTAATGCAGCTTCTATCCACACGAACAGATATTGGCAAAGGTTTAATTTAGTTTAAAGGGCCCATATTACGCGACACTTTTCTGATCTATGTTCTAATGTAGTTTTCTCATCAAAAAACATACCTGGAGTTGTGTTTTGTTTTATTCACACATGTTTAACACACAAAAAACTGTATATTTAGGCTTCTCTCAAACGGAAAACACTCTGCTCCACCTTGTGACGTCATGCTGTGATACAGGAAGTGCTCCAGTGTGTTTTTTAAACTCCAAACACCTTCACTAGAATCATTTGGATAGTTTTAGCCCTGGAATTGCTGATCTCTACTGAGCAGAAGGTAAAAAGTATCTGTTGAAATCTACCACTTCATGACATCACAAGGTGGAAAACAGCATTTTGCGCTTTGGAGACGTAAACAGATGAATAATGAAGTTTTAAAAGTATTCAAACATGTGTGGATGAAACACAAAACAACTCTGGATATGTTTTTGATGAGGAAACATAACAGGGAGCATTATAACAGGTGCACTATGTCACTTTTTGGTTGGGAGTCTGTCACCTGCTCGTTTCCATGGAGATGTCGTATCTGGAATGTTCCACAGTATGACACTGAACAGCTCTACCTTACATTTATTCAGTTACAAGTGGTTTTATAGCTCAAAAATACCTAGAAAAACAGGCGTAAATGCTCGTAGATCACAAGTTATTTTCTTCTACTTCTTGTTTTTTGTACTTTTCTCAACTTTTTCCACAAACTTCGCCTTAAAGGTGCAGTATGTCACTTTCTGGTTGGAGGTCCGTCACTTGCTTGTCTCTATGGAGATGTCATGGATTAGCTCTGCCTGGAATGTTCCACAGTGTGACAATAAACAGCTCTAATCTTACATTTGATCAATTACAGGTGGTTTTAGAAAAAGAAAGAAAATCTAACATTCTGACCACAGATCAGACCTGTAACTTCGCCTGGTTTGGTCTCCATGATGATAGAAAGGTTTAATGCCATACTGTGAAACATTCCAGACAAAGCAATAGCAAGTCCACGGAAAAAAGCATTTGACGGACCCTCCAACAGAAAGGTTACACAGTGCACCTTTAAAGCTCACTAGAATCCATTTTGTGTAATATAGGACCTTTAATTTAGCCACTCCGGAGCACATGAGGGTCTCTAATCCAGATTACAGTGGGTTTTAGGTTTTGTCACTGAAGACTTCAACAACAGCTTGAGTTCGAATCTGCTTTTTTCACCTTTTTTCTTCATTTCGTCAACAGCCCACTCGCACTCGCTCACCTCGCGATGCACGCCGTTGTGTTTGGAGCCGGGGATGCTACAAAATCAAGATCTCCCCATCTGCTTAGTATTTAATGGTAATTTAGCAAGGCTCTCATCATATAAAGGCAGATATCGCCCATCTGCTGCCCACTACAGGCTAAAAAAACCCTGGGATTTTCTCAATGTTTGGATAATTATCAGTTTTATTACTTACTTTGGTGCGGTATGATAGTTTTACATCATTTAAGCGGAAGTTTGTGGGGAAAAAGTTGAATCAAAAAGTACAAAAATACATAAAGTAGAACAGAATACCGCAACTTTTATCATCAAGACTGAAAATTTGATCCAAAATGTTGACACGGAAGGCAGTTTAGACCTTCATTTCTAGGTTCTTTGCGTAACTTTTCCGGTGGAGGGTCCGTCAGATGCTTTTCTCCGTGAATATGTTATGTCTTTGTCTGGAATGTTTCACAGTATGGCATTAAACGTTCTTTTTTCTTCATGGAGACCAAACCAGAACAAGTTGCAGGTCAGATCTGTGGAGAGGCGACCTCGCTCACCATCTGTTTTTCTAGGTGTTTTTGAGCTATAAAATCACCTGTAATTGAATAAATGTAAGATTAGAGCTGTTTAATGTCATACCGTGGAACATTCCAGGCAGAGCTTATCCATGACATAGCCATAGAAACCAGCAGGTGACGGACCCCGAACCACAAAGTTACATATTGCACCTTTAGGTCAAAGTTGAGAAAAGAAAAGAACAAAAAAACTCAGAAAATTTGATCCAAAATGCAATTTACGAGCAAGAAAGGCAGTTTAAACATTCATTTAACAAAACAAATGTGTTGTAATTCATTTGTATTAGCGTAATCATTACTATTCTGTAATTTAGACTAGTTGTGGCCCCTTGCTAACATTTTGCTAGGTAATAGTTATGGAATTACCCTGTCACTGCCCTGTTTGGCTCCCAGTCCGATGTGGCACCTTTGTAATTTAAACCATTTAACTCTTTTAAAAGTGCTTATTATGAGGTCTGCCGCTGTGGCCCAAGTATTTCCAAGCTCGGGTGGATTCGTACAAAGGTTTTATTGGAGTTTGTTCTTAGAAATAGAAACAAAAATGATCGTATTGGACCAGAATATTCATAGTTAGCTGGTTTACATGTGAAGTAAATGGTAAATGGCTTTTTATTTCAAATGCTTTACACACCAACACTGGGGGTAAAGTGGCTTAACTGTCTTGCCCAAGGACACAAAGAAAGCGCTCATCTTTGGGAGCTGGAATCGCACCGCCAGCCTGTGGGTCCGTGGATGTGACCGCTCAACCAATGATGCTTCTGATGAGAGCGGGATTCGCAACGCCAACCTTTGATCAGTGAACAAACGATTTAAATACATGATTGTTACGTACTTTGAGTCAGTTTTTAACAGATTAACCATTTATATTTCAAATTATATCGTAAATATGATCATTCTGCTATGAAGTATGTGTGATGGTATTCGGATATGTGAAATGAAACCTCATGAATTGGTCTGTGAACGGAGAAGCACTTTAACTTTAATGTGGTAAATTATAATCTGTAGTGTGTGATGCCGTGTGGATATGAATGAAAGTGAATTATATGAATAGGTCGAGATAATGAAATGATTGGCACCTTATATTAGATATTGTAACTTTGTGGTTAATGCGGTTGCATCTGCTTTGTGGTGAGTGCAGCGTGTGGTTATGATTGAATGAGTGGATGAATTGACTAATATTAGTATTCTTTGTATGTGGTAAATTGTGCATATTTTTTGTAATGTTTTTATGAACTGTGGGGGTCGTGTGTCTGGTTCACACCAGCAGGACTGAGGATGGAAATTAGCTTTGGCTATAATCCTGCGTATTTACAGATATGTGATTTTTTCCATATATTCCTGTTTTGATATGCATTGTCCCTTCATAAATAAATAAATACAAAATACAAAATACAAACAAACCTCAAAAATTAGGTTTGGCCAAAGTATGGTTACTATAGCAACTTCAGAGCTTATGCTGCGTTCGTTTCTCCATCCGTCGCCCACTCGGATCTCGGATATGACGTCATGTTCACGCTTCAACCGTTTTATTATGTTTCGTGTGTCCGACTCGGAGAAAAACATGGACGCTACGGGAAAGTTGTTGTTGCTTTTACACTGGCCGAGTACCAGGCGCTCCAGAAAAAGTCTGTGCTTCAGCTACACAACCTCGAGGAAGAATTCAGTATAAATAGTGTAATTCAGTCTATTATTGATGTGAAAGCGTTGGTGTCACGTGATAGTCGATCATTTTGGCACGTTAGCGAGCAGGAAATGGGCTAAAAACATGAGCGACACTGACGACCAAACCCATAGTCAGTGATACAGACGCAGTAAAGTATCGCAGTAATTCGAGTGAGTGAAAATGCCATTTAAACCACCAAAGCGTCCAAACACGATGAAAACAGTTCATACAAGTGACACCGGACACAGTCGTCTTGGATTCTGTCTCGGAAACTTTGCTCAGTCTCCTCCGAGCTCTTCCGAGTTTCTCATGTCGCTAGGCAGCGTCCTTGGATCTCCGAGTTAGATGGATAATTGGACGCACCATCATACTGACCAAATTGGTTAAGGTTCCAAATTGGCCAATGACAACATCTACATATGTCATATCTGCTGTCAAAGTCTAACCAGGAAGTGAAATGATAAAATTCACTAAAATTCAAAATAAATAAATAAAATCTCAACAGTGCACTGTGTAACTTTTGCATTGGGGCTCCGGTACCGGTTTATTTCTGTCTATACGTCATTGCTGTGCCTGGAATGTTCCACAGGATCACTTTAAACAGCTCTACCTTACATTTATTCAATTCCAGGTGGTTTTATAGCTCAAAAATACCTAGAAAAACAGACATTCTGACTGTGAGCGGGGTCGCCTCTCCAGAGATCTAACCTGGAACTTGGCCTGGTTTGGTTTCCATGAAGACAGAAAGGTTTAATGCCATACTGTGAAACATTCCAGACGAAGCCATAAAATCTCCATGGAGAAAAGCATGTGAAGGACCCTCCCAGGTGCATTGTGCAACCAGAAAAGTTACACAATGCACCTTTAGATAACATGATGTAACAGCGCTTTAGTGTCTTGCGTAGTCTGACCTGTCATATGCACTTTAAATCTCCATCACAGTCAGGGTGAACACGGCGCGAACTCCAGAGCCCCACGGTAATAAAGCATGATACCTCCAATGGCTAATGCAGAGAAAGCGCCTCTCATTCCCCTCGTAATTTTACAATAAATTAGTCTATAAATCACATTATATTACCGCAGCATATGGATATTATTATTAACAAGCCCGAAGGGATGTTTTTGCAATGCTGCTTTTGTTCATAAACACCAACTGGACGTATAATTATGCAAAATGAGATAAAATAAAAATGAATAGTTGCGCTTCACGGTGGCAGAGTCCACACTTTGCACTAATGAGAATCACAGGGTCCACAGGCAGCAGATCAGGCCAAATGAGTCCTGTGTTTTTGCCCAAATGCCACATCTGGTAGAGTGGAGCTTTATACAGCTCACTAAAGGTTATCCAATTCTTTCAGGATTATACAAATATATCTTGATAATTGCTTAGGGCAAAAAGCAGCACGCTGTAACATTTAGTGTAGCAGCAAATCATAAGGAATTTGGGTCATGTTTTTGCAGGACAAAGTCTCTCTCTTACACCAAAGATGAAAGAAATGTGTTTGGGTTTCTGTTTAATATTTTTTTTAGGGTGGTCAAAAGTATAAAAAATCTGATACTAATCAATATTAAAACTAGTATTGAAACTAGATATTAATTTGAGCCGGTGTTGATACTAAAAAGTCACATGCACAGGACAGAATTGAAGGTTTCCTGAAAAGATTTAGAATGATCTTTAGCTGTGTAGCATAACTGGATTGAGGGTTTACACAGATATAAGGCCACTTGGCAATATAAAAGAAAGTACAATTAAAAATCACATTGTACTAAATACATTTTAAAGTTTTATTTTTTCAGCGACATTGTGGAATTGATACGGAACATAATGACAACACTATTACACATATATCTTCATTACTGCTCAAGTCAAAAAGCAACACACATTGTGGCCATGTCCACACGTAGCCGGGTATTTTTAAAACCGAACATTTCCCCCCCTCCGTTTATAAAAATGGTTTTATCCACACCACCTCGTCTTCGAAAAAAATACCTTCCACACATAACCGAACATCTGCGTTTTCAACCACATTCCAAACCTGTAGATGGCGTTATTTCCATTGAGCCCTCACTTCGCCGTCACTTCCGCCTAAACTTAAACAACAGAAAACATGGCGCCGAGTTCCTCTGTCTGGACAGACTCGGAGTCAGAATTGCTCCTAAACAAATTAATGCTCCCACAGCTCTGAAGACACGACTCCGGTCCATAGTCTGCTTTGGCTTTGGCTTTTGCAGTCGCCTAAACAAATGTCGCACGTTTGACGTCAGGGTAGATTCATATTTTTTGGCGCAGACAGTGACGTTTTAAAACACAAAACCCCAGTTATCTCTGTCCACACAAACACGCATAAACGGAGTTTTCAAAAATCTTCACTTTGGCCGGAGTTTTCCCTGAATACTCATTTCTGATGCGTGTTCGTGTGGATGACAGGTCAAAACGCAGCAAAACATCTTCGGTTTATCAGATACCCGGCTACGTGTGGACAAGGTCTGTAACATTTAGTGTAGCATCAAATCAAAAGGAATTTTTGCAGAACAAAGTCTCTCTCTTACACCAAAGATGAAAGAAGTGTTGGTGGATTTCTACTTTAAAACATAATTGATTAGGGTTGTCAAAAGTATCAAAAATCATTTCAGTCATCAGCACTAAAACTAATATCGAAGCCGGATACTCATCTGAGCAGGTATCGATACTAAAAAAGTCAGATTCACAGGACAGAAATGAAGCTTTCCTGAAGCTTTGGGATGATCTTGAGTTGTATCAGAATAAGTATAAAAGCACATAGACCAGAATACGCCCATGGACCATTATGGAACCTTCCTGCACCACTGAGGGAGTACACAAAAATAAGGCCACATGGTAATAAAATAAAGTACTAGATCACATTCTGTTGTCTAAAGTGTTTTTTATTATTATTGTCATATCTATAGTTTGATATTTTAGCATCATGACAACACCACTACACCAGCTCTGGACAATTCTGGGAGAAAATACTGCATCTATGTGATCTCTAAGCGATTAGATTACTAGAGTTCAGCCTATATGATTCATGGCCACTGCCGATATACTGCCTCTTGTATACAACTAAAACAAGAGCTGTTTATTTCATATTACCTCGTGGTCATGTATCAATCCTGATACGGATCAATCATGTTCAGAAAGTAAAAAGAGAACTTTGTCCAGCCCTAATATGACCCAAATTTCTTAAGGTTTGACACCACACTTCATGTTACAGTGTGTTGCTTTTTGCACTAAGCAATTATCAAGATATATTTGTAATCGTGTTGTCACAATACTGAAATTTCCAACATAATTTCTATACTAAGAAATAGACTCGACACTCAATACTGATTGTGTTATTACAAATATATATACTTATTTTATACTCACTTATTTTATATTCTAATTATATTTTCATGTGGCCTTTTATCTGTGTAGTCCGTCAGTCGTCCAGGTTTTTATACTTGTTCTGATTAGAGGTAAGATCTTAAGCCCGAGCCCGAGCCCGACCCGAAATTCGGGTCGGGCCTAAAATGTCAATCATTACTTCGGGTCGGGCCGGGCTTCGCTCTCGCTGACTTTTTTAAAATAAATAAACAGTTAAATTCGTGCGCAGAGCATGAGCCAGAGCCAGAGCGGCTCCTGAGCCAGCGCATGCTCTGCGCACGTGAACGACGCCCTCTTAATAATCTTCCCCTCCGCAGGTCCGCATGAAATTTCGGGTTTGCTTCGGGCTCGGGCCTGCAAATCAAGTTAATTGGTCGGGCTCGGGTCGGGTCGGGTTTTAATACCCGCGGGTCGGGTCGGGTCGGGCTGGATTTTTTAGGCCCGATCTTACCTCTAGTTCTGATACAGCTCAAGATCATTCTAAAGCTTCAGGAAAGGTTCATTTCTGCCCTGAGAATGTTTTGTTTTTAGTATCGATACCTGCTCAGATGAGGATCTAGTTTCAATATTAGTTTCAGTACAGATAAGTTATGTTAATATAGAGTTATGAAGTGGAGTCAGTGGGTACAAAAAGCACTCAGTCAGCTCTAAAAACACAAGTAAATCAAAGATATTTTCAAATTTGTATATGCAGTCTTATCTGATTACATGCAGGATCCATCACTGTACAGCACTATGCCCTTCTCACACTTCACAGCCTCCCTGATAAAGCCTATAGCAGTCGCACGTGTCCCCCCTCTCCTGAGACTACTGTTAGATCCAATTTCCTCCAACCTTTTCTGCCCATGATTGGACAAGGACAAAGAAAGAGCTGCTCTCAAACTCGTGTGAAGAAAACAAAGCCCGATTAGAGCTTTAGATCCATGCACATACCTGGAGGAGCGACCGACAGACACGGTGGTGACATTTAAACTAATCTATTTCAATCTATGGCGGCGTACGCTTTAAAGATATTTGTAAAGGTAAAAGGAAGCCTGACCGCCCATCCGTGACTTTTTTCCTAACAAAGCAGTCGGAACAGTTGCAAGTCAATTACGTTTAGACATTTCTAGGTTGATATAGAAACAATGTGAAAATCTATTCGAACTAAATGTTACGCATTTTCACTGGACAATTGATTGAGCGTAATTCTTGGTTGTAATTTGCTTCTGGAGCCACAAGAGCTACGGGGCTGATCAAAAGCAAAGGAATTACATCAATAGAACACACACTTTTTAAGCAACATTTGGACAGTGTTGCTCAAATAGTTATCAATGCTGAACTCATTTAACTAAATTGAAACTAGTAGAACTTCATCAGTAAGCAGCAGATCTGTGTCAAGGCAGTTTAAGGAGACGAAGAGCCAAAAGTGCCCCTCTTCTGTGTCATAGAGCATCACAGCAGCCTCCAGGGGGCGCCAGGTGAACACAACAGGAAAGGTCTCGCTCTTACTCGCCTCTGCTGTTTCGGCTGTGATGAAATGGGCCATTCCCTCAAAGTATTTTTTCTGGAAGGTCTTGGAATATTTCCTCTAGAACAGGGGTGGGCAAACGTTTTGGTTCAAGGGCCACAAAAGGTTCTAAAATGTGACGAAAGGGCCGGACCAGAAGCACCTGGAGGGAGTGTTTTGGTGTGACTACATCAGCCCAGCAAATAAGCCGGAAATAACTTACAGCAACTAACGATTTTTGGCCCTATGTATCATTGTATTTAGAGTGTGCCACCTATTGGGAAACGCTGGAATTGCAGGGAAAATAAAACATGAACAAGTTTTATTACAATTTATTCAAGTTCAGCGGGCTGGATTAAAAAGGTTAATGGGCCATAGTTTGCCCACCCCTGCTCTAGAAGGTCTGCTGCCACATTTGCTGCCACATATGGTGTAAAAACCTGTAGCATCTCAAATGTTCATAGTCATAGATATAAACGGTGGATCTCTCATTGACTATCGCTGTCTATTTCAACAAATGCGTCAACAAAGCCACCATCTTGGTACAGGGAGACTGCTGCTTTAAATGAATGAACATCAACTGGGGACAAGGCGATATCAGGGCCCGGAGGGTGCACTGACATAGACTGCCGGGTGACCACAGCCGAAAGAACCGGCACCGAGCTTCACGGCCCACAGGGCTAAGCGCAGACGTCGCCTGATCGCACTTTGCGGAAACCCTGCTCCACGGCTCGGGGTTCTCTCACTCAAGCTCAAGATTAGACCTGGTTTAGACCTGGTTTAGTCCTGGTTTAGACCTGGTTTAGTCATCCTGGTTCAGTCCTGGTTCAGTCCGTATGTGGCGCAAAAGTCTGGCGTCTTCGCTCGCTGATTCTGTGAAGATGCATGCCAAGAGTCTGTACGCGAGATCTACCGTTCTGTATCTATGGCCCATCGTTAGCTACTTAGTTAGCGCCTTAGCCTTTTGCACGATCACCATGGATACAGGAAAACCAAAGATCACATTTCACACAATCCAAAAGTCCCTTCCTCGTGCCCTTTGAAATGGACATGCTGCACTTTGTAGCCGGTTAAAATTCCATGATACGATCTTAAAAACTGAACCAGGTCGCCACAAAAGCATAAGATATTATAGAATCGTGGCTATAATCATTTGCCATGTGCTGAAACTTGTACTATAATCTACGCATTGTACAATCCTAATGGTGATATTAGGATAAAACATAATTATCAGTTTCTGGGCCATACATATCTTAATGTTACAGACCCCCAAACTGTAACTGTTTAATAATGCAGGAAATGTCAGTGTCTCCAGTCTAAGCGTGCTATAAAAAGCCCTTGTAGCCCCATGTCGTGTATTCTGTTCCATGTTCCACGCACTTCTGCTGCAGACTTGGAGCGGGGCTGGTCTTGGGTGGCTGTGGTGAAGCAGCAGGTTCCCTTTGTGCCGCTCAGGTACAGTGTGAGTCTTGGCAGGCCTCCCCTCCGTCACACAGGCGAGACACCAGCCTCCGTGTGGGTTTTACAGCGAGGAGCGGGGCCCCCGTAACTCCCCCATGTACAAAGTGGAGCCGGGGCCACTGCCGCATTAACATTTCACACGCAGATAAGCTCGTCTTTTTGGGTTGCCGGGTAAAGTCCCCCGTGAAGCCCAAAAAGAAGTGAAAGAGATTGTGGAGGTTTAGGCAGATGCTTTTTACAGCCCCAGAGACGAGCGGAGGGAGGGAAGAGAGGAGGAGAGTAAATACTGTGGGCTGTCAGAGGAGGAAGAGAAAACAGGAGAGAGGAGGAGAGAGGGAGGAGAGGAGGAGACAGGAGAGAGGGAGGAGAGAGAGGAGGGAGTACATACTGTGGGCTATCAGAGGAGGAAGAGAAAACAGGAAAGAGGAGGAGAGCGGGAGGAGAGGAGGAGACAGGAGAGAGGGAGGAGGGAGTAAATACTGTGTGCTATTAGAGGAGGAAGAGAAAACAGGAAAGAGGAGGAGAGCGGGAGGAGAGGAGGAGAGAGGAGAGAGGGAGGAAGAGAGGAGGGAGAAAATACTGTGGGCTGTCAGAGGAGGAAGAGAAAACAGGAGGGAGGAGGAGAGAGGAGAGGAGGAGACAGGAGAGAGGAGGAAGCGAGGGAAGCCGTGTGCCATCATCAGAGCAATAGTGAACCGGAGAGAGGGAGGAGAGAGAAAAGAGGAGGAGAAAGGGAGGAAAAAGAGGAGAGGAGACAGGAGAGAGGGAAGAGAGAACAGGAGACAGGAGAGAGGGAGGAGAGGAGATAGGAGGAAGAGAGGAGAGAGTAAATACTGTGGGCTGTCAAAGGAGGAAGAGAAAACAGGAGAGAGGGGGAAGAGAGGGAAGCACAAATACTGTGTGCCATCATTAGAGGAAGAGTGAACCGGAGAGAGGGAGAAAACGAAGATGAGACAGGAGAGAGGGAGGAGAGAGAGGAGAGAGGAGGAGACAGGAGAAAGGGAGGAAAAGAGGAGAGGGGACAGGAGAGAGAACAGAGAGGAGAGGGGAGAGGAGACAGGAGAGGGAGGAGAGAGGAGGAAGAGAGAACAGGAGAGAGAGGAGAAGGAGGAGAGAGAGGAGAGGAAAAAGAGGAGGAAGAGAGAACAAGAGAAAGGACAGAGGGAGGAGAGAGAAGAGGAAGCGAGAAAAGGGCAGTGGGACGGGGACAGGAGAGAGGGAGGAGAGATGGGATGGGAGAGAGAGGAGGGGAAGACAGCAAGAGAGAGAGGCGGGAGGAAAAGCAGAGTGGTACTGAAGGACAGTGGGATGGAGACAGGAAAAGACGGAGAGAGGAGGGATGTGTGGAGAAAGAAAGAGAGAAGAGAGAGATGAGGGGAAAAGAGGAGAGGAGGAAGAGAGATAGTGTTGCGGAAAAGAAAGAGGAGGGAAAGGTGGAGAGAGAAAGAGGGATGGAGGATGAGAAATGGAGAGGAGGAGTTGGGGGAATGGAGAAAAGGAGAGAAGAGAGAGGGAGGGATGACAGAAAGAGGAGGGAAAGAGAAGAGGGGAAGAGAGATATGTCACCATCAGAGAAATAAAATAGGGCACAGAGAGAGAAGAAAGAGGGAGACGTAGGAGAAAGGGAGGAGAAACAGAAGGAGAGGAGACAGATGGGATGGGAGAGAGAGGAGGGGAAGAGAGAGAGAGTGGGGGGAAGGAGGAACAGAAGAGTGGGGCAGAAGGAGAGAGAGGGAGCATAGAAGAAAAGGAGAGGGTGGAGAGAGACAAGGAGGAAGAAAGAGAGGAGAGGAAAAGAGAGATGAGGGAGATGGGAGAAAGAGAGCAAGGAGAGAGGGAGCAAAAGGAGAAAGAGGAGAGAGGAAAAAGAGAGTGAAGAGAGATGGGAAGGATGAATAGGAGAGAGAGGAGCGAGGAAGGAAAGAAGAGAGGAGGAGGCGAGAGTGCAGACTTTTATGAGGGGGAAGAAGGAAAAAACGAAGAAAGAATTAAAAGACAGAGAGAAGGGCGGGTGTTTGATAGATAGAGAGAAAGGGAGAAAGAAAAAAGGAAGAGGAAAAGAGAGGGAGCGTGAGGCGATTGTACAGTATGTCGTGTGGGCTGCAGAGGACAGTTTTCACACCGAGATTTTATCACTTTTTTTCCATCATTACAACACTGAGGGAAAAACGAACCGTGCGACATCAGAATCAAGTCAAATATTTACGTAAGACGCCGTCCTTCACTGCTCCACACTGAATACATTTGTGTTTGAATGGGAAACAAAGCACAATATCGGTCTGTACAAATATAAGAGAACAGGACAACGTGAAAACAAAGTGAAGGTAAAGAAAAAATGGTAAAGAAAATGTTTTGACGCTATTGTGGCATTCTGTGTGATTCTATGCATTTGGTTTTTTTATTCCAAAGTTAAAACTGAACTTCAGAGCATTCTCCATGAATATTTTATACTATTTTATGGACGAGTATAGGCAAAATAACCACATTTCTATGGATACAAGCAGCAAACCAAGGCCACATAAGAGTCAGGTTTGTGGAGATGCAAGCCCGCTCATTGTAAGGACGCAAGTTTTTTCAGTGAAATACAAAAACATCTGATTTTTTAAAATTTTAGTCAGTTCTTTGGCTAAAAAGTTACATGATGGGATACTATTTGAGTACCATTTTTGGTGTTCTCTATTAATTATTTTGTCAATTTAAATCTGTAGCATTAATATGGAAAAGTCGTGGTGCGTTTGTCCAATAATCCGAAGGTTACAGGTTCGAATCCCGCTCTCAGCGTAAACACTACTGGTTGAGCGGTCAAATCTCCCACAGATAAATGCGTTCATCGTTGTGTCCTTGGAGGAGAAACTTAACCCACCTCACCCTTAGCTTCTGTGTACACTGATGTATGATGTGTGTGTGAATGGGTGAGTGGTTTCTTGATGTAAAGAGCTTTGAGTGCCTTGAAGGTGAAAAGCGCGGTATAAAAATGTGGCCACTTTTCAACTGCTGTGTTCCAGGTGGTTTTGTTGACCGCTGTGAGCAAAGATCATTAAACCCAGTACTAAAAGATCTCCAGTTTTAACTATAGCTGCTCAGTGACAACGGTTACATGTTGTTTTTTTAAATTCTGAATTAATTGTTCTAAATGAAATAGTTTGGAATTAAAATTCTCCTTCGAGGTTATATGGAAATGATAATACTGAATTAAGGTTTACATGGAAAACACTTTAAATCATCTTTATTTGATTCAGCTGAAGTCTGGGGGTTCTGATCGGACAGCGACACAAACGTATTTACGTCGACCGTAAGAAAACACTTCAGCTGCTCCCGGCTTTTCTGTCATCTCGGTTTGTCGTTACGCCACCGACACAAACACGATCCGAACTTTTTCCGCAGTCGTTCCGAAGATAATGAAGCAGCAGCTGGAGAATTCTGTCCTCACGCTTTACATCTGTGAGCTGAGGAGGAGAAGGGAAGAGCGTCGGAGAAGGAGGAAGAAGACAAACTGAGTCTGAGGCTGCCACACCTCAGCCCACTCCTGCATCCCGCTCACAAATCCAAAGAGACGTGGAGGAAAGTCCCAAGAGACGACTGGAGGAGCCGGATCGAAGGACGACCCAACGAACATGAACGACCGGGATTATTTTTAAGAAGAATAAAAGTTTACATGATCAAGGAATAAATTAATTTGGCTTTAAAATCTGAATAAACACTTAAATTTAAGTTTAATTCCGAATAATAATTTTCATTAGGAATTAAGTGTTTACATGGTCTTTTTAATTTAAGAATTTATTTGAATTCAGAATTTGTTTTATTTATTTTTTTATTTGGAATTAAAGCTCTCATGTAAATGTGGCAACGCTGTTTTATACATGTTTTTCCCATCCAATACCAGGGATATTTCCGCCCCAATCACAAAAACATAGGCCATTAAAGATAAACATTGCATTTCTGTCTTTATAACAGTATATGGACCAGAATAGAAGCAGGAGGGTTTTAAATTGGGATTTCCTCTGCCTTACCATAAGCAGTGGGTTTCATTCACTCATCCTGGTTTTGTACTCAGTTTTGCAGCAGCGTCTGTCACAGTTTGAAAATCTGGACGCATTTTGCTGCTGTATCTTCCCCAATTTGCATCCACAATCTCGTCATGTTCACACCCAGAGATGCCGTATCTGAGTAAAAATGGTGTAAATGTGGTTGTATTTTTGCATGGTCCCGGGGCTGGGTTCCCCTGTTTTGCCTGAGTGTGTGTTGAGGCGCCGGGTGGAGTGTATCCTTGGGATCCACCAGCTGCTTTCATCCAAACTCCACAGATGAAGTGCTGCTTCTTGAGACTAATTCCGCTGTTTGTGCCTGGCGTGAATACAAGTCTGGAGCAAAGGATGAGAAGACGAATCAGCTTGTGTGGTGTATACTGTCGTTTTTGTTTGTTTTTGTTTACGGAGCACTTTTATGCAATGTTTCACAGTACGTCATTCAACTTTTTTTTAGGTTATTGTGAGCCACAAATCCACCTTTAATTGAATAAATGTAAGGTAGATCTGTTTAATGTCAGGTTGCGGGGGATTCTAAGCAGCGCAATGGCATATCCTTAGAAACAAGAATGTGACGGCCCCCCACCCGAAAAATTGCACAGTGCACCTTCTACTTTTTGGATGTTTTTTTCTTATAATGGGACGAAATAAAGTTGATGTACACTTCAAAATACTAAAAACTGAAAAATACTTATCACTGTTAACAAAGCCAGTCCAAAGATCTCCATAAATATACAAAGCAATACACTATAACTTCACAAATCTGACACGGTGTGCAGTAGTTTCGTTTGCGGGATGCACACTGATCATGCTCTGAAGGGGGAGTGTAAGTAAGTAAGCCAGGGGAGCAAGAAAAATGGGAACACAGAGAGCATCAAAAAACGAAACTGAACCGAATTACACATTGTACTATGTTGTTTTCTTTTAATTTAGCATTTCCAAATAAAAAAAGGTAACATGGTGATTTAAATATGTTATATCTAACATATCTAACACATATCCTATCAGTGGAGGCTTTTTAGTAGTTTCCAAGCTTCGGGATGGTACGAAACACAATTTCCACAAGACGAGACAAGATATTTAGATTGGGTCCACAAGAATGAGTCAAAACGCGATTTTAACATAATTCCTAATATATAAATTTCACAATTCTGTTTCAATTTTTGCCTCACAATTTTGTATTTCTTTGATTTCATATTTTTGTTTCCATTCTCGTCCTGCATTTTTCTGTTAGAGATGTAAGACGCCAACACATGACCCTTTTTTTTTTTTATACATTAGTCTAGTTTCGCAAAGCACCTGTGATACTTATGGCAAAGGAAGAGTTCATTAAACAGAAGTAACAAAACTCTCTTGCTAACTTTTGATATCAAACTCCTGTCATTATCGTTCTTTCACTGTATTCCCCGGGTATTCGCAAGTTGAAGTGTGTTTGAGACTAGCTTCCGTCACGACTCCACAGCTCTTTACATGCGGGGCGGCGTGCTGGGTGACATGGTTGAGGTGAGACCGAAAATAGCTGCTGGCGGGCGTGTTCTCGGCTTTGGTGCGACTGCCGCGACCCCACTATGGCAGAGGCGCCAGCTTCACTCAGTTAACCCAGCAGATCATTTAAAATAGGGGTCTGCAATAAGGCAAAAAAAAAGTATCACAATTTCTCATATTGAACCATTTCGTGAGAGTGTTGCCATAGCGGTTAACGATTTAAAACAAATATTGTATCTTTTGAATACAACAGGAAGCAGTGAAAGACTTGCTTAAAGGGGAACTCGGGCACGTTTGAAGCTAAAGTCTGTTGCTAGAGGAAGTCGAATTCTGTCAGAAGCCAAAAAACGGCAGAGATCAGTGTTTCCTCAGCAGAGATCTCACTGTGGCAGTGAGTCTGTCAAGGCAACAAACTAGTGTAGTGATGGGGGCAAGTTCTGAACTTCCACGTAAAACACCAATTTGCTTCACACTGAAGAAGCTTAACACCACTTTAACCCATCTGACAACAGCCACGAGTCTAACAAACAAAACGCTCTGCCTGGTTCACTCATTAGTGTCTGGAAACGTTAGAAAACAACTTTATAAGCAGCCTTACACTTCCCTCTGTTGATTTTCCACTGCGCATCTGAAAGCCCAAAAGACTCGACTGTCGACTCCAGCGGCGGCAGAAGCAACAAGGGAGACTACTGACGGTGAAGAAGAAGAGAAACTGAACGTTGTTGAAAGAAAATGTTTGGGAATGTATTTTTCACATGCGCAGTGGGAAATCAACAGAGATAAGGCTAAGGCTGCTGATACAGTTGTTTTATAACGTTTCCAGACACTAATAAATGAACCAGGCAGAGCGTTTTGTTTGTTAGACTCGTGGCTGTTGTCAGATGGGTTAAAGTGGTGTTAAGCTTCTTCAGTGTGAAGCAAATTGGCATTTTACGTGGAAGTTAAGAACTTGCCCCCATCACTACACTAGTTTGTTGCCTTGACAGACTCACTGCCACAGTGAGATCTCCACCGAGGAAACACTGATCTGAGCTGTTTTTTTGGCTTCTGACAGTTTTTGACCACTTCTAGCAATGGACTTTAGCTATAAATGTGCCAGAATTCCTCTTTAAATGAGTATTTTGTTTGATTGAAAAAATACATTACTCAAAAATGTGCTTTCTATACAATTTACATAAGATGCTTTTATTCATATTTTAGCATCTTACTTCATATTGCTAATAAACAGTAGTAGCAATAGCAGCAGTAATGGCAGTAGTAGTAGTAGCAATAATAGTAGTAATAGTTTATATTGACAAAACTTATCTTCTTTATGTTACTTTGGTTTGAATTCCACATTCGTTTTGGATTATAAACACGGCCTAATAAAAGAATAAAAGATGTACTGTCTATATACAATGCAAAACTCGACCTCTGCTGCACGGTCTCTTACATTCACTTTGAAATACGGCCACAAACTCTGAGCGTAAACACAGAACAGTAGCTCTGAAGGCCAATGATCCGCTGATTTATAAACTGGAGAGGAATATAAATAGTTTTCCTGGATCAGATGGGTGTCAGGCGTAAATGAGTCTCCTTGGCACGGCCTTGTGGACTTGTTTGGTTGTGTGCAGATTCATTTTAATGGGAGCTGCGTCGCTTTGACACGCTGGCACGCTGTCAGCTCGTCTGGCACGGGTGGCACACATCAGGAGGTGGGCAGATGTTGCTACAAACTGAATGTTGTGTGAAGGGTTCAGTCACAGTTCCGGAGAGCAAGTACGGAAGTCACAGAAGAGGAGAGATGGGAAAAAAGGATGTGTGTGCACGGAAAACACTTTAAGGTAACAAATGTTTTTATGTATAATTGAAATATGACCCTAAACAATAATATTTTAACTACTTTATGCCACTGATACTATCATAATAAAGCAGGATAATCCCAGTAAACCATTTTTAAAAAGGTTTCATTAAAAGATCCAAGCTGCAGCAAATAAATAACAGAATGAAAAAAAATAAATCATGGAAGGTACTTTATATATTCTCTCCACAGCTCAAATCTTATTGTATTACACCTAAAATACCAAAAATCTCAACATTATTGAAAAGAAATTGTACTGAGAGTCCCAAAATACAGGGTGTCCCAAAAAATTTGGCATAATTTCGCAGGCCAATAATTTTGGCAATTCTCAAATGTTCACAGAATGTATAGAAACAGATTAAAATTTTATATTTAATGTTTTAGTTTTGTTCTGTTTTCGGGTTGAGCCGTTCACTGCCGTTCACTTTTCTTCTGATGTTGATGTTGGCCTCGCAGATCCTTTAGCCCTGCAGAAGCACCGAACTCTTTACATTTTTGGCACAAAGTCCAGATTTGTTTGCCAGTTGGTGAAGTTTTTCCACATTTTGCATTGAAGGCTGCACAGTCTCGAGTGCCTGTGTACGAGCAGAATCCAAAACGCAAAACTGACTTGTCTTTGTGAGTGAACGGCTCAACCTGGAAAACAACATGAAACCATGAAAACATGAAATATAAAACCTTGATCTGTTTCTATACATTCTGTGAAAATTTGAGGTTATTTTATTAAGAATGGCCAAAATTATTGGTCTGTGAAATGATATAAATTTTTTTGGGACACCCTGTATTTTGTTCCATGTTTCATGTACTGAACTTGAAGGCCTTTGCACGCACGGGTCTTTTATTAGGATACGTTAGTTCTGTCACAATACAAAAAATGACCGAGGTTGATACGATGTTGATATGCGTATAAAAATTTTCAACCTGACTTTGATACTAAGGAATAGACGGTCAATTCTGATACCACGATGATACTAAAAAAAACACTCTTTCTTTAGACACAGAATGTGATTTTCAACATAAAATCAAAGCACTTTCTTTTCTATATAACCCAAAACATGCTACACAGGTCTCAAGGGAGAATAGCTGATAACTAATTGTAAGTCAATTAAATACAATCAATCAACTCAAATACTGTCTAATACTTTGCTAAATACTAATAAAATACAACACTAAATACAATACTAAATACAACCAATCAATTAAATACTGTCCCACTTTATCTGTAGGCTTTAACTGTGTGTTTTAAATCGTACTTCATTTGTTTATGTCGTTGTAAGGCGAACTTGGATGTCCAGAAAGGCTCCTAATAAATAAAATATATTATTATTATTATTATGTGGTCTTATAGTCCCTCAGTGGTCCATGGACATATACTAGTCTATGTGCTCTTATACTTGGTTCTGATACTAGTTCTGATACTAGTTTTAATATCTAGTAGCTAAATCAGCTCTTTCTGGTCAGATTGTGTTAAAATAATACAATAAAACGTTCAGATTAAAGGTGTACTGCGTAACTTTTCTGCATCTAACATTTATTACGGTAATTACGGGTGTTTTTATGACTGAAACGTACAGTAATTCCTTCTGTGCATAGATGCGACTCTCCACAGATCTGAACTGTAACGTAGCGTAGTACTGTAACCTGCTTGTTTCCCTCGTGATAGATGGATTTAATCTATACTGTGGAACATTCTAGACGAAGCAATCACATTTCCATGGAGACAAGCAGGTGGCGCAGTGCATCTTTAAGTCTAATTTGTGCACCAGAGCCGGGGGATGTTTATGAAATCAGCTGCAAAGTATCTATAACCAAACAGATTTAAGTATTACTGAAGTCGTAGTGAAACTAAAATATTGAATTACATAACTGCTCTAAGAGGCACAGTAAAAGGTACAGTTTATTCAGACGCTATTGCAAACCGCTAACCTCCCTCTCACCAAACTTACAGCGTATACGGGCATTACAAAACAACTAAAGAGCAAAGCCAGGGGATGGAGCGTGTTCCAAGGACTTTCATTATTTGTTAAATGAGAAAGTACATCAGAGTACTTCAGGCCTGAACCAAGGTCGGCAATTCACTTTATTGGAAATGGTGGAAGGTTGTAATAATGGAAAGCTAGTTATACGCTCTCTTATCTAGCAAATGGACAGAGATTGGGAAAATTCATCGAGGAGCAAGAGTAATAGGAGTAGAGGTAGTAAAGGTAGTTGGAGTAATAGAAGTAGTAGTAGCAGCAGTAGTAGGAAGGCTAGTACTTGTAGTTGTAGTTGCAGTACCACTAGTAGTAGCAGTAGTAGTAGCAGAAGCAGCAGTAGTAGTCGTAGCAGTAGTTGTAGCAGTAGTAATAGCAAAAGTAGTCAGAAGAGTAATAGTTGTAGCTGTAGGTGTAGCAGCAGTACCAGTATTAGTCCCAGTAGTAGTAGTAGTAGTAGCAGCAGCAGCAGTTCTAGTAGCAGTAGTAGTAGTACTACTATTAGTAATAGTAGTAGTAGAAGTATAAGTAGTAGTAGTAGCAGTAGCCATAGTAGTAGTAGTAACAGTAGTAAGAAGAGTAATAGTTGTAGGTGTACCCGTATTAGTAGTAGTAGTAGCAGTTGTAGTAGTAGTAGTAGCAGCAGCAGTCATAGTAGTAGTAGTAGTAGTAGTAGTAGTAGTAGCAGTAGTAAAGTAATAATAGCAGCAGTAGTAGTCGGAAGAGGAATAGTAGTAGTAGTTGTAGTTGTAGTAGTAGTAATAGTAACAGCAGTAGTAGCAATAGTAATAGAAATGGAAGTCATAGTAACAGTAGTAATAGCAGCAGTAGTAGTAGTAGTAATAGCAGCAGCAGCAGTAGTAGTAGTAGTAGTAGTAGTAGCAGTAGTAGCAGCAGGAAGAGTATTAGTATAGTATAGTAGTAGTAGTAAAAGTACTAATAATAGCAGCAGTAGTAGTCGGATGAGCAGTAGTAGTAACTGTAGTAGCAGCAGTAGTCGTAGTAGTAATAAAAGTAGTCGTAGTAGTAGCAGTAGTAGTAGTAGTAGCAGTAGTAGTAGCAATATTAGTAATAGTAGTAGTAGGAAGAGTAGTAATAGTAGTTGTAGTAATAAAGATTTGCAATATTGACAAAACAAACTGTCTGTACTATAACTTTGGTGTGTAAAACTATCCCAAGAAAAGTGCTGAAACTCCACTTTAAACCCTCATCGATTTAACACATTTATACAGTTTTTAAGTATTAAATATCGCTCTTTTTGCTGAATTAGGGGATTATAAATATGACCCAATATTCACACTTTATATACCTGGTAAAGAACATTGATTTTATTGATAATTTGACCCTCTAAGCAGGAGTAAAGGCGTAGAATATTGGGATTTGTCGTAGTAGCAGCAGTAGCGATATCACCGCTATATAGACATCATGCAAGGTTTATGCTTCTCTGCAGGATCTCTTATTTATTGAGTATTTTGAAAACGAGATCGGAGTTTACGATTAAATTTCAGCCACTTTATCAAAGGCGAGGCGCGCGCGGTATCACATATAAACGCCTGATGGAATTTTACTGCATGGGGAATATCAGAGGAAGGAGATAAGCATCCAATATGGAGGCTCCAGTGTACACATCTTAATGCACTGTGAAGACCAAAGACCATCTCCTCCACGTTTCGCCGCTTTGAAGACTTATCTGAGCCGTGTTAAGATTCTCGGCATCGGATAGACCCCCCCGCCATCCCCCCCTTGTATATACGCTCCATACATTTATACATTTTACCTATAAAGAGATACGGGTTCGTCGTGAGAGGTTTTATCACGCGCTGATGTGCTTGGTTTTTAATACCGAGGTGTTTTTTTCATTAGAATTTGACATTTCGTGAGTTATTAATTCGCGTATTTGCTTGGGGAAAATCACATCTAATTTAGTTATAATTCATGTGTATGCAGGTAATCAGTTTAAATGAGGCTCAAAGCAATAGCTGCACACTTCAAATGTGGGTATAGAGGTGATATTTCAGTACTGGAATGATCGGAAATACTTTAACATTTGATGCAACTGACAAGAGCCTGGGTTTGAGGAGGGTTTGGCGCATAGCTCCTCTGCATCAATTTATAACGCATTGTACTGTCTGATAATCAGGAAGGAAGATCTTAGCATGCTAGCTGATGTAAGCTTTATCGTGATGGTAAAACATGATGGCAAAAAGTTGTGAAAAGACATAAACTCATGCTCAGAATGCGTAAGGTAAGTGAGGAATAAGTTTGGATCACCGCAAACTAAAGAACTGATTCTGTTTTTAACATTTTTAAGATTATTTTTAAGTTAAAATCAGGTGCGGAGCTTTTAATAGCATCAGGGCTCTTGTCAACTAAGAGCTAAATGGTACAAGAACTTTCAATGATGGTTTAGGACCAGGTTTAGTGCCAATTTAGTCCTGATATAGACTTGCTCGGTCCTGGTCTAGTCCTGTTCTAGTCCTGTTTTAGTCGTGGTTTAGTCCTGATCTAGACTAGGTTTAGGACCAGGTTTAGTCCCAATTTAGTCCTTATGTAGATTTGGTTTGCTCCTGTTCTTGTCCTTGTTTAGTCCTGGTTTAGTCTCAATTTGGTCCTTATGTAGACTAGGTTTGGTCCTGGGTCTAGTCATGGTTTAGTCCTGGTTTGGTTCCGTCTTAGTCCTTAAGCCTAGGTTTACGACCAGGTTTAGTCCCAATTTAGTCCTTATGTAGACATGGTTTGGTCCCGGTCTAGTCTTGGTTGAGTCCTAATTTAGTCTAGGTTTAGGACTTGGTTTAGTCCTAATTTAGTCCTTATGTAGAATTGGTTTGATCCTGGTCTAGTCCTTGTTTAGTCTTGCTTGGGTCCTGTTTTAGTCCTGATCTAGTTTAGGTGTAGGACCGGGTTTAGGCCCAATTTAGTCCTTATGTAAACTTGTTTAGTCCTGATTTAGTCCCAATTTAGTCCTCATGTAGACTGGGTTTGGTCCTGGTCTAGTCTTGGTTTAGTCCTGGTTTAGTCTCGTGTTAGTCCTGATCTAGTCTAGGGTTAGGACTGGGTTAAGTCCCAATTTATTCCTGATGTAGACTTTGTTTAGTCCAGTTCTTGTCTTGGTTCAGTACTGATCTATTCTAGGTTTAGGACCAGGTTTAGTCCCAGTTTAGTCCTGATGTACACTTAGTTTGGCCCTGGTATAGGATTAGGTTTAGGACTAGGTTTAGTCCTAATTTAGTCCTTATGTAGTCTTGGTTTGGTCCTGGTCCAGTCCTGTTTTAGTCCTGTTTTAGTCCTGTTTTAATCCTGGTTTAGTCCTGTTCTAATCCTGGTTTAGTCCCGGTTTAATGTATCTATGAAAGTGTAACTGCATTAATAAGATAAAGACTTTCTGACCTCAAAATAAACTCAAGTAAACGTGAAGTGAGTGACAAATAAATGTATAAATAAAACTCCAGGTGTATTGTGACGTGTGAGCACCAACAGGGTTAAAAGCTCCTAAAGTCAATAAAGGACATTACGTCTGTTTTCCGCTCTCATTCCTGCACCTGTCAGCTGATGTGAGGTTGAGGAGTTGTGACAGGAGCAGAGGACACTAATGTTTTATCATGGACCCTGTCAGGAGCCCTGCGTAGACATGACAGGGACCTCTGCACCCTGTCTGCCGCCGTGACACTAAAGGCTGAAGCTCTCCAAGTGATAAGTGTCAGGAAATAGAAGCCAATATTCTCTGGATCAAAGTTACTATTGTGCTACAACTGAACATGTACTTTTCATTTACAGCTGATACAAAGGATGCTGGACAGCGGCAGTCACTGCAGTTTAATGTATAGACAGAGAGATACCAAATATACACTAAACACGAGTCCGATCTATAGTGTTTGGGCAACAAGCTTAACCACAATCGAATCTCAATCACTATTTAAACAGACGCAATTAGCAAATCGCAAAGGCTGCTTTTTAAGTTCCAAAACTTCCTCCGCAAACAACAAAATCTCCAGTTTTATTCTGCATAAAAACATCTGACCCTGTAGTTTACATCTGTGCAAACATGTTCTGAAATGTGAGTCTTGTGTGCATAATCGTAGAGTTTTGAAAGAGAGCAGTCACAGTAGTAATCTCATAGTTTCCTGTTTCAGTTAGTAGTAAAAAAAAAGATAGTTATGTCACCGTTAGACTCATTTAGTTTAGCTTTATGTGGGATTGTCACAGATTGTAAATCTTTAGACTCACCTGTTTAGCTTAGCTTTATGGGGGAGGGTGGAGGGAAATGTGGGATTGTTCTTTTTTTAATCACTGCAAAGCGCTTTGTGTTGCATTTTTTGTATGAAAAGTGCTCTATAAATAAAGTTTGACTGATTGATTGATTGATATATCAGATTACATTTCACTAGTGCAGTAATGACACTAGTGACAATTGAAAACTGAGTCATTTGGCTTTGTAACTTTAAATATTAATAAGACATTTTATTTATTAGGCACCTTTCTGGACACTAAAGGTCACTTTACAACAACATAAGTAAATTAAGCACGATTAAAACATACAGTTACAAGCCTACGGTTAAAGTGGGAGAGTATGTAACTGATTGATTGAATTGATTGGCTGTAGTTTAGTTCCCTTTTTCCTGCCCAAGTGTGTGTAATCCACAGAACTGTGCGCTAAAAGAGTAAAACAGATAAACAGGAGCACAGACGGTCCTCTTGTGGTGTCAGAGGCAGATCAGCTCTGCACCAAAACCAAACAGACTCTGGTTTGTGGAGGACTGTGGTGTCACCTATTGAAATGAGTATGAAGAACGAATGATTTTTTTTCAAATTCAGTACTATAATATAAGTCATACCATCACTATACACTAGATGAGAGTGACAGATGTGTCCCATATTTGCTCATTTCACTGTTTTATGCCACAGCTGTATTTACAGATGAGTTACTCAAAGCAGAGTCCTGCACGGGTCTGATTTTGACAAACCACACCCGCCCTTACGCGTGATACCTCAACCCGCACCCGACACGTTTTCCCACAGAATAGAAATAAAATTCCGCACCTGAGCCGACCCGCTGTAAATACACATCGACACCCAAATGAAAATCAGTCCGAGGGCCAAAAAATAGCCACAACTTTTTACTCTCCACTCGGTAATTTTCTTTTCAGCTCCTCGGGAGTCATTTTGAACTGCAGGACATCGCAACTGTGGTTTGAAAATGAAAGAGGCAGTGGTTTGTGGGAATGCGTGCAGCAAAAACATGGATTTTACGTTTAGTATCTTGTAAAAACAATGGCATTTTTGCACTTCACTAAAATACAGCCCTGTTTTTGCACATGATGTTTGGAAACTGCAGATCAGACCAGCGCCCAAACCCACATCTGACACAGCACAACATTTTTCACCTGTTTCATTAGAATTTGGGGTTGACACATTGGGTATCCACAGGTACCCGAACCCATGCAGGACTCAAAGCGTAGCGTGTTCATTTTGATCGTCCTTACCCATGTGACTAAATACAACAATTAAATGACCCCATGTGCTTCCTATTTAAGAATATTTAACATCTTCATACAACCACAAGGCAAATCCACCACATCTCTGTTTTTAAACGATAAGCGTAAAAAGCACATCTATAGGGGCCGCCTGTAGCATCCAAACCCTTACATAACGCCGACGGCTCCTCTCGGCGCCGTAAAAAAGGCTATCGGCAAACACTCGCAGTCAGACTGAAATCTAAGATCGCTAATAGAGCATTAAGTATTCATGCAGCGCCGCGCCAATCAAACGGATGCGGGGTTAGCGAAGACAATCTGCTCCCGAAATACAAGGCCAATCAGCACACTGAACACGCCCCAGCTGTGACTTCTTTTAAAGTGCTTCTTCTGCAGTGACACATCCCCACATGTCATTTATCACTATTCATTATTCACACGAGCATATCTCAGTCCACATTATTCATTGTCTGAAGCCTCTGATATGCATCGCCACGTGTCAGATATTATAGGCTATTACATGTAGAAGATATGCACGACGTTTGAATCTCTCGCTGGATTTTTGACAACTTTTTCAATCCAGAAACTGCAACGCGTATCAGGATTGAATCAAAAGTGCAAATCGCTGCGTCTGGTTCTAAAGCGTTTTATTTTGCTATAATCAGGAAGGGCTCATTAGTATGTAAGTTGCTGTTATAGCTTTAGCAACAGCAAAATCAGCTTTGGTCTCTGAAAGTTGCGAAAAGCACTTCTAAACGCATCGCGGTGAATAATTAGGATGTTGTAAGTGAGGAATAACATTGGACCAACTGTTTAAAAGGAACTGGTTTGGTTTTTAACATTTTTAAGACGGTAAAATCAGGTACAGCGTCTTTAATGCTACTGATTGTGTTCATAGACTGTATAAAGAAGTGGACTAAGTGAGCGTGAGGTTAACCACAGCGTTTGGCTCCAGTTAAATGAAGCTCACCGAGGTTGCCAGTTATAGGAGGAAATTTGGATCCAGTTCCATATTAGGAAGAGGAATTAATTTGTGAACAAAATAGTGAAATAAAGACACTAAGATCATGTCGAACTAAATTTTATATTCACATTTTAAGACCAAAATGACAAGGCTCATAGCAGTTACTGAGAGAGGGGTGACAGTTTTTCAATGTAAAGTTAATTTGAGTCGATGGAGCCGGAAGCGTCCTGATGCTCACTTCCTATTTGTAGGCCAAAAAAAGTCTCCACCTGGATGTAACTAAGCAAACAGGTCCGAGGTTGCTGCAGTTGGTCAGGTCCAGGTTCAGCAGCAGTGTGTGCTCAAAGAATGAGGTCAGCTGAACCTGAATATACTGAATGACCAGGTTATTTTTTCTTCCCTGATGGCACGAGCATATTCCAAGATGACAATTCCAGGATTCATCAGGCTCAAATTGTGAAAGAGCGTTTCAGGGAGCAGGGGACATCATTTTTACACATGGATCGGCCACCACAGAGTCCAGACCTTAACCCCATTGAGAATCTTTGGGATGTGCTGGAGAAGGCTCAGACTAGACCATCATCAATGCAAAATCTTGGGGAAAAATTACTGCATTCACTGTGGCATTGTTTCGAAAAGCTTCTGCAACGTCACAAGATTTATTTCCATCCAGTGTTGCATTCATTTCTCACCAAGATCTTGCATTGATGATGGTCGAGTCTGAGCCTTCTCCAGCACATCTCAAAGATTCTCAATGGGGTTAAGGTCTGGACTCTGTGGTGGCCGATCCATGTGTGAAAATGACATCTCCTCCTCCCTGAACCGCTCTTTCACAATTTTCCAGATGAATCCTGGCATTATCATCTTGGAATACGCCCGTGCCATCAGGGAAGAAAAAATCCATTGATGGAATAACCTGGTCATTCAGTATATTCAGGTCGTTGACTTAATTTTTTGAGCACACACTGTTGCTGAACCTGGACCTGACCAACTGCAGCAACCTCGTACCTGTTTGCTTAGTTAAATCCAGGTGGAGACTTTTTTTTTGGTCAGGTGCAGTGTATCTTCAGTCTACAGTCTATGCTTGTGTTTAAAATGTGAACTCTGAACAATAACAATTTGGAAATCGTCATTAGATCCTCTCTTATCAATCAGTCAGGTCCACTACAGTCTCCATTCTCCTTCACTATGCGTTCAGAGATCTACAATGTATAATTCAGCATGTCCTCGAGCATTAACATTAAATAAATATGTTTACGAGTCCCTTCTCTTGGCAGTCTGGATTGTCGCTGGCACTGAGGCGAGATGAGTCATTTGAATGTAATTTTTCTTCCTTTAGTTAAATCACAAAAGAACAGAGGGAATAAGGTAAAATGAGGTCTGTACACATTTCACGAGATACAGTTTCGTATAAATTAGTTATTGTACTTCGACAGTAGATTCAATAGTGGATGTGGGTTTTACATTTTCACATCTTGGCTCATATTCATATACGTAGAAGGCTTGGACTGTAATACGGTTGAATGTTTTAAAGCAGACATATCATGCAAAATCGACTTTTTAAAGTGTTTTATCACGTTATAGTTGTTTCGCTTCTCATTTGCCCTCTCGAAGTTGCTTTAATCGCTTATTTTCAAGACGTCATGCTGCAGATCAACCCTCGTTTTCGCCCACTTCTCTGTACTTACTTCATTCTCTAGTTTTATTTTCTTCATCTGTGTTATGCGTAGGATTCAGTCGCGTCACCAAGTCATTTTGATACTTTTTTTTTTTTTTAATCTGCTGCTCACTAGAGTGATGTGCAGCTATCCATCAGAGGTGCCAGCTATTTGTTGTGATATTTATGGGGAATAAAAGTGAAAATAAAGGGTAGCAAACTGATATCCAAAGGGTTTTTCTATCTCTCAAGAACACTTCGGCTAAAAAATAAAACTTTTAATTGCTGTTCCTTGCATTTGCACATCTACAAATGTGTGCGTTTTCTGTCCCATCTGATGTTTACGGTGACGTCAGCTCCCGTTGGGCATGAAAATGAACAGACTTATTATGAATATTGCAATTTAAAATAACACAATGGTCCACGGGTGTCGTAGATTATAGCGTTAGAGAAAACACAATCACAGCAGGCCTCTACATCCAATATATCTCTGCTATTTACGGCTTGTTTATCTGGTCTTGTTAAATTAAAATGAGAAAGAGTATGGTGACAGTGAAATATTTGTTTTTGTTTGTAACATGTTTTAAATTAATTAACCTACACAAGCAGAGTAGAGCAGAAACAACACAACAGTTAATTGGTAAAAATAAGAAATCTATTTGTAATTAAATGTCTTGGAAGTGCTTCACTCTAAACAATGCGAAATGAGCTTTATCACCTTAAATGATCTCTAATAGGCAATCAACTAAGGCAACGGAAGATAAAAAAGTATAATTAAGATGTTTATAAAGTAAAAATGAAAGAGAATGGCAAGGGACGTGACTCTGTAGGCGAGTTCAGGTGGGCGTGACTGACGAGTGGATTTCAAAACAAATTTGGCGAGAAAATATTGAAAAATATTGTGGATTTCTGCAGAATCTGTGAGCGATACACTAAACTAAACATGTCACTGAAGTAAACAAATCTGAAAGGAAGATGGTGTTTGGTTCTGACTCAAGGTGTGACAGAAGGCGTGGGGATCAGACTGACATCCCTCTGTATAAAAAATATATAAAATGAGAAAAAGTTTGGATTTTTCAGGCTACGTCGTCTCCGAAACTTCACCTCCCCTCTTCAACCACATCTCCAGTGACCCAGGAGTCCCGTTCGCACAGGCCTATCTGATCTCTGTTTGTCTCCGCGATCTCCACCTTCAATCCCGCTCCATGTCAGGTCTACAGAGAGTCTCATCTACACCTCATCTATCCATAGCATACATCGACAAATATATTTTCTACAACTCTATATTCTTGTTGTGGTCCTTAATGGGGAATGTACAGTACAGTATTGAGATTAGGGTTGCACCGATGCAGCTTTTTCATTTCCGATACCGATTTCAATAGGCTCTATTCACGCTTACAGTACGTCACAAATTAGGAAGATGTTGGGAAAGATGCAATTACAACTTCCAGCGCGTGGTACTTTCTGTCTTATTTGTCTTTTTGCAGTAGTTGCACCTATTACTACTGCGAATAGACCAGAAGTTGTAATTGCATCTTTCCAAACGTCTTCCTGGTTTCTGATGCCAAATGAAGAGAGCCTATACAATGGATTTAAGTACTTTTCAAAACCCAATATCATCCGATATCAGCGCAGAAACTGAAAAAAAAAAAAAGTTTTCTTAGCAACATAAAGAAGTTATTTATCCCCCAAGTAACTAGAGAATGAATCTGAATAAATAAAAAACATTATGCGACTTTCTGGGCCCAGTTACATGTTTTTATGCTGCATTTTCTTCTGCTGGGCACTCAGGGAAAACAGACCTCCATCTCTAGAAAATGCAATGGAACGGACAATCAAATCAGGGCTCCAAAACACAAACTTTGGCTAATTCAGAAAAAAAAAAATGGCAGCGCACACGGAGAAATGTCTTGTTTGTCTAGAGAAAATGTTTGTCGTGACATTTAGACTGTATTTCACATCATTTGACAGTAGACACAAGTTTGTTTTTTTCCCTGAGCATGTAATAATAAAAATAATAATAATACATGGGTTTTATATAGCGCTTTTCACTGTAACACAGGCGCTTCGTAATAAAGTAACACTAAAACAAGGGCAGGACTGGCAAAAACAGTAATGAGGAGCATGTGAGGGGATTGTGTGTTTTGAGCAGTTTTTTTTGAAGGCGTTTAGTGAGTCTGAGTTTCTGATGTGAGGGAGGGATGGAGGGACGGTGGGGCTGGACGAGGTCTGTGAGGTATGGAGAGGCCTTGTTATGGAGGAGCTTTGCAGTTGATTAGGAGGATCTTGAAGTTGATGCACTGTTGGATGAGGAGCCGGTGGAGTTGTTGCAGAACGGGGGGGATATGGTCTCATGAGTGGGTGTGGCAGCAGAGTTTTGAACATATTGAAGGTTTTGAAGAAGATTATGAAACTTTATGGCCCAATTACATGTTTTTATGCTGCGTTGTCTTGTGCTTAGGGAAAACAGACCTCCACCTCGAGAAAGTGCACTGGAACGGACAATCAAATCGGGGCTCCGAAACACAAACTCGGGCTAGTTCGGAGCAGACGAGTCAAGTTGGATTTATGTCACAGCAAAAATGGCATTGTCTTTTCGTCATTTTGAAATGTTAAGTTGTGTACGTGTAGAGAAAGTGTCTTCTAAAAACTTTGTAGTTACATTTAGACTTGATTTCACATCATTTGACAGTAGACACAAGTTTTTTTTCTGAGCATTTAATAGTCAAACTGGCAAAATTGAGTCGCCGACAACTAACGTTAGCTAACAAACTCTCTTTATTAGCAGGAGCTGACGATACCTGATGTTAACTACCTCAGGATTTAGTCAGAGAGTGTTGACTTCTTTGAGATTCAGATGTAGAACCATGTGAGTTATATGTAGCCTATCCCAAATGCCGTTATACATCCTGTATATGGGATTCATAAGCGAACAAAACAAACATTAAACTTTCTCGGGCGTCTATATTTTCCCCAACTGGCAATTTGTCAACTGGACAAGAGTTTATTTGGTTGACTACTTTTCGCCGCTCATCCAAGCTGCTTCTTCAGTTCGTTTTCCCCAGTTGTTATAATTTTACACATTTACAACGATTGTGGGGAGAACCGACTCAGATTTATCAACTACCGACAATCAATAGAATGCGGCATTTCATCATTGTCCAATCAGGATATTGGTCAAACGATATTTGGAAGTCGATATCCGAACCAGTAAATTATTCCGATATCAGATACCAGAACGACAACTAATTGAGCGAGTTGAAACATTACCATACAATGTTTTAAAATATAGCTTTTGTCTTTCCCAGAAAACACCACAGCTATCTTTGTCTGTAACAATAAAACAGCTAAAGCAAAAAAACTAAAACAAAAAAACATTACTGGAGACACTTTGACTGGATCGTATGGATCAGATACAAGAGAATAACAAACGCAACACAATCTCAATACACCGCTCAGTCTTTAAGTGACAGAGTACAGCTGTCCGTGTATCTATTACCACACTCTGAGAAAATATAGTCCCTCTTTCAGCATAAAACTGTTGAAAGGCATCTAATTCAGTGCTTTGCTGACACAGACTGGAGCGTTTTGTTGTTGAATGTGCTTTTTTCTGGGCTTTACTGTAAATTAGAAAAGAGGGACACGAGCGGGAGCAGGAGAGGCACCGGGCCTGTGTCAGCATGTCTTTAGTGGTTTTCAAACAAGTTATTTGAAAAACATTTGTCAGGTGAAGAGCGGCGGAGAGCAGCCGTGAATAACTGCGAGTGTGGCCCGTCACTTCGAGCCTCCGGGCGGTACAGGTGAGGCTGCTGCTGCCATGGAAACAGACGGGAAATCAATATGGAGATTAATTAAGATTTAAAGGGGCGCAGCGTAACTTTTGTGGTGGAGTCAGGGAGTGGTGTTCACGGAGTGCTTTGCCTGGGTTGTTCAAGCATTAAAGGTGAACTCCGGCACGTTTGAAGCTAAAGTCCGTTGCTAGAGGTGGTCGAATACTGTCAGAAGCCAAAAAAATGGCACAGATCAGTGTTGCCTCAGTGGAGATCTCACTGTGGCAGTGAGTCTGTCAATGCAACAAACTAGTGTAGTGATGGAGGCAAGTTCTGAACTTCCATGTAAAACACCAATTTGCTTCACACACCACTTTCTTAACCATCTTACAACATAGCCAAACAACTCATTAGTGGCCTGGAAATGTTAAAAAACAACTTTATAAGCAGTCTTAGCCCATTAGCTTGTTGATTTCCCACTGCACATGCGAAAGCCCAAAAGACTCGACTGCCGACTCCAGCGACTGCAGCCAGAAGCAACAAGTGAGGATCGACTACTGACGGTGAAGAACAATAGAAACTGAAAGTTGTTGAAAGAAAATGCTTCGGGAATGTATTTGTTTAGGGTTTGTATTTGTTTGTTCTTTCAAAAAAAAGAATTCACTCGTAAATAAATAAATTAGAAACGACATCGGCGATCGAGTCTTTTGGGCTTTCGCATGTGCAGTGGGAAATCAACAAAGGTAAGGCTAAGGCTGGTAATAAAGTTTTTATAACATTTCCAGGCCTCTAATGAGTGAGCCAGGCAGAGCGTTTTGTTTGTTAGAGTCGTGGCTGTTGTAAGAAAGTGGTATTAAGCTTCAAACGTACCGGAGTTCCACTTTAAACATAACTTTTGAATTTCAGGTCTTCAAAATGCCTAAAATGCCTTGAAAAACATGAGTGGGCTCGTCTGTCCACAGTACTGACTTGTCCCGTTGGTGTCAGCTGCAATTGTCTCCATGGTGGTAGAACTTTTTACATACTTGTACTCGTTTTTAAGGTGTAACAGTACTCTTACTTGAGTAAAAAAAAAATCAGTTACTCTCCCCAAAGCTTTACGTTGACAATATATAAATATCTGAACAGCTCCTTCAGATACGGTGGGTTTAAATTCAGAATAAATGTTCACTTTTATTTTGCTTTTCCTTGCATTTTGCCTTTCATTTTCATTTTGCCGTTTCTTGCATTTGACTCTCTGCAAGAAATTCGGTGTGCGTTTTCTCAATCAGTCAATCAATCAAACTTTATTTATAGAGCGTTTTTCATACAAAACTGCAACACAAAGCGCTTTCTGTTTCATTTGATTTAAATTCAGATTCGAATGCCAATTTATACATCCAGACAGTAACAATATTTCTACAGCTACGTACAAAAAAACTCTCAGAAACCATGTTTTGCCGTCATGATAAAGCCAACAACTAGCATACTAACATACACTTCCTGATAATTAGACAATAAAACTATACTTATAATGAGATGAAGATATTTTGCTGACTTTTTCTTGACCTAAAGAGCTGCTTATAGAATATATCTGTATTGATGCAAGACACATGGGGAAAAAAATGGGTGCGGAGTCTTTACGTAATTTCTAGAACCACTATTTAACAAATTAATATGAATATAATTGTGAAGTAACGGCTGACGGTTGAGGAAAACATAGACGTTAAGTTTTCTGGTGTCAAACTGGATGGTGGCAAATTCAATATACACTAAAACTATTTGATTGGGGAAAAAAAGAAATGAAAATGATGAGAAAGATTAAACTTGACTCTATCATAATCTTTGTTCAGCCTCAGATCTCTCGTCCAAAGCCGAGTCATCCATTGTCTCTTGGTCTTGATCCAAATGAATCGTTGCTCCCGTCGACAGGAGCGGGGCCGAGTGCTGAGCAATAGCGCTGTGCCAGAACACATCAGCATCAGAATCAAATCTGATCACAAACTTAATGACAAAACCTCAAGCACCATTTATCCTCAGGAAACTGGAACAGAAGAGCTCACCTCCGCATGGGAATCGCAGGATCACTCCAGCTTCGGGTTTAGGAGAATTTAATGAGATTAGATAGTTTTGAGAATCGTTTTTGTACATTTGGAATTTGAGGTGACATTTACTTATCGCGTTTGTACAGTGACAAGTTTTACTCAAGATTTTCAGATTAAATAAAGTGCCATGTTTTAAAATTACATCTTGAAATCAATCATCTCGTAACCCCTAACTACTTAAAGCAACAGGAGATAGCACGTCATCTACATCATTCCAGGGAAGACCAGACTTCAGAACATTCTTCATGGAGATAGATTCGTTTTATGCCCTACTGTGGAATAGAATTGATAATAATAAAATAATATAATTGCCAAAGGAACAACACATCCATGGAAACAAGTACAGTAGGTGCAGACTCTCCTCCAGGCCAAATAAGAGTCAGGTTTGTGGAGATGCAAGCCCGCTCACAGGCAGCACACGCGCTTTTTTGGGGATTTTTTTTTAGCAATAATCCACAACTAGTGAAGTGAAGTGAAACATGCTTTCGTTTTAGGCTAAAAAGTTCCATACTCTGGCTTTAATTAAGTGGCTAATGCTCAAAAATCTGACAGAAATTAAATTAGTATTTACAAAGCCTGTATCAGTCTTTAATAAAGTCATTTTAAAGTGTTTCTTCTCTTGCCAACAATGGATAAACAAGCAGGACAAAGAAAAAAACATGTCAGACTGCTTCACTCTCCGTCCTCCATCCGTCACCTGCTTGTTTCCATGGAGATGCTATTGCGTTCCCTGGAAAGTTCCATGGTACGACTTTAAAGCTACCAGTATTTCTCCATCGCCTTCCAAATAGCTCGCCAAGGGATTTCTGAATTAAACATATTGTGCTGAAAAACAAAAAATAAATTAAATGTCTATTACCACTGTATCATTTTGACTCAATTTCTTGCGTCCTCTAAAATAAGTAGCGCTCTGGGATTTTTATTTTGTAAGTTTTGTTTTGTAGCTCCACGGAGGAAAAAGGTTGGAGACTCCTGCTTTAAACAAATCCATCTAGCATTTATTCATCATGGGGGTTCCTATTGCTCAAATGTACAATACTTCCTAATGTTATTGCTTTGTCTGGAAATGCATTAAACCTTTTTATCTCCATGGAGACCAAACCAGACCAAGTTACAGGTCAGATCTGCAGACAGGCAACCCCACTCACAGTCAGAATGCCTCTTTTTCTTGGTATTTTTGAGCTATAAACCACCTGTGATTGAATAAATCTAAGGTAGAGCTGTTTAACGACATCTCTATAGAAAAAGTTACATAGTGCACCTTTAATATAGTATTTGTTTATTATTAAAATTGGAATAATTATAAAATGTTGTCTCCAGTAATGGATAAACAAGAAGTATGCAAGCCCTCTCCTCTAGAAAAGTTCCATAGTGCTTGAAACTTACATGTTGTATTCATATATTTTAAATGAACTTTATGGACTAACGTGGTGCTTTCACTGCTTTGTATGTTTTTTGTTTCCAGTGTTTCTTTTAAACTATGGACCGAATAACATTTGTGTCTGAAATAAAGAATAAAATATGAAATAATAGTCAATTCTCTGTGTACTTTTTCCAATAATCACGTATATAAACATGCTGGTTGAGGCGTGCCCCCTCTGTGCCGTTAAAGGAGCAGATTTGTTCGACGGTGACAGGGCTCATGTGCAATTATCACATTGTGGACATGTTAATCACTCAGACACGTCGAGATGCAGAGACACAGCCTCTGTCAGCTCCACTGTCAACACCAGAGCCCGGATTAAACTCTGCTCATTACACAGGCCGTACAGAGGGAGGCATTTAGGCGCAGCAGGGAGCAGAGCGGTTAATACTACTCGGTACACATGCCATTTGAACATTTGTTTAACTCTTGTTTGTTATGGAGATGAGGCTTTCAAAAGTGCACTTACAAAACAATTAAAGGTTGAGATTTAAGCCACGTTAGAATGCCGTTACCTCCTCAAAAACGGACCTGGAGTTGTGTTTTGTTTCATTTACACATTTATTATTAGTCCGTTTACATCTCCAAAGCTCAAAACGCTCTGTTCCACCTTGTGATGTCATGAAGCGACAGTTAACAACTATCTTTTACCTTTAGCTTAGTCACGGTGACCAATGTCAGAGCTAAAATCATCCAAATGATTCTAGTGTACGCAGTTTAAAAACACAGTGGAGCGCATCCTGTATCACCGCATGACATCACAGGGTGGTTGTGGTGATTTTTCAAAAGAACTCAGCCTAAATATTTGGGGTTTGTGTGTTAAATGTGTGAATGAAACAAAACACAACTCCAGTTCTGTTTGTGATTAGGAAACATTAAAACAGATTGGAAAATAGCAAAAATATGAGATCTATGACAGTGTTTTTCATTTAAAACTTGAAAATTTGGTTGCTCAAAGGGCCCTGTAATTATAATTTTAATTGAATCATAATTGAATCCAAAATGAGTGTCTTAATTGCGGCTTTTTAAATGTCAACTGCGAATCCTGAGGTCGTAAAAGCTTTTTATTTGGAGCAGAGCTTGGACTTTGCCGAGTGAAATTGATCCATTACACAAACTCAAAGGTGCAGTATCGATCAAGCGTCACCTGTATGCGACCGTTCCGCTGCAGAGTCCTTCACCTTCACTCACTCAGAAATGTGCTATTTTTTGGTCTGAAAAGTTCCACAGCATGGCATTAAGCGTATGTATCTCCATGGGGACACCTCACAGAGCAAGTTACAAGTCAGATTTGTGGACATGTACCTCGCTAATGCTAAACTTGCATGTTTTTATGGAATTTTATCCAATAAAAACAACTGTAAATTCATACTTTTCTATAAGATTCATTTAATGCCATATGGTGGAACATTTCTGGCAAAGCAATAACATCTCAAACAAATACAAGAACAGTTACACAGTTAATATGAACTGATTTTATTATTGACTGGTTGCCAATCTAGGCTTTCCAACCACCAATCTAGTCCCAATGCCACATCCGAACATAGGCAATGTGGGTGAAGTGTTTTGCCCAAGAGCACAAGGACAGACTGGACTTACTCTGACACAGTCCCTTTAAAACAGTATAGTACATTGCAGTAATTTGAACCCAGGCAGACGTTTGTTTTGCCAGTGCGGAGAATCACCATATCCAGATGCATTAATCATGAGGTAATTACCAGGGTGCCCTTTGCTACAACAACAGAGTCCCAGATCAGGACAAACAACAGAAAATCACCCGCCTCTGTCTGCTGGAGAGGAGCCACGCAGCTTTTGGCTCCATCCGAACTGAGCAACCAACCCCAATATGACTGAGCATTGTTAAATAAACCCTAATGGAGTCCCGATGAGTCTCCCAAACCCACTTTAACAATAGGGATTTACTGTAGAATACAATAGGCAGCCAAGTGCAGCTTGAAACCGCATTCACCTGTGTGCAGCCTCTCTGCTGGAGGCTCTCTCACCTACTCACTAAAAATATGTTTTATATTTCATGGCCTGAAAAGTGCCACAGTATCGTATTAAACTTGTGATACATAAGTTTATCAGGGGTGTTATTATATTAAAACACAGACCAGTGTGAGGGCCGATCGAGGGTCATAGACTGGTGGTCAAAACAGTGAGTAATTCAAATCTGTGCATTTATGACAGGTATGAATGACCCTCCAGACCTTTGTTCAGGCTTAAACCCTCAAAAGGACACACTGCATTTGCTTGATCAAGGTAGAGTTCAAGGTTGAGGGCCAAAAGAATTTGGTCTGAGGTCCACATTTGACCCCCGGGCCATAGTTTGGACATGCCTGGTGTATATGAATGGACATAGCTAACGCATTAGCCGCCACATGCCAAACAGGAAGTGCTCCAGGAGTCTCTTCCGGCTCCTTCTGACCCTGGCTCCCATTGACTTATACTGGCCCCTCTCTGTAACTCCTGCAGTGAACCTCGTCCTTTTGGTCTTAAAATATTCGTATGAAGCCACTTTACATGATCCTGATTTTTTTTTCGCCCTATAACATAGAGCCTGGCTGCAGATTCGCTCCTGTAACCGTGAGCATCGTGAGCCTCATTCGAGCGGCGCTGAACGCTGTGGGTGACGTCACACTCGCTTAGTCCACTCATATATACGCTCTGTGGTATCTCCATGGGGACAACGCTTAAGCTGCGTTCAGTATGCCGCAGTTTACATGCAAAGTCTACGTGGACGTGTGTCTGGGCCTCCTGCGTTTCTGTCGTTGGGTACACCGCGTCAACCAATCCTGAACTACTATCCAGTGACATAACGGCGTCATTATTCAGAAGGAGAAGAAAGAGAAAGACCCGGAAGGCACAAACACCATAACAAGAAATCTAAAGACTGTCATTAGTATCAATATATATATGTATATGCCACAGCCGCCGAGCCGATCGCCTCCGCTGATGGTTCATATAATAACGACACTAAAGCCACTCTCTCGACGGGGAAAACAACGCACTCGCCAACCACAATAGACACGTCGGGGTCGTCTGCCTCAAAATGCAAAGGCCTCCAGTGTGTTATCGTCTGAACGCAGTTTTGGAGCAAAGTCACAAGTCAGACTGATGGAGAGGTCTCGCTAATACCAATACTGTTTTTAAAAGTATTTCTGAGCAATAAAAACAGTAGAAAGTCACTCTCTGTCTGCTGGAGAGGAGCCACATGCTTCCGACGCCATCCGACCTGAGCAATCAACCCTAATGTGCAGCGCATTGTTAAGTAAACCGTAATAGTGTCCCTGCCTTTCTACCAATCCCATTTTAACAATAGGGAATTACTGTGGAATACAATATGCAGCCAAAGTACAGTGTAAAACCACGTTCACTGTATCTGACACAGTCCCAATCAGGTCTATTTTCTGGGTTTCCTCGAGCAGCTGCATGAAATTGTAGCTTATCAGGAGAAACGTACGCCCTGTTTGACGTGATCGCAGAAATGAAATGGCTTAGAGTGGGAATAGTGGCTCAAAGAGTTTTAAATATGTACCCCGGAACATTTCTGGTTGAGGGTTCGTCAGCTGCTTGTCTCCATGGAGATGTCTTTGCTTCGCCTACATGTTCCACAGTACGGCATTACAAGGAGCAGACCTGCAAATCTTCAGTTACAGGTGTTGTGTTTTTATTGCTCAATAATACACAGAAAAACACGCAGTGTCATTGTAAGGGGGCTCGTTTTTCATTTATACTTAAAGGTTTACTGTGGAACTTTACTGATCAATGGAAACATCATTAATTGGGCTACATGTTCCACAGTATGGCATTAGGTTTATTATATCCTGCATATCTACTGTACAATTAAAAGTGCGACAGTTGTGCGTTTTTTTCTCAAAATATACCTTGAAAAACATGTATTCTTTCTGTAAGCGGGCTCGCCCTCTCACAGATGCGACTTGTAACTTGAGCTGAAAGCAAGGCAGAACAATTTTTCTTTGATTCGACTTGTTTTAACAATAGACGTCTTTTCAAAGTTCACATTTTAAATACAAGCACAAGAATTAGGCGAAAAGGCTGAAAGACAAACTGACAAACTAATATAAGAATCACATTTCAGAGCAAGTCTGCATTGATCGAAAACTCTGGGGTTTGCAGTTTTTTTTATGCAGAATAAGACGGAAACTTTTTTTGCGGAGGAAATTATGGTACTTCAAATATTGCATTCTCTGCGGTTTGCCAATTCCATCCATTCAAAGTGTAATTTTGATTTGATTGGGTTCGAACTGGGAAGCTTGCCCCAAATGGTATTTAAAGCTGCACTGTAACTTTTCTGGATGGTTGGCCAGCTGCTTGTCTCCATGGAGATGTGATTGCTTTGCCTACAAGTATAGCATTGCGTCTATTTATCCTGCATATTTTCAGTTATTGTCGCGGTTTTATTGCTCGGCTTTTATCGATACGAACTCACTGGTATCGGTATCGGCCGATGACGACCCTCGTGGAACAGACTAATGAGGCAAAATGGGAATAGAAATGGATTTTATGGCTGCGTTTTCACACAAACATAACTAATTCTTGTATATCCCACTAAAATACAATTTGGTTTTATTCTTACAAAAGCAAAAAGTTGATTGTTGATCGTTATTTTAACTTAAGATAAATGTGTGGGCCTTGCTCTGGATTTTAAATACGAAATATCGGTATCAGCAAATATAGGCAGCAACAGAGCAGTAGAATAAATATTGGATATTGGGGCAAAAAAATCCATATCAGCCCACCCCTAACTACGGAGCCCAATTGATGACGTGCGCGAAAAAAGATACTAAATCGTGGCCTCAAATGACCTTTTTGTTCCCACAATATGCAACTCATTCCCACGTTCGAGCTAATTTGTTACCACATTTTCACTAAATCATTCCCACACTTTAGCTAGTTTTTACACACACATTAAGAAATTGCCGCCAGTTCAACAAAACAGGGCGCGGTACAAGTGTCCCTCATTATAACACGGTTCACCTTTTACGGCCTCGCTTTTTTTTTTTTTTTTTTTTTTACAGCATTGTGTTCTACGTCCTGATTGGTTGTTCTGCGTAATCGGAGGTGGCATGTCAGTGTCTTTTATAAGAATCTTCTCGCCCAGTGGAAAAAAAAACAGCGCCAACAACTACCCATAACTATGTTCTTCACTCGGAAAAAGACCCCTGCACCCCCAAATAATAAATGTAAAAATAAAGTTAACCACTGCGAGTTGTTTTTACAACGTAACCCCAGCGATAAACGAGGGACCACTGCATTGTGGTATTTCTGTTGGATTTCCGTTCATTTGGCGAGAGCTTCCAGCACAGAAGCTATGAACCTCGTCAGACACAACTAAAGGTAAACTATGTTAATGTATATGTTCATGCTCCTTTTGATGTTTATTGTTCCCTACTCAAATATATGCTCACGCAAATGTAGGCCTGTATAAAAGTGTGGGAACGAATTAGCTAAAACGTGAGAAGGAATTAGTTAAAACGTGGGAATGAGTTAGTTAAAATGTGGGAACAAATTACATATTGTGAGGAAAAAAACAGTCATTTGAAACTACGATTTAGTATATTTTTTCTCACATGTCATGAGGCGGGCTCCGTACCTAACAGATACGAGCATATCGCAAACCCCCCTCTGTGAAAATTCCAAATTGCAGCTTTAATGGATGGTACATTTTCCAGTCTCTCAGTATGGAGGCTGTGAGCTGGATTTCAAATGATGGAAGATCTTCTAATGACGCCTCCCACATCTACAACAGAATGGATGGGTGAGGTTTGGTGACTGTAAATTGCCACGAGTGATTGCAGTGATAGATGTTCGTCACCCGCTGCCCCACAGTCGCAAGATGAGGAAATGCATCATCTTTAAGAGTACTACAGATTACAATTGCTGTCACTTTTTTGTTTTTTATATAGGACAAAAAAACAGGCTTTTGATAAATTGTATGGAGCCCGCTGACAAAAAGACCCTATTTTGTTTAAACGTTTTGTGTTAAAAATGTCCCAGATTTTCTCCATGTATCTGAGCACAATATATTATATAAGCAGCTATTGTATGAGCAGCCCTCGAGGTCAAAATAAGTTTGAATTGTGTGAATTGTAAAGAGCTGTCCTATAACCAGGAAGTGCGCGTTAGCATGCTAGTAGTCGTTGGCTTCACAGTGAGGGCAGAACTCCGCTATAGCCGCAAACACACACAAAACATCAATATTTAGGGCTCATTCCTCCAAAAAAAAAAATCCAATCTCGACGAAACTAAAGGTGAAAGGAAGACGTTAACTTGAAAACTACAACTTGATGACATCACAAGGTGGAACAGAGCATTTTGAGCTTTGGAGATGAAGAAAATTTTGCATAATATGGGTCCTCTGTTTTGTTTTTTTATTGCTCAATAATCGGTAGAAAAACATACATTCTTATTGTAAGTGGGCTCGCCTTTCAAATATTTAAAGGTGTATTGTGGAGGGTTTGTAAGTTGCTTGTCTCCATGGAGATGTGATTGCTTTGCCTACATGTTCCACAGTCTGGCATTAGGTTCAGTTACAGTATATGCTGCATATCTACAATTACAAGTGCTACAGTTGTGTGTGTGTGTGTTTTTTATGCTCGTTTATACCTCGAAAAGCGCATTCTTTCTGTAAGAGGGCTCGCCTTCCCACGGATGTGACCTGTAACTTGGCCTGGAAGTAGGGCTGAATGATTTTTCTCAGATTAGACAAAAAAAAACGCTCTGTTCTACCTGGTGATGTCATGTGGTAGTACAGGAAGTGCTCCACTGCATTCTCAGATTTGATCATTTCAGCCCAGGAATTGCCCATCTTGACTGAACTATTTTTATTTTTATTTTATTTTATTCGATATTTTACCAGGTAAGTCAATTGAGAACGGCTTTCTCATTTACAATGACGACCTGGGACCTTTTTAGCATGTTTTTGGGTTGATGGGGGGAACCGGAGCTAAAGATAAGAGGAGCTCTTTACTTGAAAACTACCACTTCATGACATCACAAGGTGGAAGAGAGCATTTTGAGCTTTGGAGATAGACAGACTAATACTAAATGATTATTCAAACGTGTGAATGAAACAAAACACAACTCCAGGTTTGTTTTTGAGGAGGAAACAGTGTTATAATGTGGCTGAAAGCTCACAAGAATCAATTTTGCGTAATACAGGAACTTTACAGTGAACTAGCTCTTGTTTTTCTTGTTTTTAAGACGGCAAAAATCAAGGAAAACATCTTTAATGAGCTGAAATACTTGACTAAGAATGGCTGGTTATGCATTTCACAATACAAAGGCCAAAGAAACACCGGCAATATGAGCCTGTCAATCACGATCTTACAGTATATCAGATTTCATACAGGTCTTTTGCGCTGTACATTTTTCAACACTGCGGTCTTATCCCGAGTTATATAACCTTGTATATTCACCGAGCCTCAAAGTGACTGACACATTTGACAAGCCGCACTTAAGCTATACTAATATTTTCTGCTTGTTTTGACGATGGCCTTTCATTGCCACGTAAACACAGCAATCCTATGTCCAGTGGCACACGAGTCAAACACCGGCCATTAGAGGCAGTTTGGGAATCAGCAGCTCCTCCTCCTCCTCCTCCTCCTCTCGACTTTTCGTATCATTTTACAATTCAGATGATTGTGTGTTTCCAGCTAATGACCTGTGTAATGTGTGTAACGTGTAGGAGGGCCAGGTGATTTCTGAGTAACAAAAACACCATGTATAACTGCAAGAAGGTGTTTAATGCCATTTGGGGGGACATTTCAGGTAAAATAATGACATCTCCATGGAGACAAACAGGTGACACTAGCGAGCCACTATATGCGTCAGATCTGTGGACCCCCGAGTACAAGAAAAAACATGTATTCTGAGGCGTTTGTGAGTGATAAACACACCTTGAATGGATGCAGGATTGATAAGTTTAATGCCATTTTGTGGGACATTCCAGGTAAACCAATAATATCTCCTTGGAAACCAGAAGGTTACGCTAAAAAAAATCAGATCTGTGAAGAGGCGGCCTGCCTCACAGTGTTTTTTTTAAGATATTTTTGAGCAATAAAAACACTATAAGATAAGTGCCTTTGTGTGTGGGACATTTGAGACAAACCAATAATATCGCCATGGAAACAAGCAGGTTATGCCAACAAGCAACCTTACAGATCAGATCTGTGAAGAGGCAGTTCACTTCACAAGGTTTATCAAGGTATTTTGGAGGAATAAAACACTGTGTATGAATGCAAGATACGTTAAATTCCATGATGTGAAACAATCCAGACAAACCAATAATATCTCCATGGAAACAAGCAGGTTATGCTGAAAAAAATCAGATCTGTGAAGAGGCGGCCCACCTCACAGTGTTTTTTCAAGGTATTTTTGAGGAATAAACACTTTGTATGAATGCGAAGTAAGTTAAATGTCCCACAAAATGGCATTTGAGACAAACCAATAATATCTCCATTGAAACAAGCAGGTTACCCCACTAGGCAACATTACACATCAGATCTGTGAAGAGGCTGCCCACCTTACAAGGTTTTTTCAAGGGATTTTTTGAGATATAAAACACTTTCTATAAATGTGAGATAAGTTAAATGCCATTATGTGGGACATTTGAGATAAACCAATAATATCTCCATGGAAACAAAGAGGTTATGCTAAAAAGTCAGATCTGTGAAGAGGCGGCCCACCTCAGTGTTTTTTCCAAGGTATTTTTGAGCAATAAAACACGTTTCAAGATGAGCTAAATGCCGCTGTGTGGGACATTTGAGACAAACCAATAACATCTCCATAGCGACAAATATGTGAAGCCAAATTACAGGTCAGATCTGTGGACAGGCGTTATTGTTCATGGGGTGATTTTCAAGGTATTTCTGAGCAATAAAAACATATTGTATAAATGCAAGATTGATCATTTTAAGTTGCCAGTTGCCATTTTGTGGGACACTTTAGGCACACCAACACGATCACCATGGAGACAAGCAGGTCACACCAACAGGCAACATTACAAATCAGATCTGTGAAGAGGCGACACACTTCACAGTTCAGGTATTTCTGACCAATATACAGTAGATACACAAAGATTAAAATAATAATAATATCATTTCGTGGGACATTCCAGACAAGTCAATAGCATCTCCATATAGAGACGGGCAGAAATGTTACATAATGCACCTTTAATTAAGCCTCAAAGTGCGTAACATGCGAGCGAATTGGCACCGTGTCTCCATCAAGTCAAATTAAAGCCCTATGTATCTACACAAGCACTCGCACTGGCCTCCTATCTCCTCCATCTGCGCGTCTGGAGTGCGGCATTGTGCCTGATAATGTGCTATGAATTGGGGGAAATGACCACATTGACACTTTGATGGATGCGTTTGGCGAGCTGTAAAGTGCTTGAGAGGCCGATTATAGACGTGCATATACTTTACATTACATATATTTACGCTGGAGGCGCAATCATCAACACAAAACTCGATCTCTCGTAAAATTATTTGAATCAGTTCGTCGTGGATGGTCTCAGTATAATACAAATATAAAGGAGCGGGTTTGAGTGACAGCAGATTTTCCCCGATTGCAATGTTAGGGATGATAGTCGTGTAATCACCGTCGTCTAAAAGCAAAAAGGTAAAAATGAAAACATGGTTGGAAAAGCTGCACAAATGAATGCAAAAAAATAAAATAAAATAAAAAAATTCCTGATTGCAGCCTTAAGTGACAAGGTCTGAGTAAATATGAGTCTCTCTAAAGTCACAGTGGAGACCAACATTTCTGAATCAATATTAGTGTTTTACAAAAAGGAGAAAAACGGTGGAAGGTCCATTTTCACATTGACAATTTGGGGGATTTTTGGTGTAACTGGACTTCTTAAATTCTTACGCAATTTATGTTGACTACTATAATAATAATAAGGGTCATATTGTATATTTCTGGAATTAAAATTACTAGATTATTGCGAAATTCTCTCTTGTGAGCTTTAAGTCATGTTATAATGTTGATTCCTCCTCAAAAACATACCTGGAGTTGTTTTGTCTCATTCACACATTTTTGAGTAACTTTTATCATTATCATTCTACATCTCCAAAGCTCAAAACGCTCTGCTCCAACTTGTGATGTCATGAAGTGGTAGTTTTGTTTTCAAATTAACAGCGATGTTTTACCTTTAGTTCATTAGAGATCAGCAATTCCAGGCCTGAAATCATCCAAATCATTCTAGCGGAGGTGTACGGAGTTTAAAAACACAGTGGAGCACTTCCTGTATTACCCCGTGACATCACAAGGTGGAGAAGAGTGGTTTCTGCTCGAGAGATTCTGCCCAAAAAGCTGCATAAATGAATCAAAGCAGCAACAAAAATTAAACAATGTGATTTTTATGAATAATGCAGGATCTAGAAGTATTTACTTTACCTTTACCTGTTTTTAAAAAAGAAAAGAAAAAAGATCTCAACGTGGCAACTGAAGCCATTTGAGTCGAAAACTACAACAACAAAACGACTGAAATAATCATCATCCGCAGGCCTGATGTTGTAGTGTAGTAGTGAATGAACTAATGGCGGGGAATCCTTCAAAACAAGGCCAACAAGAGCAACTACAAAAACAGAAGATTACAGCACTTTGGTTGAAGCACTTGGATGGGCGATGACTGTGTGGGATTTAGTTTGGTTCTAATACAAGAGAAACTCCATCCAAACACGTGTGGCTGGGGAATCAAACCGGCAACCTTCTATTTAGACTTGGACTTAGACTTTATTGATCCACAAGGAAATGATTTGGACACAGGAGCTCACGCGTCACATTATATTACAACAGCAAAGAGTAAAAAAATACATAAAAAATGGTAAGAAAACTTCTAATACAGCCACAATAAATAGCAAGAGACTGGTGTCAAATAAGGCAAAATTATATAAATGTATGTGGAAGTAAGTAAAAAACAGAAATACAGTCATATCAATACAGTATGTCACAAGAGGTTGTAAGGAAAACAGTGCAAAGATGAGTGACAGAAACACAGGCTTATCTGTTACATAAAGGTGAGTTATTGTGCAGCTGTATACCAAGCTGTAATGTTTTTGTATAAAATTGTCTTAATAAATGAATATACTTATAAAAAAATCAGATAACACTATGCTATATAGGCTGTATTTTCCCATAAAGACCATATTTTGTCTCAAATAGGCTGTATTTTCTCATAAAGATCATTTTTATAGGCTGTATTTTCCCATAAAGATCATATTTTTGGGGCTGTAATTTCCCATAAAGACCATATTTTGTCTCATGTAGGCTGTATTTTCCCTTAAAGACCATATTTTGTCTCATGTAGGCTGTATTTTCCCCAATAGACAATATTTTGTCTCATGTAGGCTGTATTTTCCTATAAAGATCATTTTTATAGGCTGTATTTTCCCTTAAAGACCATATTTTGTCTCATGTAGGCTGTATTTTCCCTTAAAGACCATATTTTGTCTCATGTAGGCTGTATTTTCCCATAAAGACCATATTTTGTCTCAAATAGGCTGTATTTTCCCAAAAAGACAATATTTTGTCTCATGTAGGCTGTATTTTCCTATAAAGATCATTTTTATAGGCTGTATTTTCCCATAAAGACCATATTTTGTCTCATGTAGGCTGTATTTTCCTATAAAGATCATTTTTATAGGCTGTATTTTCCCAAAAAGACAATATATTGTCTCATGTAGGCTGCATTTTCCCATAAAGACCATATTTTGGGCATCCATGGGTTTGCCTGCTTATACAATTGGCATTTGACCACTTTACCAAAGCAACATCTTCAAAACCAGGCCACTTACATTAAAAAAGCAGTGAAAGAATGCTACCAGTGAGGGAGCATTTTAGACCAAACCCCAAACCGAACTCAAAATGAGCCAGCACGTTTGCAAAATCATCATTAAAAACCATCCAACACACTGGAAAACTAGTATCATCACTGCTGTTTAAGTTCGCTTTAAAAACTCTTGAAATAGATGCAACAAAAATAAAAAATTTAAAAAACTACAAATCCACCCCTGCATTGCACTGCCCCAGACAGGCTCGTGCATGAATGATACATCAAAAGCGCACGCAAGGCACGTACAGATGTAAAGATACAGATACAGAGAGATTTCCAGTATACTCTAGCGGCCGCTGAGAAAGACACATCTGCAAAACGACGCGCGCAGACAGCCCCAGACAAGTCCCCGGGCCACATTTTCCAAACATCTCAACTCGCGGTGCTCCCCCGTATCCACGCGTGTTCGTCACTTTTATGTCCGCGTGTCCACCGTTGCACCAGCGCAGGAACGGAGGATGCCAAGTCGCCCCCCTCCCCTTCCCCTCCTTTCCTTTCCTCTCCACTCCTCTCCTTCTCATAACGCAAGCCTCCATTCACCACCAAGACGCAAAAAAAAAGCGAACCAAGCCACTCCGCTGTACCGTGCAGTTCCACATCTCCACGTTACGAGCCTCTCCGACGTGAATTATGCGCGTCTATCACCTGTCACGTTCACCAGAAACATTTACAAACATGCCAGTACCGCTGATACGAAGGTGGGAACGGGTCTCACGCGTTGGAACTCACTATTTCTCCTCCAGCCCGAAGTATAGGGAATAATTTCAGCTTGGTGCAAGACGAGCTGTGCTTTTTAAACAGAGGGGAAGAGAAGAGAAGAGAGGAGAGGAGAGAGCACGCATCCAATGAGTGGATTCTAGGTTCCTGCAGTGTGCGTAAAATCCGAAATCATGCACCCAGGTTGGCGTAGGGGAGCTGGGAAAAGGTTGCAAGTCCCACTCCGGTACAGGGAGCTGGCTGTCTTAGGCTTGGTAATGAGGAGCCCACGGAGGGAAGAAGATGGAGCAGCACAAACCCGAGGAGTGTTTGGGTTTCATTTAGGAGAGGGCAACTTGTCATTACGCACGACAATCGGCACATTTGACAGCAAGTTTAACGCACGCATGCAGCGGGCGAGACGCAGCGGATAAACTTACTTAAAACGCGTTCGGCTTAACGTGCTGGAAAGACAAACTTCTAACCTTACCTCGTCGCTCGTGGCCGCGTTAAAATCCACAGCAGCGAAAACGTTCTTCACAAGTTCGTGCGTCATTTTGCGGGGCTTTTACGTGTCCAAGCCGCGCCGCGTAACCGTTTCCCCCCATAGACGGAACAGAAGAACTTGCGATCCTCCGACGCCTCAGTGCCGCTCCGTGTCCGCGCGAGTGTGTGTGAGACGGGACCAGGCGTGTGTACGAGCGCCCAGGCTCCCTCCGCCAATCCTGCCCGGTTACCGCCCGCCTGAGACTCCCCATTGGTCCGCTCCGGCGTCAATCTTGCGGCAGGCTTCAAACCGGGGCTGAACGGTTTTGATAAAATATGGAATTGCAATTTTTATCTGACAAACATTGGGATTGTAACTAGATATTGGATTTATGTGTTCAGATTTTAAAGGGACCATACTATGGTTATTTCCTATATGTTATAATGTTGTTTCCTCATCAAAATCATACCTGGAGTTGTGTTTTGTTCCATTCACACATGTTTAACGCGCAAACCACTCGGATCTCAGTACAACCAAGCCTTCAGTGCACAAAATAAAATCTAGTCAAGCTAAAATGACTTGGATTAAGAAAGTTTTACCATGATATGAGTAAATTTCACTTGACAAGTAAAATTATCTGGCCATACCGGCTCAGAAGCTCAGCAGGGCCGGGCCTGGTTAGTACTCGGATGGGAGACCACTGGGAATTCCAGGTGCCACAGGGGGGCGCCAGTGGCAAAAACTGTTGTTGTGTCCTCAGGCAAGACACTTCACCCACATTGCCTAGTATGAAAGTGATGTGTGCAGGGCAGGACTCCCTTGAAAAAGAGATTTGTGATCTCAATGGGACTTTCCTGGGTAAATAAAGGTAAAAGAAGAAACAAATCTGCCAGTGCAGTAAGATATTTGCACTTAAAACATGAAAATAGCTACACTTAAAATATGAAAAACAACAACTTTTTGCACTTAAAATAAGAACTAAAATCCAATGTTGCTTATTCCACTGGCAGATAAATTTACTTTTCAAAATGAATCTACTCAAATAAAGAAAAATTTTCCTAATTTAAGACATTTTAACTTACCTAAATATTGTTAAAAGTGCTGGACAAAAAACATTTCATTATCATCATTGCAATATTCTTAGCAAATACACACGTTTTGATAACTTAATTCAATTCTCAAACTCACAAACTACCTTCAAAATTGTCAATAATATCACTCCACCTCCATTAAAGAAATTCATTCAATTATGTTTAGAAAAAACTCGAACAACTCGGTCCACGTTTCATAAAAACTGCATCGTTCCAAAAAGACGCTCGGCCTTTGCACAATCAGACTTTTCATTCAAAACCATCGAACAGTGGAACCAGCTCCCGGACCGTCTGAAACTGTCTGCAGATTTGCAAAATTTTTCTTGAGACATAAAAACCATTTTCTCAATAATCGACTGTGCCAACATCAGCCCTAATGCTGTGTTTACTTTTATTGTGTATTGCTTGCTGTGTATTTGTATTGAGTATTCTTAATATTGAGTAAGTTTTTATGAATGAGCAAATGGTAATTTTGGTTTGATTTGTGTCACTGTTGTGCACACTCGCCCGGGGACTGCAGATGGAAAGTATCTTTAGCTAAATCTGGTCCAAAGCATCTCTTTTCTTTGTGAAATTAACGTTTTTGTACATTGTTCCTGACAAATCCTGTTTATGTAGGCTGAGATCTTCTCTCAAACTGAAAAAAACTGTCATGTGGTACTACAGGAAGTGTTTTTATACTCCATACACTAGAGTCATTCAGATCATTTCAGGTCTGGAACTGAAAATCTCTGAACACTTTGAGCTTTGCAGATGTAGACAGACTAATAATAAAGGGCTACTCAAACATGCGTGAATGAAGTCATACAGAACTGTATGAAGAGGTAAGAACATTATAGCATGTCTTAAAGCGCACAAGAGAATTGTGAAAGAGTCAATTTTGTGAAAGACTGAAGTCAATTTTGAGTCAGTTTTGTGAAAGAGTGAAGTCAATTTTGAGTCAGTTTTGTGAAAGAATTGTGAAAGAGTCAGTTTTGTGTAATATAGGACCTTTAAACATGGCTTGAAGCGTTGACATTTGAGAGAAGGTTGAAATATGAAGTGCCAAACGAATACGAAACAACTTTATTTCAGAATATGTTTGTAAATGTCTAAACTACAGAGGTAACGTATTGTTTTTAGATAATAAGACAGGTTATTTGGGGATATACTGATAAAGGGGCTGTACCCATTAGTTCCCCATGTGTTTGAGCAAAATGTGTGTTTTACCTCAGTACAGATATATTGTATAAGCCGCTCTTGAGGTCGCTGTCTGTATCTACTTAGAAAGCAGTTTAATATGATATCAGGAAGTGCGCAGTAGCATGCCAGTTGTTGTTGTCGACACAAAACAGCATTTATTTCTATTAAAACAACAACAGAATTAGACAAAACTGATCCGAATGTGTTATGTCGCCGTTATTTATCTTTCAAGGAACTACAGAACAACTTTGGTGAAAAAAAAGTTAAAATATTGGGAGAATTTCTGAACCCACAATGACCATTAAAAAGCCTTATGACAATCGGGATATCGGATGAATCAATATTTGGAAGCCGATATCCGATGCAGCTATTTATTTCCAGTATTGGTGAATCTTGGACCTCTGTAAACCAGATCCAAAATTATATACGCAAAACTGACTCTTGTGAGCTTTAAGTCATGTCATAATGTTGTTACCTCATCAAAAACAGACCTGGAGTTGTGTTTTGTTTCATTCACACATACCTGAACATTGAATAATCCTTTATTATTAGTCTGTCTATAGTTCCAAAGCTCAAAATGCTCTGTTCCACCTTGTAGTTTTCATGTTAACAGCTCCTTATACCTTTTATTCAGTAGATTAGGGGTGTGCATTGTCATTAATCTAATGATACGATACATATCACGATATCCCTGTTACGATTCAATATATCACGGTATGTCCCAATACTAAAACACAGGACGATATATTGTGATTTATCAGTAATTATGTATAATATTATGGTCGAGTGCACCTTCATGAGTCCAGAATCGGATGAAATACATTTAGTTTAGTTTTGAAATCATCAGAACAGTAAATGGAGCTTATGATTTTTTTTTTTTTAATGAAGAACATGACTTTAAAAAATCGATGCGGATGCTTTTTGAATCGATGCGAGATTCACGCAATGAAGTATCACGATATATCACTGAATCGATTTTTTCTCATGGCCATAGTAGAGATGGTCAATTCCAGGGCTGAAATCATCCAAATGACCCTGGTGAAGGTGTATGGAGTTTAAAAACACAGTGGAGCACCTGACATCATGAGGTAGAACAGCTTGTTTTTGGTTTGAGAGAAGAACTCAGCCTAAATCTGCAGGGTTTGCGTGTCAAACTTGTGTGAATGAAACAAAACACAGCTCCAGATTTGTTTTTTGATGAGGAAACATTATAACAAAGGTCAGAAAATAGCATAATGTTCGCTTTAAGAGGGTAAAAATTGCTAATTATCACCATTCACATTGGAATTTTGATTTGGTTTGGATTAACCTTTTAGCTCTTATTCAAACAATCCCAGTTTAGCGCTTCCCCTTTGCTCTATCTCTCCTTCCATTATCCTCTCCTCTAGTCTTCCTCTGTTAAACACGTGATTATAGGAGATAGTCATCTGAACCCAGGGAGGTTAGCCCCATATCTCGTTTTTCTTACACTGATAACGGGACTTGTCTCGCAGCCAGCCATCACCACCGGCTCTCCCCACGGGGTTCAAAGCAAAGAGTGAAATGAACCAAGACATGTGGGAACCAACTGGGCAGAGGAACTGGCAACACGAGCGCAGCGAAAGTCATGGAAGTGAGGGGAAAGCTTGTAAGACTTGGCGACATCGTCCACAATTAAAACATGCTAAATTAGACTTAGCTACCCTGAGTCCTGACCAAGATTTGAGTTCAAGATCTGGGGAAGGTTCCTGCTCCCACGCAAATATATATAGGACAGTAAATTATATATTAAAAGGCTCATATTTCTGTATTTTCTTTTCTATGTATTAATGTTGTTTCTTCATCACAAACTTGCCTGGAGTTGTGTTTTGTTTCATTTATACTCTGCATGTTTAACACACAAACTCATGCATTTTTAGGCTGAATTCTCAAACTGAAAACACTCTGTTCCACCTTGTGATGTCATGTGGTCATACAGGAAGTGCTCCACTGTGTTTTTATACTCCATACACCTTCACTAGAATCAATGTTGGATCATTTCAGCCCTGGAATTGTCAGTCTCTAAACAAAATGTAAAAGGAGAGACACTGGAAGAGCTTTTGTCCGCTGATCCGAAGGTTGGCGGTTCGAATCCCACTGACGACGTAAAACATCATTGGTTGAGCGATCAGATGACCCTGACCCACAGATGAGTGCTGTAGTTGTGACCTTGGGCAAGACACTTAACCGAACTGGGCCCCAGTTTCTGCGTACACTGCTGTATGAATGCTTTGAGTGCCTCGAAGGTGGAAAAGCACTTCATAAAACGTGATAATTGGCAGAAGGTAGTTGTTAGCGTGAAAATTACTGCATTATGACATCATGAGGTGAAACAATGCATGTGCGCAGAGTTACTCAAACATGTGTTAATTAATGAACCAAAGCGCAGCTCTAGGTATGTTAGCATATGTGTTAACAGGTATGTGCTAGATGACAACATAATAACATGGCTTAAAGCTCAGTCAATGTTGTGTGATACGGGACCTTTAAAGAATAGCAGAAGTTTATAAAGCCTGAATAAAGAATAATATTTTGAATTCAATTTTGACAAACCAAGTGTATTGTGCTCCACTGTGTTTTTAAACTCCATACACTTTCACTAGAATCAGGTTGGATAATTTCAGCCCTGGAAGTGTCAATCTCTTCTAAACAAAATGTAAAAGGTGCGACAGTAGGTTGGCGGTGCAAATCTCGCTGTCGATTTTAAAGCATCATTGGTTGAGCGACGGTTAGATGACCCTGACCCACAGATGAGTGCTGTGGTTGTGTCCTTGGGCAAGACACTTAACCCACCTCACCCCCAGTTTCTGCGTACACTGGTGTGTGAATGTGCGTGTGAGTGGTTTCTTGATGTAAAGTGTTTTGAGTGCCTTGAAGGTTGAATAAAAATGTGACCATGGATAGGTTGTTAGCCTGAAAACTGTGTTATGACATCACACGGTGAAACAGAGCATTTTTGAGCTTTGGAGATGTACGCAGACTAAGAAAAGGGCTACTTTAACATGTGTTAATGAACCAAAGCACAGCTCCAGGTCTGTGTTCACAGGTACGTGTTAGATAACAACATAATAACATGGCTTAAAGCTCACAAGAGTCAATGTTGTGTGATACGGGACCTTTAAAGAATAGCAGAAGTTTATAAAGCCTAAATAAAGGATAATATTTTGAATTTAATTTTGACAAATGAGTTTAGCGCTTAATGCAAAATGTGGCAGCGCTATAAAAAGGGTGACAGGCAGATCTGTGACGAAGGTCCTGACTCATGAGGAAAGTGTATTGTGCGCTGCAGTTGTGTCAGGCTAATGATAATGTATTCAAATGCTTAGTTAAAGACTGAATAAAAGTGCAGAGGAGGGAGGCTGAAATGTTGGCGTCTGATGTGATCTGCGGCTTCAGGGAGCGCATGTATAAATTTAACTTGTGAAGGCAATTCAGGAAGAACACAGCCCGAGTGAAGTCTGTTTGGATGAAAAGGCTTCTAACTGGTAAATGTGTTGTTTATCATCATTATAAAGCCGTATTTTATGCACTAGACAGTCAGTAAAGCTGCAGTATGGAACATTTTACCCCAAAACTAGACTAGACTAAGAAGTTTTTCATTTTGGTTTTGTTTATTACACTGAAAGAAACATACAAAACCCCAAGTCCTTACTGTGAACGGGCTTGCCTCTCCACAAACCTGACTTATTTAGCCTGGAGGAGGATGTCTGACTGCTTGTTTCCATGGAAATCTTGTTACCCTGGTAAAATGTATCTATCTAAATGAAGAAAGTTTCAAAATATGGTTTTAACTTCTGACTTTCAGGGGAAAAAACCCCAAAACAAAACAAAAAACAAAAAACTAAAAAATATGGAAATCTCCTACATGTTTGTATAGTCAAGATAAATATCTTAATCTACTGTGCATATTCTTCGTATTAATGATTAAAGCTGCACTGTGCAACTTTCCAAGTGGTTATTTCAAAGTGATGCCTCCAGTCCAGACAGGTCAGATCAGTGGAGAGGCGATCCCAGTAAGAATACAAGTTTTGTTAATTTTTTTTTTTTTGCAATAACACCAGAAGTTGAATAAATGCAAAATATAGTCAAATTTAATGCCATACTGTGGAACATTCCAGGCAAAGGTATAACATTAAAACTCAGATTTGTGTTTTTCTGTGCAATACTTCCAAATGTTTTCTAAATTAAAAGATCCCAAGCCATGAAATCACTCTACTTTAAGTTCCAATCAATGAATGTGGCTATAAAGCAGTAACACGTATACTTTAAAATACATTTAAGAGTATTAATAAAGAATCTATACATAATTAATGCTAAAAATACATTAGTATACAATAGGAGAGAGGCACAATCAGCACAGTGGTTAGAGAGTGGCTTCTGCAAAGGGTGTACGCATCTTTAATTATAGTAATTAGCAATAGTAAATCATAGAGTCTCCAGTGGTTAATAAGCAATGTGGGGAATGAAATCAACTTTAATCTCATCGTATACTTGATATATTCTGATTAAGCTCACACAAAATGCTTTAATATTATCCAGAGACCAGAGCATTGGGAGATGCCAAAAACCTGGGGACCCTTTTCTTGATTTGGGGCATATAAACAAAGAGGTAGAATAACACAAATGTATATGGCAAGTTTACATCGAAAATACTATTAGAAAATACTAATAGAAGTAAAATGTACTAGTGGGCTAACAAAGCTAAAATATTAAGGGATACACCGAAAAAAATAAGAAGTAAAATGTCACTTTTTTCCCCAAAATAGCCTAAAATAAAGATGTTTTTCTCGGTATGGGTGAGGTGATGAGTTTATTGTGTGTCCTTGTGCCGTGACTCTTACTTGGCCTGAAGGTGGGCCTCCTCCGCCTAAAATGGATTATCTCCTTCAAAAATCTTCTGAAGTATGGTTTTATGTGATATATGCGCAGTGTTGGGTGTAACATTTTTCGGGTAAAAATAGTGTAAAAATAGTGAAAATTTGGTAACAAAATGTAGTTCCTTTTTCAATTTGGTGCAACGTTACTTTTCTGTGTACGTGGGCCAGTCCCTGCCCCGGTGGTGCACTGAGGACAGAAGGAGCAGGGCGCACTGATCCCACAGCCCCAGGAAACAGCGAGGTCCGGGCAGGAGGAGCTGTAACGTACGCAGCCGGAGCGTCGTGCCTCTTTTGCCTCGAGCCTTTCCTGGCCGACCCAGAGCGGGTCCTGTCGCATCGTCAGCGACACCCAGGGAGAGGCCCCTCGAGGGGATCCTCCTGCACTGAGTGACCAGCCCTTGCCCACAGAGTTGAATCCCCTGGGCAGACTGAAGGAAACATTTACCTCTTCACGGTTTCACGTCCTCTTGAACACTCTTCAAAGTTCTTTTCAACTTTCTCTTGCAGTACTCTTCTTGTCGATCGGTCTTGTGCCGGTATTTAGCCTTAGATGAAAAAGTTACTTTCCATAGAGGGTAACTAAGTAAAGTAGAGTACTTTTTTAGTAAGTAATGAGTAACAAGCAGACACTATGTTTTTTAAAGAAACTTCCCCAACACTGTGTATGGGACACACAATCTAATTGTATGAAAAAATGATGTGCATCTGGTATTTATAAAGGATATGCTGTACCACAAGCCTCTGAAGGATCGGGGCAAGAAACTCAAATGTTCAAATCATTAATTGTCAACATACAGCTCTTGGATTCACTCATGAAGGGAAGAGTGACCAAACAGTTTACTCAACTACTGAGATATTACATCTTATTTAGCAGGGGTGAAAATCTGGGGTCTGGAAAGTACAATGTCTTTAAAAAGATACGGGTAAATTATCTAAAGGAAATGTAAATGGTCACATTTTTATATAGCGCCTTCCGCCTTCAAGGCACTGAAAGGAACCACACACCCACTCACACACACATTCACACTCCACTGTACACAGACACTGGGGGCGAGGTGGGTTAAGTGTCTTGCCCAAGGACACAACAGCAACATTCATCTGTGGGAGCTGGAATTACACCGCCAAACTGTGGGTCAGTGGGTTTGACCGCTCAACCAATGACATTTATGTCGAGAGCGGGATTCGAACCGCCAACCGAATGCTCCACCAACTCAGCTACTGTCTCTCAAGTAACCAAGTACGACTCAACACGGCTTTTTTCGTTGCATTGCTTCTACATTCGATTTTCAAGTTGTGGTTCATCTCAAATTCAAACGCGGTCACGACTAGCATGCTAACGACGCGGCAGGACACCATTAAGCTCTTGATACGGTTCCTGATAGAGCCGTGTGGAGCGATATGAAGCCCGCATCTCGCACTGGTGCATGTTTAAACCGGGGCCTTTGAACACGCACGTTTGAAGCCGGCGCAGACACAAGCTCAGATCGTGTCAGCGGGGCGTCATGTTGCTACTCCATACGTGTAAGAACAATTTACACTTCAATTCATCTCCAGCCTTTACTCTCACTCTAATGTTTGTGTTTATAATTTAATACGACGGAGTATGTGCGTGCCACTGTCCTTATTAAATGAGTTTATATATGTGAAGATTTCTTTGAGCAAACTGGCAGTACTTTAACTTCTTAGGTTCCTTTCTAAGACAATGTAGCCAAGTGTATTTGTACCTTGTTGACATGTACTGTTTACACGGGAGTACATCAAGAAAGTAGAGCCGATATGGATTGAATGTTCATGTAATTCACAGTGTAAGATGTTTGATTGTGAAAGTACAGGCGGAGAAAGGGACACGGTGGAGCCTGTTATCTGAACGCCTTGAGAAAGAACAAGAAAGACAATGTGCAGTTTAACTTTTATGTGCTTTAGCTTTAATCAGTTCAAGAATAACATTAGTTCACACATGCACGTTTCTATATTTAGTTGAAAGAAATATTCCAGAGATACAGTAGTCGTAGTGAGTAGTAGTAGCGGTTGTAGGAGTAGTACTAGTAGCTGTTGTAAAAGCTGTAGTAGCTGTAGAAGTAGTAGTAGGAGTTGTAGTAATAGTGAGTAGTAGTAGAAGCATTAGTAGTAGCTGTAGTAGTGGCTGTAGTAGTAGCTGTAGTAGTAGTAGCAGCAGTAGTAGTAGCTGCAGTAGTAGCAGTAGTAGTAGCTGCAGTAGTAGCAGTAGTAGTAGCTGTAGTAGTAGCTGTAGTAGTAGCAGTAGTAGTAGCAGTAGTAGTAGCTGTTGTAGTAGTAGTAGCAGTAGTAGCTGTAGTAGTAGCTGTAGCAGTAGTAGCAGTAGTAGCAGTAGTAGTAGCAGTAGTAGTAGCTGTAGTAGTAGCAGTAGTCGTCTCTTTATTTAAGACCAGGCTTAAAACCTTCCTCTTCAGAATAGCTTATGACCAGGTTACTTAGTTGATGTCACTAAGATAAGCTGCTGCAGGAGATAACAAGCTGGGGGAAGTGTGGCGACCTGAGCACTGTCCTCTGTTTCCTCCTATTTTCTCATCAGCATCACTCACTATGTTCTCATCTGTAGTTTGTTCATTGCTATTCACATGTTGTCCCCTGTCCCACTCCCCCTGTGGAGTGGAACTCTTTCAGACGCCTGATGGCAGCTGGACCCATCTCCTCCTCGCCCGGCTCCTCCTCCTCGCCTGGCCTCCTCCTCCTCGCCCGGCCTCCCCTCCTCGCCCGGCTCCTCCTCTTCGCCCGGCTCCTCCTCCTCGCCCGGCCTCCTCCTCCTCGCCCGGCTCCTCCTCCTCGCCCGGCTCCTCCTCTTCGCCCGGCTCCTCTTCCTCGCCCGGCTCCTCCTCCTCTTCGCCCGGTCTCCTCCTCTTGCCCGGCCTCCCCTCCTCGCCCGGCTCCTTCCCCACCTGGGTAGCTGTGGCCATACTGAACTGGCCCACGGGCCTGGACATCTATAGCCTGTCCGTCCATGGGAGTGGATCCCTCCTTCACTGTAGTTCTCCCTGAGGTTTCTTCTTTTTCCCAGGACCCTGGGTTTTTTGGAGTTTTTCCTTGCTGAGAAGGAGGGTCTAAGGACAGGGGATGACTGGACCATGTTTCATTTGCTGCTTTACATGAATGTTGTTTATTCCTGTTTTGATATGTCTGTGTGTATGTTTGGCTCATCCATATCTTGGAACGCCCTTAGAGGCAACTGTTGTTGTGATTTTGGGCGCTACAAAATAAATTGAATTGAATTGAATAGTAGTAGCTGTAGTAGTAGTAGCTGTAGTAGTAGCTGTAGCAGTAGTAGTAGTAGCAGTAGTAGTTCACTGCTTTGTACAATACACTTGATTCAAAGTAAAGTTGACCTGACCAGTGTTTGAGCAAAAGCAGAGACACTGGAGTAAAATGGAACGTGTTAAGGAAGGGCAACAGAGACAGTGTGCAGTTTGATCTAAAATTATTGTGAGAACTGAACTTTTGTTGATATCTACATGTTTATAAAAAAAGAAGAAAATAAATTGTATTAAACTTTGAATTTAATATTTCTACATGATGTGTGGTCAGATATACAGGCTTCTAAATGAGGAAACAATTTAAAATCATAGCAAAGTGTCGCAGGAACAGTATTAGTAGTAGAAGCAGCCGTAGTAGTAGGAGTAGGAGTAGTAGCTGTAGTATTTCACGGCTCCATTCATCACTGTCTTGATACAAAGCAAAGTTGACCTAAATTGAATGTTCATGTATGTGCAGAGTGTAAGACATGTGCTTGACAGAAAGTGTTTGAGACAAAGCACAGAGACACTGGAGTAAAATGGAGCGTGTTATCTGAACGCCTTAAGGAAGGGCAACAGACACAGTGTGCAGTTTCATCTATGTTATCATGAGAATAAAAGTTCATTTGCACGTGTCTATACTTAGTTATGAAAAAAATACTCAGAAAATGAATAATATTATTCTCTGAGCTGAAGACAAATACACAAGTTTCTAAATGAGTAAACATTTAACAAGCAGCAGTACCACAACTATAGTAAGAGTAATGTCAACAGTGGCAGCAATAGGAGAAACATGAGTAGCAGTAGTAGTAGTATCAGTAGTAGTAGTAGCAGTAGTAGCAGTAATAGTAGCAGCAGCAGCAGTAGTATTAGTAGTAGTATTAGTAGTAGTAGTAGTATTAGTAGTAGTAGTAGTAGTAGCAGTAGTAGCAGTAGTAGTAGCAGCAGCAGCAGTGGTGATGGTAGTGGTGATGGTAGTGGTGGTAGTGTTTGTGGTAGTGGTAGTAGTGGTAGTAGCGGCAGCAGTGGTAGTGGTAGCGGTGGTATTGGTAGTGGTAGTGGTAGTGGCAGCGGCGGTGGTGGTGGTAGCAGTGGTATTGGTGGTAGTGGTGGTAGTGGTAGTGGTAGTGGTAGCAGCGGTGGTAGTGGTAGCAGTGGTATTAGTGGTAGTGGCGGCAGCGGTGGTGGTATTAGTAGCGGTGGTGGTATGAAGTGGTGGTAATGGTGGTAGTGGTAGTGGTAGTAGTGGTGATGATGATGGTAGTGGTAGCGGCAGCGGTGGCAGTGGTAGTGGTAGTAGTGGTGGTAATAATGGCGGTGGTAATAGCGGTGGTAGTGGTAGTGGTAGTGGTGGTAGTGGTGGTAGTAGTAATAATGGCAGTGGCAGCGGCAGTGGTAGTAGTGGTAGTGGTGGTAGCGGTGGTAGTGGTAGTAGCGGTGGTGGTGGTAGTGATGGTAGCAGTGGCGGTGGCAGTGGTAGCAGTGGTGGTAGCGGTGGTGGTAGTAATAATGGCGGTGGTAATGGCGGTGGTAGTAGTGGTAGTGGTGGTAGTGGTAGTAATAATGGCAGTGGCAGCGGCGGTGGTAGTGGTAGTAGTGGTGGTAGCGGTGGTAGTAGATGGTAATGGCGGTGGCGGCAGTGGTAGTGATGTAGTAATGGCGGTGGCAGCGGCGGTGGTGGTAGTGGTAATGGCGGTGGCAGCGGCGGTGGTAGTGGTAGTGGTAGTGGTGGTAGCGGTAGTGGCGGTGGTAGTGATGGTAGCAGTGGTGGCGGTGGTAGCAGTGGTAGCGGTGGTAGCGGTGGTAGTGGTAGTGGTAGTAGCGGTGGCGGTAGCAGTGGTAGCGGTAGTAGTAGTAGTAGTAGTAGCAGTAGTAGCAGTAGTAGTAGTAGTAGTAGTAGCAGTAGTAGCAGTAGTAGCAGTAGTAGCAGTAGTAGTAGTAGTAGTAGTAGCAGTAGCAGTAGCAGTAGCAGTAGTAGTAGTAGTAGTAGTAGTAGCAGTAGTAGCAGTAGTAGCAGTAGTAGCAGTAGTAGTAGTAGTAGTAGTAGTAGTAGTAGTAAAAGCAGTTGCAGCTTCATAATTTGTCATTATTGCTGCGTTTGTTAATTAATTAATTTTTTTCCCACATTGTTTTTTTCTTTGGAACCAAAACTGAAAGTGGAAGGGCCCAAACATGGCAATATTGACAAACATACTTAAGCCTGTTTTAGCGGAAAAACTGGACGTAACTTAAGGTTTTTGTTTCGTTTTGTTTTTCTGCTGTTGTGACATTTGGACCACGGTAATCACCATGATCTTCAGTGTCTTACCGAGGTTAATCAATAGTGTTTTTGACAATTGTGCTTTTATTCAGTATTTTATCAGGCAAATCAGTTGAGAACGCCTTCTGATTTGCAACTGCCATGTTGACATGAGAGTTTTAATTTTGAATCAAAAATATTTCATTCTGAATACGAATTAATTCCACTTTAAAAAGACCATGTACACGTTTAATATCCTAATGAATTATTTGGAATTAAACTTACTTTCGATTTAACTGGGTATTTCAATTTTAAAGCCGAATTAATTTATTCCTCAATCATGTAAACATTTATTCTTCTTAAAAATAATCCCGGTGCTTCATGCTCGTTGGTGTGGCAGCCTCAGACTCAGTTTGTCTTCTTCCTCCTTCTCCGACACTCTTCCCTTCTCCTCCTCAGCTCACAGACGTAAAGCGTGAGGAGAGAATTCTCCAGCTGCTGCTTCATTATCATCGGAACGACTGCGGAAAAAAAGTTTGGATTGTGCTTGTGTCCGTGGCGTAACAACAAACCGAGATGACAGAAAAGCCGGGAGCAGCTGAAGTGTTTTCTTCCCAAAGACGTAAATACGTTCGTGTCGCTGTCCAATCAGAACCCTTCCCGACCCCCAGACGTTGAGCAGAATGAAATAAAGGCGATTGAACGTGTTTTCTGTGTAAACCTCAATTCGAAACGATTATTTCCATGTAAACTCGAAGGAGAATATTTTAATTCAAACCTATTTAAATCAGAATTAAAAAGCAGGCACGCATCAGTCACACCATGAGACAGTGAATAGAAACATAAGACAGTGAAACATTTGCAGATTAAAGGTATAAAAGTGTTAAAACCATGTGCGGTGATCCTGTAAAATGAAACATATTTAAAGTAGTTTCATGTGTTATTTGAATTAGTTTGATATTACATGCTTAAACAGGTGTTCCACGTGCTTATTGCAGGAGGTATAATCATTTTGCCCTTTGTGTTTACAGATGAACATGATAATACACAGCGCAGACATTGGGGAAGAGACTAGAAAAGAAAGCAGTGATAGCAGTTCTATTATTCCCTTTGTAGGAAATGACAGCAGACAGAAGACTCTGTTACACCGCACACATATAGTTTTGTGCCATGAAAAATGTAGAGTCACTTTTATCTGTGAAGAATTTTAATAGTGGCTTTCTGCAAAGCACAGAAGGCAATTACTGCAGTGAGTTCAGAGGATGCGAGGCACGAGTCAACAGCTGAGCAGAGCCGTCACTGAAACACACTTATTCTCTTTAGTCTCATCTCTTAGGCCTGGATTTGGGATTTAGCAATAATGAAATGTGTATTGACAAACAACAACTAGGAAATGTAGGCAAAACTGTATCCGAGAATGACTAAAAACCATGGCACTTGCTTCAAAAACATACCAAGGAACAATATGTAATGTTGTAATATTATTGTTTTCCTTGGAAAGTTCCACACGATGGCATTTAAGCTACACAAACTCAACAAAACTAAACAGATGATGCCACTGTAAGACAAGTTACAGGTCACGTCTATGGAGAGGCAAACCTGCTCACATCCAGAATACAGGTTTTTCAAGATGTCAAATTTTTTTTTAAAGATATGTTTAATGCCATACTGTGGAACATTCCAGGCAAATTCCAGGCAAAGCAATGCAGTATCCATGGAGACAAGGTGAGGTGATCGATCCTCCACCAGAAATTTACATAATCCACCTTTCAACTATGGCTTAATTTATATTATTTATATAGTTTTTAAAAAGTAAAATGGAAAATGAACCTATAAATAACTTATTTTGCAATAAAAATCCAAAACCAACTTTATTTAGATAAGTGGCTCTCAAACCTTTCAGATCAAGTACCTCCAAAGAAAATATGTGGCTTTCTGAGTACAACCAGATCTAAACCAGGTCTATAACTGGACTTTTCCAAGTGGACTACATGATTTCCACTGTAGTTCTAAACAAGAACTGATCCAAACAAGGACAGAAAAGTGGATAAAAGTCTAAATTCGGCAAACCCAAACTGAATAGCTCCTCCTACAACCTTTAGTGGTTGAAGGTCCGTCACCTGCTTGTTTCTACGCCGTTGCTCTGCCTTGAATGTTCCACAGTGTGACATTAAACAGCTATGTCTTACATTTATCCAATTACGGGTGCTTTTATAGCTCAAAAATAGCAAGAAAAACAGGCGTTCTGACTGTGAGCGGGGTCGCCTCTCCGCAGATCTGACCTGTAACTTGGTCTCGTTTGGTTTAAAATCATACGGTGAGACAAAGCAATGACATATCCTTGAAGAAAACTGTACCAACCAACCAATAGCATCTCCTCTTTACCTGTAAAGATCCCCTCCCTGTAACTTTCCAACACACTGGTTCTATAAGTGCTTTTCTCTTTTCTTTACCTTGGCAGTCGGCCCATCTTTACCCTACTTTGTTCAGACTAGTATAGCTTCCTCCTCGGTGTTCCCTTATGCATATAATGAGTCACTTGTCTGCACGGTTCCAAGTTTCAAACGCCTGTACTTCACAGCTTTACTTTAAGAGTCCATTTGCACTTGTGACAACTCTTATTATAGCGCTGTGTAGCAACTGATGCTGTATTAACCGTCTTCAACTGTAGGAGAATGTAATTACCTGCATTACGTGAGGGAGCAGTGAGGTTTTCTTGTTCTGTATACTGCATTTCCATTAGTGAGTTTTCAAAAGGTGCACCGTGTTATTCCCTTGTCTGGAATGTTTCACAGTATGGCATTTACCTCCTTGTCAAAGCCTCGTCACATCTCAGGAGCTAAACGAGGAAAGGCCTGGGTAGTGCTTGGATGGGGGACTGCTGGGAATCATTGTGTCCTTAGGCAAGACACTTCACCTACATTGCCTAGTAGGAAAGTGGAGTGTGCGTTAGTGATGGTGGTGGTCGGAGGGGCCCGAGGGCGCAGATTGGCAGCCTCGCTTCCGTCACTCTGCCCCAGGGCAACTGTGAGTACAATAGTGACTTACCAAAACAGAGTGTGGAGTGAATGAAGAATGAACTGTGAAGAGCTTTGGGTGTCTTGAAAGGCGCTATATACTGTAAATGCAATGATTACTTCATTAGCAAGGACCATGGCAACAACGCATGTGCAAAGAGAAAAGAGTTTATTATATTGAGACGAGGCGGGCCGACTGGGTTGAGACTCAGGGTGGGGGTTAAGTCTCAATCTTCACGTGGCCCAGCAGGAACGAGACCCCCCTCGTAGACGTCTTATGTCTGGAAGACGAACGGATATGGGTTGGGAGGGTGGGAGAGTTATTTGGGACAAACTGGGTTGCCGGGATAGGCTGCTACAAATAGGCTTCTGGGAAATTGAGGCATGGTAGAAGTGAGCTGTGATTCGCTGGAGACCAGGTGAGGGCGGTTGAGGTGTGGTCCTGCTCCTGAACCTAAGTTAATCATATTAACTACATTTAATTAATCAGTCAGTTAAACTTTTCTACTGTATCTTCATGGAGACCAAACCAGACCATGTTACAGGTCAGATCTGTGGAGAGGTGACCCCGCTTACAGTCAGAATGCCTGTTTTTCCTTGGTATTTTTGAGCTATAAAACCACATGTAATTGAATAAATGTGAAGTAGACCTGTTTAATGTCATACTGTGGAATTTTCCAGACAGAGCAATGCCATATCCATATAAATAAGCAGGTGATGGACCAACCAAAATCTTACATTGCACTTTTCACACAAAAAAGTGTTTTACAGCCATTGAAAACAAAACAAAAAACGTCATCTTCCCTTCAGCCCAACTACCACAACTGCCCGACCACACACAACCAAACCCAGTCACATGCACAGTCTCACCTACATGCACAAACACAAACACAAACATACACACACACACACACACACACACACACACACACACAAACACACACATACGCTCACACACTAAAATAAATCAGGCTGCATAAAGTAAAACATGAGGCTAAATAGTAAATACTGATGAACCAGTGAAGAGCTGTTATTAGACCATTTGCATATAGAAATGTACACAATATTTATTAAAATATAAAAGAGACACCTTTATTCAACTGACAATGTGGCAATTTCAGTGTTGCAACACAAAGTACCTAGTATTAATAGATTTTTTTTAATGCAACAATTTAATTTGAATATTAAACTGTATTTTGAATGATGTTTTGCTTTGGTATAACACTATTTGCATATTTAAATAGCAGAAAAACTCCTACACACTTTGTGTTTCTATAAAATATAAGAGAACCTGCATTTGTCCCAGTATAGTGAATTTTGTGTGTTGCAAACCAAAGTACAAGAACAGCCCATGGTTCACCTACAATATTAAAATATACTTTGAATAAAATTAAAATACAACATGGAGGAAAATCTTGGAAATTCATGTGTCAATCTCTGGATCTCCTCATGCGTCGGTTCATACAGTCGTACAGTATACCCCAGGGCGAGCACTGAGCCTCTGCTACAGCTGCCCATATGAATTCAAGTCAATGCTTTTGCCTCTCCCTCCATCCAAAGGGAAAAAGTAATGAATAATGAACAGACGAGTGGGAGATGCTCGGGGGGAGTTCAAGGCGGGGGAGGTATAGGTGGTGGTGGTGGTGGTGGTGGTGCGGTGGAGGGAGTGGGCTAAAGCAAAGAAAAAGCCCCTCTAGGACCAAGGAAGATGGAAAGATGGAGAGGAAGAGGAGAGATATAGATAGGGACAGGAGGAGGAGGAGAAGGAGGAGTTGTTAGTGTCCATCCATCAATTAAGAGACGTGGAGTGAGCTAAAGAAGATGTGATGGAGAAGATGGGAGGGGGTGGAACAGTTAGTGCTGTGTAATCAAGATCACGTAACTCCGTGTAGGTCATGTAACAGAGAGCTTTTAGACCTGATTAAGCCCTGGTGAAGTCATAAACCAATATATAAAAAATATCCCTATCCATGCTGCATCAATATATGGTCAAGAGTTGTTTATTTTGTGTGTTATATCAAATTATTCTGTGACAGCGCTACAATCTTGTTGCTTGTTTAGAGAAAAATAGGGTCATTTTCATTTAATCAGTGACCGTACACTCTTCTTTTATCCATAATTCAGAAATGTATTGAATAACGTTTGCAAAAATGTGGAAATTACTTAATAGAAGTGACTGAATAGTATATAAAACGAGTATAAAAAGATAAAAAGATAAAAGTTCAGCGAGTCTTCTTAGGGCTCATGCTGCTGCCAGACAGGAAACAAGAAGTCAAAGGTAGTTTATGCCATATATTTGTGACATATTCACTGTGTTATGCTGTAGCCCGGATAGCAACTCGAGTGGTTTAAGAGGAACAGAGTAGAGCTGAGCCGACTGACCAGTGCAGACCAAAGTGCATTTATGTCATCATCACAAAAATAGAAAGATATTTATAAAAGATAGGGACAAAGTTAAATGTCAGCAAGGCAGCAACCTAGCATAATTCATCAGACAGTTTCACTTCGTGGAAAGCGTCTGACCTCGCAGCGTTAGGATTCGTTCGCTCAACTGTAGGCGGGTACTTTTTTTATTTAACCAATCGCTGCTATTTGGTTGTGACGTATGAAATGCGCCCGAACGCTCAGTGGTGTCCAAGTAATCGCCGGCACAACAGCAAATCCCGTAGGAAGAAGGGCAATGACGTCTTTCCTCTTGGTAAAATTGACCAAATATTCTCTTTGGTCCAGCTTTAAATCCTTGATGTCGGGAATTGTTGCCAATACAAAATGTACAACTTCATATACATCCATAGGAACCGCTTTGTTTACTGTTGTGCTGCACCACGAAAGGACCCGGAGGCGCTTGAATTTGACGTCACAGCTTCACAACTCTTTGCTACAACTTCCAGGATTCTTGCAAACTGCCAAGTGTATTCTGATTCCTGACCTAGTCGCTAGAGAGAAATGAAATTGGGCGGAGGCACTAGGCGGCACCAGCCTGGCTAGCACCAACCTGCACACATACTACAGCCCCACATCCACATGGAGAAGCTGAGGCTTCTTTTCTTGGCCACCTCCCTTAGTTAGTTTGAGAATCAAGTTAAGTACAGGTAAGTCATTTCAATATTTAAAAGTGAGCAGTATCAACAACAGTGATGACAAATATTCAATGAAATCTAATTACAAAAAAATATACACTACTGTGCAAAAAGTGTTAGGCAGGTGTGAAAAAATGCTGTAAACAAAGAATGCTTTCAAAAATATAACTAATGATTGTTTGTTTTCATCAATTTACAAAATGCAAAGTGAGCGAACAAAAGAAAAAGCCAAAGTCTTTATGAGCTATCTTCAGTGTAAAGAAGAAAAAGAAGTTGTGTTGGTGATGGTCTGGTCCCACAGTCCTGACCTCATCATCATGGAGTGTGTCTGGGATTAACATGAAGAGACAGAAGGATGTGAGGAAGCTCCATCCACACAAGATCTGGGCTTAGTTCTTCTACATGTTTGTTCTTCAGCATGTTTTCCACACCTGCCTATAACTTTTACACAGTACTGTACACTTTTATAATTTAGCAGTGTTTTAATTATAGAAAAATAATAAATAGAATAGGGTGAAACGGTGGCTGAGTGGCAACACTCATGCCTCACAGCACGAAGGTTTGTGGGTTCAATCCCCGGGTTGCCTTTCTGTGTGGAGTTTGCACTGTGTGGAGTTTCTGTGTGGCCCCGCGACCCAGCTGGATTAAGTGGGAGAAGATAAATGGATGGATGAATAAATAGAAAAAGATAAATGAATTGTGCACCCCTCTTTCTAACAATATGGTTGCCTGCTCCTGCCTATTAAGGTGCTCTGGCTCCCCGGGGACTCTTTTAGCCACTATACCTGAGGCAGACAACAAAAGAGGGTAAGTACCGTTCATTTCAGTTTCCACAGTTACTTAATTAAATGCACTTATACTTATTTAATTTCTGTTACAGGTCACTTTTCACTGCAAGACACATTTTAATTATGAATAAACATTTTAACACTTTATCTGTTTCTGTCATTTTTACATGTGCGCTAGAACCAGGCCTATGTAACCGTTTATTAAACCAATTATTAAAATGTGTGTTTTTCAGGTGAACTTTGCACAGATGGTGTTTAACAGACTTTAAGCTCATTAGGCTTCTAATCTCATTAAATGGAAGATAACTGCACCAATAATCTTTTTTTTGTGTGTGTGTTTGGTCATTAAAGGTGCATTGTCTAACAGCTGAGCAATGAAATATCCAGAGAAACAAGGCAAACAGTTATGTAAAATGCATCGGCATTTTGTGATTGCTTAGATGTAGTTCAGTCCTGCTTCAGTCCTGGTTTAGTCCGTGTTTAGTCCTGTTTAGTTCAGGTTTAGTCCCGCTTCAGTCCCGCTTCAGTCCTGCTTCAGTCCTGGTTTAGTCCTACTTTAGTCCGTGTTTAGTCCTGTTTAGTTCAGGTTTAGTCCCGCTTTAGTCCTGCTTCAGTCCTGCTTCAGTCCTGGTTTAGTCCTACTTTAGTCCGTGTTTAGTCCTGTTTAGTTCAGGTTTAGTCCCGCTTTAGTCCTGCTTCAGTCCTGCTTCGGTCAGTTTTGCTTTACTCCTGCTTTAGTCCATCTTCAGTCCTGCTTCAGTCCTGCTTTAGTCCTACTTTAGACCAGGTTTAGTCCTGCTTTAGTCCTGCTTTAGCCCTGCTTTAGTACTGCTTCAGTCCTGCTTCAGTCCTGCTTCAGTCCTGCTTCAGTCAGTTTTGCTTCAGCCCCGCTTCAGTCCCGCTTCAGTCCCGCTTCAGTCCCGCTTCAGTCCCGCTTCAGTCAGTTTTGCTTTAGTCCAGGATTAGTCCAGGTTTAGTCCAGGTTTAGTCCAGGTTTAGTCAAGGTTTAGTCCAGGTTTAGTCCAGGTTTAGTCCAGGTTTAGTCCAGGCTGTCTAGAACTGGTTTCCTCTTGAGACTTTCCAATTCATATGGAACTGCAAATCACACAAAAAAATTAAGGATGTAACGATATCCAAACCTCTCAATACGATATTTTTCACATTATGCATTTTACGCTACGATATTTATTGCAATATTTTGTGGAGCTAACAGCACTGTGAATATGATACTGTTTCCTTATTTAAAATGCCCTAACAAGTCTTTGGATTTAAAAGTGCTTATAACTGTTATTTATTCATGTAGTCTGCACTGAAAAGAGCAAAGGATCATGGTCTGTGTAGTTCTCTCTGTTTTCTGTTTGCTGCACCACTATGAATAGTCCACGGTATTATTGATGATATGATACCACAATATTTTGGTTATTGTTCCATCCCTACTAAAAATAAACACCATCCTTGCCGTACCTTATTCCTGAATCCGAACATATACAGTATCCAGCCACACCACACTCTTCTGCTTCTACTATGTCCTGCTAAAAATGCAAAGTGTCCAGCGCACACGAGTTTGCGTTGCCAGGTTCGAGACGAGAGGCACAAATAGTGGACATACATGGCGTCAGTGGCAGCTCATTGGGCCCCTGTGGTTTCATCCATCACACGGGCGCAGGTCTGTGCCAGGGTCCTCCTCTGGTCCACCTCCAACGCTGGCACCGGACGCCACATCCACTCCTACGGCTCGTCTGCACATTTAAAGAATAAACAGTGGCCGTGAGCGGAGGCGGGGGGCTGTGTGCTCAGAACGACGAGATCTCTGAAGGCACAAGAGGCAACCTTCAAAGGAGCTGGACTGGATTTTTAATTTGTTTTAAAATGTCATAAACAGAACTAGTTCATTTGTATAGTCCAAAGTTCTGCCTCACTTATCTTATGCATTCCGGGCATCCTCATAATTCAATGTGATGAGTTTATGAGCACTTTTCATAACTCTCAGAGACCAGAGAGAAGTTTTTGCTGTGATGGTAAGGCTAACAGCAGCTAGCATGCTAACGTGCACCTCCAGATTATAGACAATACAACGCTTTATAATACAGTGAACGGTTCTTGACCTAAGTAGTTCTATTCTACTTATACAATATTTCTGTACTGGGACAAAATACAGTTTGCTCGGAAAATTCAGGTACACGGTCTTAAATGTTTTAGGAAGAAATAAAGAAAAATGAGAAGACGACGAAGATGAAGAAGACGACAAAGAAGATAAAGATGAAGAAGAAGGCAACGAGAAGACGAAGAAGGCAAAGAAGAAGAGGAAGAAGACAATGAAGAAGATGAAGACAACGAAGAAGATAACAAAGAAGACAACAAAGATGACAATGAAGATGATGAAGAAGACAACAAAGAAGAAGATGAAGACAATGAAGAAGAAGACCAAGAAGATGAAGAAGATATGAAGAGGATCACAAAGAAGATGAAGACGACGACGAAGAAGATAAAAAAGAAGACAAAGGTTTATGGTGTCAGTAGATTCTGGTTTTCAGATGGGCCTTGTGTACAATATAATTACAGTATTTCACTGTCAGTCCACACGATATCGCCACAGCACTACAATAAACAACAAAGGATACTTAGAAAACACTTAATAATTTATATTATTACATTTTTATGATTTATTTTGAACACTGCAGAGAAAGGTAAACAGATAAAAATGCAAACAATATCTTGGATGCAACTGTAAAATCCACAGCTATAAATCCATTAATAACCTCAGAGAATCATCATGTATTTGGTGACATTAGACCCGTCTGGCTTTTACTATATAATCAGTGTTTCTGTTACTTAAACGAACACAAAAAAGAAAGAAAAAAAAGGACTTGTATTAATCCAATAATCCAAGGACGTCTTCTCTTTAAATTTGGCCAGTTTAGTTGCGTCATAGATAAAACTCTGGACTTCCCCGGTTGTTCAGTTGTTAAACTCGACTAATTCACTTTAAAAACATGTATTCTTACAATGAATGTGTTTTCTATTCCACAGATTTGACCTGCAGGCCTATAAGTATAAGATAATGGTACACTTCATTGGCCCTGTAGACAAATTTGCCCTCTACGTTTGACCCATCCTTCAAAAACACTGTCCCTGTTAACCAATCTCCAGGTCTTGCACTACCTTAGTCAGAACTATCGAAACTGCACGATTTTCCCCATGGTGCATTTGTGGTGCAATGTTTCAGGGGTAGTCAGTATTCCTGTCTGTGATGGAGGCTTATTTCCAGACACTTGAATTCTTGGAGGGTCCATTAAACCGTTTTTCTACGTAAAATAAAACCCGCTAAGAAAACTCTCCCCGTCTCCCGACTCTTCCTTCATTACTTCCGCCAATACTGCATCTATCACTCCGCAGACGGCGAATGCAAAGACCAGTGTAGGGCGCAGGCAGAACGTGTTAGATTTTGGATGAGATCAATAAAAGCAGGTCTAGGGTTTCTCTCGGCGTTGGCGTTTAGCGGCGGGCGAGTGGCGCGGCGGAGCTTTTAAGCACGCGGCCCATTTAGCGGGTGACAACTGAAGACTCATTGTTTGACTAAATGAGTGAGGAAGGCTTTTGTTCCAACAGCACACTGGTTTTTAATGAACTCTGTAATGTGGGCGGACACTCTGCATGTTTGACTTGTTTGATATGAATTTAAAGTGGGAATAGTCACAGTATGTCAATTAGGGGGATTATAAACAGCTCCGAATGGCTGACGTTAAACATTTATTAAGAGAATTACACGGCTCCACTAAACAAACAGTGATTAACAAACGTGATGTATTCAGAAACACATTTTTGTTGCCTGTTGGTGTATTTTAAAAGTGCTTAATCCATGTTTTAATCCCGTTTCAGGTTTGGTTTAATCCCAGTTTAGTCTTGTTAAGTGTGTTGGTACTTGAAAAGCCATTTTTAGGTTTCACATTTGCCATGAAGAGATAAAAACAAAACAAACAAACCAAAAAACATACAAACTGCAACTGTAGCAGTGTCCGAATGTCTTCCCTAGTCCCTAAACCCTCATTCACTACATAGTTCTGCACTCTTTAGCGCCCTCTATAGTGCACTCATTCACAGAAAGATTCGGACACACAGCTGACGACTTTTGGGTCACGTGACTCTGGTGTATGGGTGAAAAAAGTCCGCGAAACTCAGATAAAACAAAATTAATGATCAAATTGGACTCACACACACATATTTATGGACTAATATTGATCATACAAGTTTTTGTCAGGACTGGATTATTTGATTTTTGTCAAAAATGTGGAAATTATTGACTTTTAGCAGCTCAAACTGAGGTAAGCGGCTAATACTAGCAACTTTACACCATAACAGTTTATTTAAGGGGGTTCATCCCTTCATCCCATATTCGACACACCGCCACTGGTATAGATCTGGTTTAGTCCTGATTTAGACCTGGTTTTAGTCCTGACATAGAACTGCTTTTAAACCAGGACTAAACCAGGTCTATACCAGGACTAAAACCAGGACTAAACCAGGTCTGAAACTAAACCAGGACTCAAACCAGGTCTATTACTAGTAATGATTTTCACAGTGTGTTTACTATTTCCCTGAGCATTCAGTATTGTGCAGTACAGAGTACACAAGGTGAAGGGCCTTTTAGGGGGAACCAAGTGCTGCATTATTTAAACATGTGGCATTTTTGCATTTTGTTCCCATACTGTACCAAAAACAAACCGAACCATGATCTCAGAACCGAGGCAAAGAAAAGGCCTTGGAGTTCACTGCTACACTTGAGCAGAAGGACAAAGAAATCCAAGACCTGGTTACTGGACATAAGGAGCTCCGGTGCCAGTATAACTGTAAAGTACTGGAAAATGTACTACTAAAACAAGAGCTGGTCATCTCCAAAAAAATAATCAAAAATATGAATGACAAAAATCTGGAGGTGCAAAACCTCACTGCTGCTCTTCAAAAGAAGGACAAGAAACTAAAAGACCAAGAGAACGCATACAAGGAGATCCGGTACCTGTACAATTCTAAAATACAGGAACATGAGCAACAAGAGTTTGCCGACTCCAAAAAACGCACGGAAAAGGCAAATGAAAAAGACTTGGGGTTGCACAAACTCATCCACACTCTTCAGGAGAAGAACAAACAACTACAAAAAGAAATTCAGGCACATCAGGAGTTCCGGTGCCGGTGTAACTCCAAAGTACTGGAAAATGTGCAACTCAAACAAGAGCTTGTCACCTCAAAAAAGACCCTGCAGAAGATGAAAGAAAAGAACATGCAGTTGCAAAATCTCACTGCTGCTCTGCAAAAGACGGAAAAACAACTGCAAAATCAAGTGGACGCAAATATGGCTCTCCAGTCCCTGTATAATTCTCAACTAGAGGAACAGGTGCAACTAAAACAAGAACTTGCTGACACCAATAAAGCCTATGAGGAGTAGAAAGAAAAACTTAGAGCTCTTATAACGGCGACTCCAGCCACTCATTATGATGTTCAGACACAGTTCACGAAGGTGCAGGAGGTGTCTTATGAGCTGTCTTATGAGCTCTCCTCAGAACGAGAGGAGCTGAGCTTCAGGGAGATTACCAGCATTACTCTGTCCACGCATTATTAAAAAAAAATTAACAATGTTAAAAATAAATAAATGTGTGCTTTGGCTTTTATTTAATACTTATTCATGTTTTATTGTGTGTTTGTTTGTTTTCACATGGTTTCATTCACATCCAGTCACATATCATACTGCAGAGGCCTGTTACTGATGCACAAATAATGTGACGTAATAATGTAAAGTGAATGTACAAAAAATAAATACATGATAAAAGAAAATAAAAGATTAAAATGGACATGTGAATGTTCGTTTTTTCCCCCCGTGCACACGCCTGATGCAGACTGGATAAGCACGGTTGAAGTTAACGCCGATGAGTTTAAACTGTGTTAGTGGAACGACTTCAGCCTTAAGTTGAAGCTGACGCTCGTCCAAACGAGGCTGAATCACTTCAGCACCGCAATGTTTACCACATTGACGGAAAAACCCTCTGGTCTGGTAGGTGATTGAAACTAGTGATGGGAATTCTGACTCTTTTTAGATCTTTCGGCTCGGCTCACTAAAAAGAGCCGGCTCATTCGGCTCCCAAGCGGCTCTTCAGGTTATTTTGTTGCTTTCATTAATTTATGATCAACAATATAAAATTATGCACAAATTGAATTGATTCAGGCTGCACGGTGGCTACACTCAGGCCTCACAGCAAGAAGGTTGCGGGTTCGATCCCCGGGTCGCCCGGGCCTTTCTGTGTGGAGTTTGCATGTTCTCCCCGTGTCTGGATGGGTTTTCTCCGGGTACTCCGGTTTCCCCCATCAACCCAAAACATGCAGCACCTGAACTAACATCAAGGACCATGTTGTCCACCCTCCTGTGGGCTCACCACCTGCAGAGGGGTTCATGGGGGGGGGTCAGGTGCTATGAGTATTGGGCAGCAAACTGCCCCCGCGACCCAGCCGGATTAAGCGGGAGAAGATGGATGAATTGATTCACTCCACATAAAATGTAAAAAATAAATGGTCCTCTCTACCACCGCTCTACATACTCTACTTTTCCGATACAACATATACACTGAGTAATAATGTGTTTAATGCAGCTTTGCTCACATTTGTTCACGTTTTACAGAAACAAAACTTAAAGCCGCACGGTTCATTTGCATATAATATAAGTGCTGAAAAAAAAACCACTTGTGCGCTGATGTGGTCGATTTCTGTTGGACTAACTGCCGCCCCTCCCCCCTCTGCTCAGCACAAACACAACACACAAACACATATTGACCAATCATGTGCGTCGTGAAAAAAAAGTGAGAGAAAGAGGGTAAGAGGAAGAAACAAATAAACACCCGGCTCTTATTTGGTATTTTACAGGCTGCTCAGTTTCTTGTGTCCACTAAAACTAGGAGCTCTGTGTCAGACCAAAGGACAAAGGTTGGAGGCCCCTGGTGTAGAGACACTTACAAAAACTAAACTAATGCATGAATTTTTACAATTTTACAAGCTTTATTCTAATTATAATAGTTAATTTATTATTAGTTAATAATTAATTAATTAATAGTTAATAATTATTAGTTAATAATTATTAGTTCTTATTAGACCAGTTCTAAACCAGGACTAAACCAGGAATAAACCAGGTCTAAGCCAGATCTAAACCAGGTCTATAACAGGACTAAAACAAGGACTAAACCATGTCAAAAACTAAACCAGGACTAAAATCAGGACTCAAACCAGGTCTAAACCAGGTCTAAACCAGGTCTATAACAGAACTAAAACAAGGTCCAAAACAGGACTAAAACCAGGACTAAACCATGTCTAAAACTAAACCAGGACTAAAATCAGGACTAAAATCAGGACTCAAACCAGGTCTAAACCGGGACTAAACCAGGACTAAACCAGGACTAAACCAGATCTAAACCAGGACTAAACCAGGTCTATAACATGACTAAAACAAGGTCTAACACAGGACTAAAACCAGGACTAAACCATGTCTAAAACTAAACCAGGACTAAAATCAGGACTCAAACCAGGTCTAAACCAGGTCTAAACCAGGACTAAGCCAGGACTAAACCAGATCTAAACCAGGACTAAACCAGGTCTATAACATGACTAAAACAAGGTCTAAAACAGGACTAAAACCAGGACTAAACCATGTCTAAAACTAAACCAGGACTAAAATCAGGACTCAAACCAGGTCTAAACCAGGTCTAAACCAGGACTAAGCCAGGACTAAACCAGATCTAAACCAGGACTAAACCAGGTCTATAACATGACTAAAACAAGGTCTAAAACAGGACTAAAACCAGGACTAAACCATGTCTAAAACTAAACCAGGACTAAAATCAGGACTCAAACCAGGTCTAACACAGGACTAAACCAGGACTAAACCATGTCTAAAACTAAACCAGGACTAAAATCAGGACTCAAACCAGGTCTAAACCAGGTCTAAACCAGGACTAAGCCAGGACTAAACCAGATCTAAACCAGGACTAAACCAGGTCTATAACATGACTAAAACAAGGTCTAAAACAGGACTAAAACCAGGACTAAACCATGTCTAAAACTAAACTAGTGCTGCCGCGATTATTCGACGTTGTCGACGTAATCGAATATGAAAATGAGTCGACTACAATTTTTTTGGTCGAATATTCGCCTTTATTTATTTTTGGTCTCAAACGGCTCGTCCAGAGACAGGTGTTGTGAGATGTGTCTGTGTTGTGTCTGTGGCTCAGTGAGAGAGAGAGAGTGGGTGGTTGTGTGCGTGCGCCGGGGGCGCGCGGGAGGTATGTCTGCGCGGACCAAGGGAGCCGGGTCTCCCTCTGGGTGTGTGTCCGCATGTGCTCTGGGAGAGAGGGAGACGGCGACCGGGCGAGTAGAGGAAAAGTAAGGATGCCATGCCTACAGTGTAGTGAGCGAATAAAGCCGACTCGACAGCGAAACTGCCTCCCTTTATTTACATTTTTTATATACACACAGCGCACGAGGTCCTCAAAGGGAGTTAACTCCGGCCCTAGGAGAAGACGATCTCCCCTGTCCTCCCCAACCACGGTTAGGGGGCTAGAACAGGAAAAAGTTAACACAGGTATTTCCCCTCCACACCACTAGTAGTACTACACTCGGCGGACACCGGTGCTGCTGACAGCGGCTACATCCGGGGTTGGCCTTGAGGTGGCTAACCTAGGCTTCGCCAAAGGCGAACAGCAGTGGTATATAATGGCACCGCCAAAGAAAACAAACTTGAGGAAGTATTTGCCGTGCGCACTCTGCTGGCTGGTCTCTCTCTTTCTCTCTTCCCCCTTCCCCCGATTTGAGCATTTGAGAAAATGCCAGCGGCCGGTGGGTCAGAGTCGGATCCAAGAACAGTGGCGGCGACTTCTAGACCAAGACCTAAATCCTCGAAAGTCTGGGAATACTTTCGGACAGATGGTGATAGAGTGGTTTGTACACTCTGTAAGACTTATTTGGCTTATCACGGGAGCACGACCACGATGCATGAGGTATTGAGAATACCGTTGCAATATGCTGCTCGTGCATATCGTTGTTCAACATTGTCGAATGAGCACACACAACAGACATAACAGCAATAACCTTTGCAACTCGCACACACAAGGTAACCTCCCGGGAAAATCTAACACACACACTTGTGTGTGTTAGAACCGCTTGTTTTTTTTTTTTAATTAGTCGTTTAGATTAGTCGACTGATCGAAAAATTAGTCGAGAGATTAATCGTTAGAAAATTAGTCGTTAGTGGCAGCACTAAACTAAACCAGGACTAAAATCAGGACTCAAACCAGGTCTAAACCAGGTCTAAACCAGGTCTAAACCAGGACTAAGCCAGGACTAAGCCAGGACTAAACCAGGACTAAACCAGGACTAAACCATGCTGAGCCTCCTCCGGCCACACGTAACGCGCCCCTACGCCTCCAGTCTGTAAAAATATGGTCCTGAAAAGAGCGCAGTCACCACTTAATAATTACGTCTCGGAATAGCGGGATGTTGATAAAAAAGCTAATGTGCCGCCAAAAAAATGTCGGAGTGATAACAAATGGACGCACCGCCACTCCGACAATTACACGTCAATGTCGGAGTGGCGGTGTGTCGGAATGGCGGCCTGTAACCTATTTAAGAGTGTTTTATTCAGAATCATGGATCTACAGTGCTATAAATCTCGTCCAATCATGGCGCTGTTGTTTTTCCACCTCTTGCAATGCATCGTGGTCTATATTGACCAGTTAAGTGACCACCGATGTCCACTTCTTTTCGAGGTGCACAGTGGGAAATTTTGAGTGCACTACTTTTCCACTCACTGGTCATTCAGACGCAACTAAAAATGGCGTGACCCCTGAATAGTGCCCTAAGTATGGACTAGTGTGAACTGTCGGACTCAGCCGGCGTATTCCTGTAGTAACTGAAATCTTTAGTTATATTTGTCTGTTCAAGGCCACATCTCTGTCTTATGAGAAATATAAGACGGTGGTTCCTGAAGTGGGTGTCATGAGGTATGAGCTGTGGTCACGAGGTCATTACCAGATATTTACTGTAGCAAGAAGTGATTCAGTATGATCGATGAACATCCGACATGGAAATCCCATATAGATTATGTCAAAATTAAATGATCACAAGTAATATCTGTGCTATATAAGGTAAAAGGGTCATTAAATAGCAGTGCATTGTATTTGTTGTATAATTCATTGATTGTTCCATATTTGACCTGTTGCATTGAAGTTTAGGGAAGTGCTCGTAAAACTTATGTTAATCCAATTTTCCTTTTACAGAAAAGAGCTGTAAGAATCATCAACGGAGGATACAGAGACTCAACAAACCCAATATTTATACAATTAAAGATACAAAATGTAATGAATTGGTAGAACTACATATTTAAAAAATTATATATAAAGCAAATGAGCAGATCTTTTGCCCACAAATCTCCAAAGAAAATTTACAAAGAGAGAAAGTCATTATAACTTGAAAGGAACTGAAATCTTTAAAAAACCCAGGTTCAGAGCAACAACAATGGAAAAGTGTGTTTTAGTCAAAGGTGTCAGCTTATGGAACAGTCCATTTATTATTTATTTTTTTTGTATTTATTTATTTAAAAGGGACAATGCATATTCATGAACATATACTTAAACGTAAATATGTAAATACGCCAGAATTAGCCCAAAGGCGACTTTACATCTGTAGTCCCTGGCAGGTCAGAGAGATAGAGACATACAAACATAAAACAACTTCGCACTATAGACAAACATGGTAAAAACAGCACAATAAAACACAATAATGATATACAAACTGACATTGACATAGAAGCATAACATCATAACATGACATAGAAACATAACATCTTATACTCTATATTATTATACTCCTGTAAATTTGTAAATTTTGTTATATTATAGCTTTTTTTTTTTTTTTTTTTTTTTTCTACTTTATTTTATTCTATTATTTGTTGCATGTCAGTGTTTGTCTACATCCTGCTCCAAGTACCGCAGCAATTTCCTAATGTTGTGAACCTGTTCACTCATATGGCAATAAAAAACATTCTGATTCTGATTCTGATTCTGATCAGTGATCACAGATCTGATTTCTCTTAAGCCATCGTTTCAGATTGGATTTAAAAGCACTGAAAGTGGTCGAGTCTCTTATTGCAGCTGGGATGTTGTTCCAGATTTCTGTTCCCTTAACTGATAACACCTGCTGACTGAATGTTGTGCGCCTATAAGGTTTCACACAGTCGCCTCTAGTAAAGGCTCTTGTGTCCCTCCCACTGGTTCTGGATTTGGGCATAATGAATTCACCCAAAGGTGGTGGGGCAAATCCCTTTAAGACCTTATATACTGAGCAGGCAAGTTTAAATTTTCTAAAATTTTCAAAACTTAAAATATTATATTTCTGAAGTATGAGACAATGATGAAAAGATAAAGATTTTCTGTCAAATATTTTTAAGGCTTTTTAAAGAGTGATTCTATTGCTTTTAAGGTTGCCCTGCTTGTCAGTGACCAGTTAGTAATACAATATTCAATGTGAGAAAAAATCATACTGTGGAGAAACATTTTAGCTGCATCTTCTGACAATGATGCTCTAATTTGAAAAAATGAAAAATAAATGAAATGAAAAAATCAAAGCTTCAGAATCTATTCAAGTGTTTAAAAGAAAAGTCAAACATGATCTGTTAAAAAAGTATGAAATATGAACTGTCTTTTGTGTAAATTAACAAGAATTTAACATTGTGTATAAATGCAGTTGGAACTGTTGAAGTATTAGAAATGTTTTACTTTGCGTGAAAAGGGGGCAGATATTACAAGTTTATTCTTCTTTCTGCTCCTTTTCATTCACATTGATGTATGAAACATAATTATTTTGTATTCAACTTTCATGAATGAAACAAACAAAAAAAAAAGTATGTTTCTTTACACCAGAACAGTGTAAAGAAACACACTGACTTACTTTTTGTTGCTTATTTTTGTGAACAAAGGGGCTACTGTAGGCCATAACCCGCCCCAAAACAACAGTCTCCACTCATTCAGAGTCTTCTAACTTTAACAGAAAAAAAACCTTCACATCAACTCGTCGGCATCGAATCAACCAAAGTTTCACAATCAAAGTGTCGCATTAACTACATCACCTTCCACAACTGTTATAAGAACACCAAAAAGTGCTGTCAACCCTGAACTAAACGAACATTTCAGATCATTACAATACTTAGATCATTAAAATCCTAGTTATGACACTGTATTTTAAAATTTACAAATGGAAAACTGCATCATCTGTTTGAATAGATTTGGTTCAATAACACAATAAACGATTCAAATGAACAATATTACAGATGATGCAGTGTTATGTGAGGTTGTAGGTACAGAACTCAGTTACAAATTGGCTACAAGTTTAAAAATGTACCAAATAAAAAACCCAAAAGTTATACTCAAAATACTTGAGAGAAGTTTCACCCCTGGATATAAAAGTTCTTATCTGAAATACTACTTGAATTCTTATGAAAACTGTTGTTCAGAATATTCATGTCTATTGATACTCTGCAGCATCATGTCTGAGGCTTTGTTAGACTTTAATCTGAACTTTATTTTAAAACAATCTAACCAGAAAGAACTGTCTTAGTTTGAAAGTTTGAACTACACACGGTTCCTACAGTGTCTTAAAAAGTCGTAAATCTTAATCTGAATGACGAATGCTCTGTTAATAACGCTCTGTAAAGCGTCTTTGGGGACATGTGTCCGTGAAAAGCGCTGTATAAATAAAGTTACCGTACCACACCTTACTTTATGAATGTGGAAATCTCCGTATCGAATTTCACCTCAAAACTTTAATTTGTCAGCCATCGTTATTTGGATAAATAACGTCGCCTAAATAAAGAGCGGCGGAACCAATAATTGAGAACGCAACGCAGCCCCGGGTCAAAATCCTCCAAACACGTCACTGGAGATCACACGCTTCAGCACCACAAGCAACAAGCGGAAGCGCGGAAAATCAAAGAAAATCAAAGAAAATCTCAGCAGGACACAAAGTTGGATTAACGCTGTTATGTTGCTTTTTAACATTGGTTTCGAGCGACGCTTTTCATGCTGGAGTTATAGGGAAGAGTCTCGCTACTCCCCATATTCCTTTGTTTGACATAAGCCGTGAAATAGGTATTACGTTTTTACAGAAATGGTCTTAAATTGATCTAAAAAGACTTGATTTTAACTTGAAGAAACATGTGGGATGATGTGCTCTTAAACAAGTCTCTCGCATATAAAATTACAGTCAGTTTTTTTGTCACTCTCATCTTTTTGTTGAAAATCTAACTCCTGAACAGGGACGTTAACGCTCGTATTGATCACAGGCTCCTGAAAACGTGCTTTTTAAAACAAATTTGTACTTAAAACTTAGCGTTTTTTGGTCGCTAATGTGTCTCCATGGTAACTGGTGAACATTCTGCCAATACACATACATGCAGAACACCCCGCGGCGCGATGTCACCGCAAAGTATCAATATAGTTTCCTCGAGTTCCTCCTCTGGGAATCACCCGGTCTAATATAACCCCCGTTGCCGTGGTAACGTTGAATCCAGGCATGTGTTTTTGCAGATTAAAAGGAAGCTGGGCCCGGAGACATTTGTTTTTCTCACCTTGTTTTTCCGCACATTGGAATTCCAGCATCTCGGAGCGTTTGACAGGAACAGCGCGGCATTCAAAGTGTCACCCGACAGATGCGGCGATACCTCTGAGCCATTTCTGTTAAATATTGATCACCCAAACGTCACAACTCCTCTCGGATCGACCGGAAACGTGCGGCCGGTGGAGTTCTTCCTGTCTGCGGAGAGTCACTTCCTGCCCTGTTTGGGATTTTGATCTATTTGTAAGAAAAAAGTGGTCATTTAATAGTGCAAAATATCAGGAGCTGAAGTTGATTCTGGGGGAATGGGCTGAGTCATGATGAGCGTGGCTAAAAAGCAGGAAGTGGACAGGGAAAAAAAGTGATTCAGATACTGCTGGCCTTGTTAGCGTAATCCATGCTACTATTACATCTCTATTTTACAATGTTATGATAATTATTTATGTTTTGGTTTGTTTTCTATTGTGATTTTAATGTATTTCTTATTCTGTAAAGCACTTTGAATTACCTTGTGTACGAATTGTGCTGTACAAATAAACTTGCCTTGCTACTGCTCCTGCTACTACTAATCTTCCTCCTTTTCCTCTTACTCCTACTACTCCTCTTCCTTTCATTTCATTTCATTTTTTATTTATTTGGTAAGAGGGACAATGTACATTAATAAACATTACAACAAATATAAATATACCAGAGTTAGCTGAAAAGGCGATTTTTCATCAGTAGTCCCCCTGCCACATGTTAATAGGCATCCTAAAAATAACAGTCATAAACAGCTCCTCCTCCTCCTCCTCCTCCTCCTCCTCCTCCTCCTCCTCCTCCTCCTCCTCCTCCTCCTCCTCCTCCTCCTCCTCCTCCTCCTCCTACTACTACTACTACTACTACTACTACTACTACTACTACTACAACTGTTAGTGCTACTCCTTTTCCTCCTACACCTACTACTACTACTACTACTACTACTACTACTACTACTACTACTACTACTACTACTACTACTACTACTACAACTGTTAGTGCTACTCCTTTTCCTCCTACACCTACTACTACTACTACTACTACTACTACTACTACTACTACTACTACTACTACTACTGCAACTGTTAGTGCTACTACTACTCCTTTTCCTCCTACTCCTACTACTGCTACTGCTGCTACTACTACTTCTGCTACTACTACTACTACTGCTACTCCTTTTCCTCCTACACCTACTACTGCTACAGCTACTACTACTACTACTGCAACTGTTAGTGCTACTACTACTCCTTTTCCTCCTACTCCTGCTACAGCTACTACTCCTTTTCCTCCTCCTCCTACTACTGCTACTACTACTACTACTGCTGCTACTACTACTACTACTACTGCAACTGTTACTGCTACTACATCCTTTTCCTCCTACTACTACTACTACTACTACTACTACTACTACTACTACTACTACTACTACTACTACTATTACTACTACTGCTACAGCTACTACTACTACTGCTGCTACTACTACTACTAATCCTCTTCCTCCTACTCCTCCTTTAAGCGTGTTCCTTTAAATGTGCTTTATGTCACTTTCCTGGTGGAAGTCTGTCGCCTCCTTGTCTCCATGGAGATGCTGTTGCTTAGCCTGGAATGTTCCACAGTTTGGCATTTAACTCACCCATCTGCATGTAAAAGAGTACTTGTATGCAGCAGGTGCAGGTAAATGAAAGACATACGAGTTTAATGCCACACACTGGAACATTCCAGAAGACACGCAGGTGTCGGACATCCGCCAGAAAAGTTCCACAGTGCGCCTTTACAATGATCCGCATTTTGCTTTAGCTTCTTTGCAGCTTTATTATGTTATAAGAAATACTCCTAATAAACCAATGATCTCAAACTGTTTTACGCAGAAGATTTAACAGTGAAACAAGACAAAACAGGTTAGAAAAAGTTTGAAAACTCTTACATATATGCATATTTCTGTGAATGCCAGCTTATCTTAAATTAATCTGATTTAAATTTTAGTTTCCTTGCACTTTTTTCACATTTCATAACCACTAAAGCAAACTCGCAGGAAGCTACAAAGCCACAAACACCAAACACATGCACATTAAAATTAACCGCTTTTGGCTCAATATTACTACTTCAAAACAATATTGCTGAACAGACTCAGTCTCAGTAGTTTGCAAAAAACAAGGTAACCCTAAAATCTGACTTGTGAAATAAACTTACGTGATGATGTTTATGGTGTAAACAGGAGACAGATGGTACTGGGTGAGAATCCCTCCAAATGAGAACCAAACAAAATGGTGACTTCCTGCTTCCTGCTTTAAGTTGAGCTTCAAAATAAAAGCCTGAGCACAAAGTACAACACATAAAAGAAAAGTAGATGCAGAGCAAATGGGCAAGAAAGTTTATTTTGTTAAAGATGCTCAACCTGATTTTTACTGTCTCAAAAACATGAAAACCAAAGTTATTCCTCACTTATCTCAAGCATTCTTAGCACTCCCATTATTCACCATGAGTTTATTGGCGCTTTTCTTTGACACTCCCACATTTCAATGACAATAGAAATGTAGTAGGGGTGTGTCACGATATCCCTGTTTGGTTATTCCACGCCAAATCTCCAAATGCCCCCGCACGACCATCTCAGATTTGGCTAAAAAAATTCTAGGAGGTTCACGCACTTTTCAACAGGAAAAGTCCCAAATTTTAGCTCCGAATTCCTTATAATTTTGTCATTAAAAAATATTTTGTTAACTAACCTCTGACTCTTTCTGGTTGCTGTATCTAAAAACTATTTAAGGCAGGTCCTTCAAATTTTCAAGGGTTAAAATTTAGCTTATGTACTTGTAGAATCTGGATTTTTACACAAGTGCTTTTGGTTTATCACAGATTTCTGGGGTCCTGAATGTGCTCAAAAATTCTACTCTCCAAATTTGAGGGCATGTTTAAAGAGCTGTGGAAAGTGCCATGTTAAAGACAGAGGTTTGATATTGAACACAGACCTTCCCACACATGCTGTGCACTTTGGATTTTAAAACTGGACCTCTGTGATGAACGGTCTAGAAGATATGACGGTTTAAAAATGGAAAAAAAAAAAAAAAAGGTGCCATCTTTGCCATGTTATACCAAAAACGACAGCGCCCACCAGCATTAAATGGACTGTTATAGGAAGATTAGATTTTTAACATATCCAAAATTTGTGATGTGTTTCTGCCTTATTTTCGCAAAATCAATTTTTGAAAATGTGGTGTAGTTGACAAAATATTTTTTTAATGACGGAGGAGTTGGGAGCTAAAATTTGGGACTTTATCTATTGGAAAGTGTGTGAACCTCCTCCAATTTTTTCAATCAAATCTGAGATAGTCGTGTGGGAGCATTTGGAGATTTGGCGTGGAACACAGGACAGTATATTGTGATTTATCAGTAATTACGTATAATCTTATGATTGAGTTCACCTTCATGAGTCCAAAATCGGAAGAAATACATTTAGTTTAATTTTTAATTCATCAGAACAGTAAATGTAACTTATGATTTTTTTATGAAGAACATGACAAAAATCGATGTTTTTTTTTTAATTGATGCGAGAATCACACAATGAAGTATCGCGATATATCACTGAATCCATTTTTTCTTACACCCCTAATTTATAGGCCCGGGTCGAGTCACCTGACCCATGTGATCAGTCCCAATATCAAAAAACTTGATCACAATTGGCTCTATTCGCTTACGTCATAAAACTGGAAGACGTTTGGAAACATGCAGATGATGACTTCCACTGGGCTCTGTTTAACCCTGAAAAAATCTGGGAAAACTAAGAAAATGACCCAGTTTTCTTCATCTGGATGTCATTTTATTCTTTCATTTTTTGTAAATTCCCTCTTCATTTGTGTATTGTCATTTGTTGATTAGAGTCCTGTCCCCCATGGAAAGCTTCGGCAGGTTGTGAAGACGTTGGTGCTGAATCCACGGTTTTATCACGTGCCCAGAGTCGGTAACAGAAATCGTCATCCGCATGTTTCCAGCGAGCCTATTGCTGAATAAAATCTCCAGTCCAAAACAGGTGTTCACTCTGTCTTAAAGCGGTGTATTGGTTTGCCACAGCATGAATAAAAATGTGGGAGCTTTAAAGAACTGCAGTGCGGATCTCTTTCTTTTTCTTTCTTTTTTCTGCACACTTTTTGTCTTTGGACCCAGCGTGCAGTCGCAACTTTTAATGAATGTGCATGTCTCTATCTACCAGTTTTATATACTGCACAAAAGATTTTCTAGCATAGTTAAACTGACATGAATTAAGCAGATTCATCTTAAAAGATCAATTTAAAGATTTTTTTACTTAAAAAGATTAGATTATTTTTACTTGTTTCAAGATATTCCATCCTGATTTATCTGATCTCGATATTACAACTTATTCTAAGCACTTTTTATATTAACTCAGTCCAGGTTAAGCCTCTTTAACTTCCCTCTCAAACCAATAAAGTGAAAAATTCTTGCCATAAATACTTGAAACTAGTGTTTTCTGCTTAGAACAAGATTCACATTTCATCTTGTCTTAAGAAAACTTGGTAAGTGAAAATTTCTTACTGCACTGGCAGAAAATTTCACTTCAAATAGGGCATTTTTACCTCAAAATTGATATTTTTTTCTTATTTTTGATAGGCCTTTTTTGCGGTGTAAGCTCTTTTCACAGCTACCATGGTAAAGCTCGCAACAACTAGTATGCTAATGCACATTTACTGATTCCCGGACAATAAATCGCTTTGTAATTAGCTGCAGACAGCGAGCAGAAGACTTATTTTGACTTCAAAAGCTGCTTATACTGGGGATAGACAAATTTTGCTCAAATATATGGGGAAAAAATCAGACACACAGGTCTTTGTTTTGGTTAATAATATTGATTTTTAATTCATGTAGGAATAACTAAAATCAACAGAAGCGTTACAAATACACGTAGCTACATATAAATCCATTTTTAAACAGTCAGTGCCATTTTAAAAGATACACTTCTATACCACTTCTAATAAAATGTCAAGATGAACAGTGCTTTCTTCTTATTTCTTCTCTTTGCCTTGTTTTTTGCCCACACATAACTCTCCCAGACTTCCCTTATTCAAGCACTTTTCATATATTGTCATGTGTCTGAAAATATCTTGTGATTCACCTTAATTGAGTGCTTTTTGTGAAATCACACGGCGGTATCAGCCATTGTCCGACAGGTATTCAACTTCCACTGATAGCTTCCCTTTGAAACTTTTAAACCATTTTCTCTTGACACATCACGGTGCCTTGTATTCCCCAAACTGCCCACTCCAAATCTCCATATAATACTCACGATAGCTGTTAGGTTTTTGTGAAATCAAATTAAAGGGCCCATTTTACGTCACTTTCAGATCTGTGTTGTAATGTTGTTTTCCTCGTCGCAAGCAGACCTGGAGTTGTGTTTTGGTTCATTCACACATTGTTTAACACACAAATCTTGCATATTTAGGCTTCTCTCAAACAGAAAACACTCCATTTTACCTTGTGATGTCAAGTGGTAATACAGGAGGTGCTCCATTGTGTTTTTTAACTCCGCACACCTTCACTAGAATCATTGGAATGCTCTTAGACGTGGAACTGCCCATCTCTACTAAACAGAAGGTAAAAGGGAGCAGGTAAAGGTTTGGAATTTTGGACATAGGGCCTCATTTCCTCGTGAGCCAGAGTGTTGGAGACGTGTGGAGACAATTTTTAAATACTCCATCCAGTCCTTGTATTTGGAGAGGTCTTGGTGCTAGGCTAGTGCATGTCAATGGCCACAGTCGTCCTGCCACTAAAAACAGTCTTACCCACTCCACAGGGCACCAGAGGCACAACTATTACAACTCCAGACTGTCCATGTGAATGTCTGTGTGGATAGAATAATTTTAGAAGTAAAATCAATGTTGCATTTGAAGGATTTATGTCTGAGCAGCAGCAGTGAGTTGCACTTCCTGATAGAAAGCTATATAAGTAAATAGTCCCTCAACATTCGACAATTCATGCGATGCAAGGTTAATTTTATTTCAAACATTATTCTACCGACACAGACATTTACATCAAAAGTCTGGAATTATAATTGTTTTGCTTCGGGTGCTCAGTGGAGGACTGGGTGGAATATTTAAAAAGTGTCTCCACACGTCTCCAACACTCTGGCTCACGAGGAAATGAGGCTCTATGTCCAAAACCCCGAACTGTCCCTTTAACTTAATAATAATGAATAATAATCCATCAGTTTTATATAGAGCTTTTCTGGACACTCAAAGATGCTTTACAGAGCATTCTTCATTCACTCCAGACCCGGTGGTGTAAACTACTATTGTAGCCACAGCTGCCCTGGGGAAGACTGACGGAAGCGAGGCTGCCAATCTGCGCCATCGGCCCCTCCGACCACCACCAACACTCACACACACACCACTTTCACCAACTTGAAATCATCACAAAGTGGAAATGAGCATTTTGAGCTTTGGAGATGTAGACAGACTAATAATAAAGTGTCACTCACAAACATGTGAATGAAACAAAACAGAAGTCCAGGTATGAGGAGGTAACAGCGTTAAACATGCCTAAAAGCTCACAAGAATCCATTTTGTGTAATATACAGGGATCATAGAAATTCTGGAAAAGTTACGGAAATTGAAAATGTAATTTTCCAGGCATGGAAAAGTCATGGAATTTTGTAAATTCAATGAAAGCTTTAGAAAAATCGTGGGACTTTAGTGTCTCTTTCATGCAACTAGAGCGTTCTGTTATGTTTCAGCTGCTCCGCTGTAACTTAAACTCCATACATACATCTTCACGTGAATCAGTGGAGTGTTTTAAGTCATGTTATGATTATGTCTGATTTTCACATGTCTCTGATACTAGCTAACCCTCCACCCACCTTGACTAACAAATGTTCTGCAGGAAACACTGCAGGACAATACAAAATGAGCTCTTTTGTTAAAAAGAGACGGCAATAAACCCATTGACAGCATTTTGAATGTTATAATACCAAACCATAAGGTGAGTGGAAAGGGTTCACATTTCATATTTAGCCTTAGACGTATAAAGTCATGGAAAATCCACTTTAGGTCATGATAAGTAATGGAAAAGTTTTGAAATTTTGTCAGTGGAAAAGAGTGGGAACCCTGAATATAGGACTTTTAAGCTTTTCTCCTTTGACTTCCAATCCTTTTCTCCAGCGTAACATTCAGAAAATTTCTCTGATCTGGTCAAGATTTTAAAACTTATATCAGGTTCATCGTGTTTTCAGATTTATTATCGACTTACCAGTTCTGAGAGTGCTTCATTCTAGTCTAGAGGTAGTTTATTTGACGATAACTTGTTAAGTAAAATGATCTTGCTGCATGGACAGATCATTTCACTACTTTCAACTCAATTTCTGATAGTTGTTGTTGGCTTTTATGCAGCACAGGACTTTACTTTACGGGTGGTTTTGCAGTTACATCTTGAGTGCTGAATAAACCAAAGCAAATAGTAACAAATAAATGTCCCCGCTAACCAAGCGCAGGTTTTAATTTGTGGTTTTACTGTTGCGTATGGGCCTTGGTGGAGGTCTGAGCTCTGAGTGCCCTTAGTAGTAAAAGCCTCGGGCAGAAAATTACAGCTCGCCGTCACCCTCGGCCATTTTCGCATGTATTAAAAATGAACGCAGTGAGTGGAGCGTGTTATGTTTCTGGGAGAAGTAATGCAATAATAGTTTACAAAGGAAACAAAGGCAAATGTTAAGAGGGGCAATTTATGAAGAGACTTTTTTGTTTCTTTGTTGTTACTGTTTACACTGCTGGGACTGGCACCGTTTGAAATGTATTGGCCAGTGGAGGTAGCAGACGCTCAGTTTCAGACATTTGAAGATTTGAAAATGGCACTAACACTGGGAAAAACAAACCAAGATTTTGCTTCACAGTGAATATAGCACTCACGGTTTGCTGGAAGAAGGTTCTGGGTTTGATTCCTGGGTCGTCTGGGTGGGTTTCCATCAGAAACTCCGGTTTACCCCATCAAACCAAAACATGCACCATAAGTCTAATCCTTCTACTGCAAAAAGTTGGATTTAGATATTTAACATTTTACTTAATTTGAGTAGATTCAACTTGACGAAGATGTTTTTTTTTTATTTTGGTTTCTTATTTTAAGTGCAAAGAGTTCACCTGCTTGTTTCTATGGATAAGTCGTTGTTCTGCCTGGAATGTTCCCCTCCTGTGGGCTCACCACCTGCAGAGGGGTTCATAGGGGGGGGTCAGGTGCTATGAGTATTGGGCAGCACGCTGCCCCCGCGACCCAGCCGGATTAAGCGGGAGAAGATGGATGGATGGATGGATGGTTCCACAGTATTTATTTTGTATTTATTTTATTTACTTATTTAAAAGGGACAATGCACATTAATGGACACATGAAGACAAGTGTAACTGTGCCGACGTTAGCATACAGCTAATTTACATTCGTAGTCCCTTGGCAGGTACTTACAAGACAGAAAACATATACTGTTCCAATCCCTCACAACATTCAAATATTTCAGGTACACACAACAGGTGCTCTGGTACTTATCTATAAAGTGCAAGTGGGTAATAAAGTGCTTTTAGTATGTTTAAAGTGCTACTGTATGACATTAAACAGCTCTACTTTACATTTATTCAATTACAGGTGATTTTAGAGCTAAAAAATACCCCGAAAAACAGACATTCAGACTGTGAGTGGGGTCGCCTCTCCACAGATCTGACCTCTAACTTGGCCTGGTTTAGACTCCATGAAGATAGAAAGGTTTAATGCCATACTGTGAAACATTCCAGACAAATCAATGACATTTCCATGGAGAAAAGCATTTGATCCATCCTGATTCACTTCGTGGAAACCGTCTGACCTCGCAGTATTAGGATTTGTTCGCTCGACTGTAGGCGGGTGCTTTTTTGGCCGCTTCGCCGATTGGCCAGGGCGCCGACTACAACTTCCAGGGTTTTTGTGAAATTAAATTGAGCGGAGCCTGGCTACATTTGACGGGCCTTCCACCAGAAAAGTTACACAATGCACCTTGAAGTAACAAGATGTATTTTCATATTTTAACTACAAAAAAAAAATTCTTGTTCCACTGGTGAATAATTTTACTTATCAGGAGAAATTTAGTCAAATCATGATGAAACTTTAATTCAAGTCATTTTACCTTGGCTGTAACTTAGTGTTAGTCTAATCCTGATGTAGTCCAGACCAAGACTCGCTCTGGAGATGGGCCCTGGAGTGGGTCAAATTAGAGCTGGGCGGTATGACCAAAAATTGATATCACTGTATTTTTTTAAATTATCACGGTATCACGGTATTTAACGGTATTTTTGTCTTTGGCTAAGTGGAGTGTGATAGAGTTGGTAATATCATTCCAACGTTTGCTTTTCTTGTCATAGACGGTCCCTTTAGACGGAGAATACGAAGATTGCATGAAAGTAAAATCTGCATCTTCTCCCCAATCTCTGCGTAACGTTGGCAGTGCAGCACAAAACACTACACAGACGTCCCTGGTAGGCGCGTTTGCTAAATGGACCGTCTGTGTAGTGTTTTGTGACACGGCTCCGTTTTTCGGAGAGCGGGAGTGCGCGGAGCCGTGCCCGGGCGAAAAGGTGAAGAGCGGGGCTCCGCGCACCCGCGCTCTCGCTCGGGCGCGGCTCCGCGCACTCCCGCTCTCCGAAAAAGGGAGCCGTGTCACAAAACACTACACAGACGGTCCCTTTAGCAAACGCGCACCACTCAACTCGCTATCCTTACCTGGCTTGTTGGCTTGTTTGGTGTTACACTGAAAAACAGCCCCCGCTCAATCTACCGCTGTCTGCGTTCCGCCCGCTCTGTGTTGCCGACATATGCGCGCACACACGGTATGGCGGTAAATAAAAAATTCATATCATAAAAATAAAAATTACCGGTATACCGGTTCAAACGGTATACCGCCCAGCCCTAGGTCAAATGCAGAGAGTGGATTCCTCTCACAAGGGATTAACAAAATATACCTTAACTTGGTAGCCGAAATTTAAGTTTTACAGTCCCACTTTGAGGCCATCTAATACTAAACTTGGTTAGCTCCTGTTATAGTCCAGATATAATCCGCGTTTAGTTCCATGTTGGTCCCAGTTTTCTTCCACTCTTAAAGGTGCATTTCTTCTGGTGGAGCGTCCTTCAAATGCTTTTCTCCACGGAGATGTTATCGCTTTGCCTGGAATGTTTCACACTAGGACATTTAACCTTTCTAGTTTCATGGAGACCAAACCAGACCAAGGTCCACTGCAAAAAAAACTTGGCCATAATTCAAGATATAAACACTTAAATGACTTAAAAGTAGTGAAATGATCTGTTCATGCAGCAAGGTCATTTTACTTGACAAGTTATCTTCAAATGAACGACCTCTAGACGAGAATTAAGCAGTTTCTGAACTAGTAAGTAGTTAATAAATCTGAAAACAAGTCTCAAATCTTGGCCAGATCGGAGAAATACTCAGTGTAAGGGTCAGATCTGTGGAGAGGCGACCCCGCTCACAGTCAGATGTGTGTTTTTCTAGTGATTTTTGAGTTATAAAACCACCTGTACTTAAATAAATGTAAAGTAGAGCTGTTTAAGGTCATACTGTGGAACATTCCAAGCAGAGTACTGACTTTTCCATAGAAACAAGCAGGTGACGGAGCCCCAAACCATAAAGTTACATAAAGCACCTTTGATTCTGATAACATTTCGTGCCTTATTGCCCATACGCTGCAGAACGGTTGAGTTACGTGATCTTAACAGAGCAGCTTAGCACAGACAGCGGAGAAAATTCACAATCAGATGCCATTTTCCCTTCCCCCTTTAAAGTTTCAGCGAGACGAGGAGCGGCTGCATTTGTGATTGCACCGACACCGGGGGTAGGTGGCCCCGGTGTCGGTGAGGGGAGACTCATGACGGGGGGTCTCTGTATGGGGGTCTGAGGAGCTCTTTTAAGGCTGGAGGTCTCGCAGTGGGTCTGATTGGAGGCTGCATGTTCTCCCCGTGTTACTGTGGGTGTCAAACGATGAAATCTAAAGGTCTGGGTATTGAGTAAAGCAGGGATTTTAGTACAGCTGCAAAACTTATATCAAAACTGATGAATTTGACCTTTCACACTTTCATTAAATAAGTTACATTTGCTCAGCTTTAATGAACAATGAGACCAGAACAGTCAAAATGTGTGAAAATCAGTCAATTACGTTTAAAGAAGTTCTTTAGTACATAAACATTGGCTCTTGTGAGCTTTAAGCCATGTTATAATGTTATCTTATCAAAAACATTCCTGTAGATGTGTTTTGTTTTGTTTTATTCACACGTTTGAGTAATCCTGGTCTGTCTATAAAGCTTAAAATGAAATGGTATGTTCCCTCAGTCCTATGTTCCCTCAGCCCTATGTTCCCTCAGCCCTATGTTCCCTCAGCCCTATGTTCCCTCAGCCCTATGTTCCCTCAGCTCTATGTTCCCTCAGCCCTATGTTCCCTCAGCCCTATGTTCCCTCAGCCCTATGTTCCCTCAGCTCTATGTTCCCTCAGTCCTATGTTCCCTCAGCCCTATGTTCCCTCAGCCCTATGTTCCCTCAGCTCTATGTTCCCTCAGCCCTATGTTTCCTCAGCCCTATGTTCCCTCAGCCCTATGTTTCCTCAGCCCTATGTTCCCTCAGCCCTATGTTCCCTCAGCCCTATGTTTCCTCAGCCCTATGTTCCCTCAGCTCTATGTTCCCTCAGCCCTATGTTCCCTCAGCCCTATGTTCCCTCAGCCCTATGTTCCCTCAGCTCTATGTTTCCTCAGCTCTATGTTTCCTCAGCCCTATGTTCCCTCAGCCCTATGTTCCCTCAGCTCTATGTTCCCTCAGCCCTATGTTTCCTCAGCCCTATGTTCCCTCAGCCCTATGTTCCCTCAGCCCTATGTTTCCTCAACCCTATGTTTCCTCAGCCCTATGTTCCCTCAGTCCTATGTTTCCTCAGCCCTATGTTTCCTCAGCCCTATGTTCCCTCAGCTCTATGTTCCCTCAGCCCTATGTTCCCTCAGCCCTATGTTTCCTCAACTCTATGTTTCCTCAGCCCTATGTTTCCTCAGCTCTATGTTTCCTCAGCTCTATGTTTCCTCAGCTCTATGTTTCCTCAGCTCTATGTTTCCTCAACCCTATGTTTCCTCAACCCTATGTTCCCTCAGCCCTATGTTCCCTCAGCCCAGCGCGAGGTCATGGTGCAAAGGATCCTAGGTTGAAATTACTCTGAATCATCTCTTTAAATGTGGTACAAAAATAAAAATTGACTTGACATAGAGGTTCATTTTGAGAAAAATCTTAGAAAAAAGAAACATCTTGAGGGAACATAGGGGTGATCCTCCAAAGTGCTGCACAGAGTCCAGAAAATGACGACAACAAAAAGATAAACTGCTAAAATTTGATCATACCAGTCCTAAACCATTAAAACCAGTAAAAAACAAATAAAAGCAAAACCATAAAAATCATAAAATAGCAATAAACAAGTAAAAGAGAAGGATGGAATATCTTGAAACAAGTAAAACAATCTTTTCTTATTGAGTTAAAAAAAATCATAAAATGTATCTTTGAAGATGAATCTGCTTAATTCAAGTCACTTTAACTATGCTAGAAAATCCTTTTTTGCAGTGTATCTGTACTTACACTAATTAGTATTATGTTTTAGCAAAATTATGGAGAGCGTTGAGCAAACAAAAATACAACCTAAATAAAATAACTCTTTAAATTACTGAAGAAAAGGTAAAAAGTAGCTTGAAAACCACTGCTTCATGACATCACAAGGTGGAACAGAGTATTTTGAGTACTGAAGACCAAAGAGTTACTCAAACACATGCGAATGAAACAAAACACAGCTCCAGGTATGAGGCATTATAAAATGTCGGGTTGTATAGGACCTTTAATAGGTCTCAGCATCTTTGTGACATTATACTTGTAAGTTTTCTTTTTTCACTCTTATAAATGTACTTTCACTGAAATAACTCGGTGCAGTGCTTTTTACACCACTGTTTGGATGAAGCAAAAGGAAAAACTCCAGGTAAGTTTTAGAGAATGGACAATAGTGTGAAATGTTACCGACTCTCCAGACAGAGGCTGCCGCTGGGCTCTGGGCCAGTCTCAGACAGTTCTGGACATTAGTTCCCTCCTCAAATGTATGAATGTCTCCACCACTCTTCAGCCCTAGTTTCATACTTACACCAATCGTATTGAATAAAACAAACTGAACATAATAATAATAACAATCATAATAATAATAATAATAATAATAATAATAAGAAGAAGAAGAAGAAGAAGAATATATGTGTATATATGTGTAGTGTGTATATGTGTGTATATGTATGTATATGTATAAGAGTGTATATGTGTGTATATGTATAAGAGTGTATATGTGTATATGTATGAGTGTATATGTGTGTATATGTATAAGAGTGCATATGAGTGTATATGTATAAGAGTGTATATGAGTGTATATGTATAAGAGTGTATATGAGTGTATATGTATAAGAGGGTACGGTATGTGTGTATATGAGTGTATATGTATAAGAGTGTATATGTGTATATGTATGAGTGTATATGAGTGTATATGTATAAGAGTGTATATGTATGAGTGTATATGTGTGTATATGTATAAGAGTGTATATGAGTGTATATGTATAAGAGGGTATACGGTATGTGTGTATATGTGTGTATATGTATAAGAGTGTATATGAGTGTATATGTATAAGAGGGTATACGGTATGTGTGTATATGTGTGTATATGTATAAGAGTGTATATGTGTATATGTATGAGTGTATATGAGTGTATATGTATAAGAGTGTATATGTGTATATGTATGAGTGTATATGTGTGTATATGTATAAGAGTGTATATGTGTATATATGTATAAGAGTGTATATGTGTGCATATGTATAAGAGGGTATACGGTATGTGTGCATATGTGTGTATATGTATAAGAGTGTATATGTGTATATGTATGAGTGTATATGTGTGTATATGTATAAAAGTGTGTATGTGTGTATATGTATAAGAGTGTATATGTGTGTATATGTATAAAAGTGTGTATGTGTGTATATGTATAAGAGTGTATGTGTGTGTATATGTATAAGAGTGTATATGTGTGTATATGTATAAGAGTGTATATGTGTGTATATGTATAAGAGTGTATATGTGTGTATATGTATGAGTGTATCTGTGTGTATATGTATAAGAGTGTATATGTGTGTATATGTATAAGAGTGTATATGTGTGTATATGTGTGTATATGTATAAGAGTGTATATGTGTGTATATGTGTGTATATGTATAAGAGTGTATATGTGTGTATATGTGTGTATATGTATGAGTGTATATGTGTGTATATGTATAACAGGGTATATGTGTGTATATGTGTGTATATGAGTGTATATGTGTGTATATGTATAAGAGGGTATACGGTATGTGTGTATATGTGTGTATATGTGTGTATATGTATAAGAGGGTATACGGTATGTGTGTATGTGTGTATATGTATATATATGTGTGTATATGTATAAGAGTGTATATGTGTGTATATGTGTGTATATGTATGAGTGTATATGTGTGTATATGTATAACAGGGTATATGTGTGTATATGTGTGTATATGTGTGTATATGTATAAGAGGGTATACGGTATGTGTGTATATGTGTGTATATGTGTGTATATGTATAAGAGGGTATACGGTATGTGTGTATATGTGTGTATATGTATAAGAGTGTATATGTGTGTATATGTATAAGAGGGTATACGGTATGTGTGTATATGTGTGTATATGTGTGTATATGTATAAGAGTGTATAAGAGTGTATATGTGTGTATATGTATAAGAGGGTATACGGTATGTGTGTATATGTGTGTATATGTGTGTATATGTATAAGAGGGTATACGGTATGTGTGTATATGTGTGTATATGTGTGTATATGTATAAGAGGGTATACGGTATGTGTGTATATGTGTGTATATGAGTGTATATGTGTGTATATGTATAAGAGGGTATACGGTATGTGTGTATATGTGTGTATATGTGTAGCAGTGGTTTGTCAGACTACAGCTGCTCAGAGCTTGGAGAGTGATTCTCGTATTGATCGGGTCCATTTGGACGCCTGTTTGCCTGATGGACGCTGAATGACAGCTCTGTAAATCACTCGGACCACAAGGGCTAATTACTGAAACGCCTTTAACGATATCGTGAGATTACAAATGGGCTCAGGTCTGGCCAGGGTAATCTTTCACATTCAATGCATTTCAGATAGAAGTATTAAACAGGAATGGGGCAGATGAGAGGTGACATCAAATCACCACTGAAACCTTACAAACGCTTTACTATAACCATATAACCACACACTGTATATAGAAATGGACATCGCTAACCCGCTAGCCGCGAGATTCCAAATAGGTAGTGAACATGGAGGCGCTTCCAGCTTCATCGACTCAGATTCCAATTGACTTTACATTGGAAAACTGTCGCCCTTCTCTCTCTAACTGCTGCTATTCCTAATAACATGCATGGCACCAAATTCACTCCTATAACTGCTAACCCCATGAGCTTCATTTGACTGGAGCCAAACGCTGTGGGAGACGTCACCTTCGCTTATTCCACTTCTGTAGACAGTCTATGGTTAAAATTTAAAATAGTGCAAAAACAATGCGTGTATTGAAGTCTTCCTCTAGAGACTGTTTTTGTTCACTTAATTTGTTCAATTATTTTTACCATTTTATGTTTCACAGCAAGATGGATTCTTGCAATTTCACAAACTCATATGAATCCATCTTGTCATTTTCCCGCTGGTGCCACAGGGCCTGACTGCTGGTTAGCAAACCAATGACTGAGCTGCTTTGTGGTTTAATACTACTACTACTACTACTACTACTACTACTACTACTACTACTAATAATAATAATAATGCTTTAGTGTTATACAGTGCTATTCCAGACGCTCAAAGTCACAGTTTGGTGCATTCTTCATTCACTCCACACTCAGTAGTGATAAGATACTAACTGGAACTCACTCTCTACTAATATGAGATCAATTAAAAGGACACCGTCTTTCAAAAGGAAACTTAAATATATGTTTTTAAAGAATCAATAATATGAACAGTCAATGTCTTTCATAATCAAAACCACTCTCTCTATTACTGTACAGGTCAATGGGCATCATGGCAATGTGACTTGAGGTTTTTAATTGTAAAAGTATTTTAAACTGCCTTTTTTTTTTTTTTTTTTTTTTTTTGTGGACCCCAGGAAGACTAGCAACCACATGATGGAAGCTAACGGGGATCCAAATAAAGAATAAGATACGATTGTATGCACAGCTACAATAGTATCATCCGAGTGTCACTCATGTACACATCACGTTAATACTAGACAATGTCGGTGAAGTGTCTTGTCTTGTCAAAGGACACAACAACAGTTTCTGCCACTGATGCCCCACTTTGGCACATGGTGTTCCCAGTGGTCTCCCAGGCAAAGCCCTGCTGAGCCTCTGAGGTCTGACACGATCAGGCTTTGGCCATAAGGTCTGAGCAGAGTGTTTCTTCGGTGAGAGACGTCCCAGACTGATCATGTGCAGACCTCCATTCAACCTGCTGCTGTAACATATCAGTCTGCCATGAGCCCGGTTAGTGTATTCTTAGCATGGACGAAAACTTTTACACGAACGCCGCACATTTTGGGCCGGCTGCCTGTGTGGTCTTTAGTCAATGTGCCTTTAAAGCAGCGTGAGCCTGTTCTGTGGACCAACATAGAAAAGACATTTGGTCAATTAATCATAGCTAAGCAGAAGTGAGGGATTACGCACTTGGCTGAATCTCATTTCAAGCTGCTGGTTCAGGCGGCGGCGCTCAGGACACAGACAAACGCTGTGGAGTTTCTATAAAGCAGCAGCACACATGTCCAGGGTGTGGAGGGTTCATCTGCACGGAATCAGAATTACAATTAGAAGAGTTGTAGAGTTTGAACATTGCAAAAGCGGCTGTTATTAAGATAAGCAAATGTATTCAAATATGTCGTATGGTCTTATTAGGCATAAAAACTGCATGGCGTGTCATTTTATATATTTATTCTTTTTTATGTGTTAAATTCTACACTATGAAACATTTCTAAGGGTCCACAACCTGCTTGTATCCATGGAGATCTTACTCATTTGTGGAATGTCCCAGTGTATGACATTAAACATATCTACATGCATTCAGTTACAGGTACTTTTGCTGAGAAATTGCTAAGAAAAACTTGAAAACCATGCATGAACAGGGTCACCTCTCCACAGATCTGACCAGTAACTCGGCCTGATGCTTGTCAAGAGGTAGATAGATTTAATGCCATACTGAGCAACATTCCAAGGAAAGCATTAACATCTCCATGGCAGACCCGCCCACCAGGAAAAGTGACAGAATACACCTTTAATATTCCAGTGTGCTTACAGACGGAATATCTGAAGGACTTGTTTAAAAGGTGTGCGATCCTTTGAGTGTCTAGTGATAACAAAAACATGTTTTAAAATCAATGTCAGCACAAAACTGGTAATTGTATTTTAGATGCTGTTGATAACCATTAAAAAAAAGAAGAAGAAAAATCCATATTCTCCTGTTCTCTGTTTCCTTTGAGCACTTTCCAAACAAAACATCAATAAATAGCTGTTTTGCAGAAATCCGTTCCTTTTTCTTACATAATATTTATAAAAATGTCTTCAAAGCACATCAAAAGACTCACAGACCTATTGCTGTTGATGCAATGGTTTCCCCGTAAGTCTATTAGTGCTGTGGAAATCGAGAGCTTCTGTCGTTAAAGTGACTGAAGATAAACGTTTGCTTTTCCTGAACACTACAGCTGATGAGAAAGCCCGAGACACTATTCGAACTTGAACAAATAAAACCTTCTTTTATGTATTGTTACGCATTATGCCTATTGTTAAAGGTGCACTGTGTAACTTTTTGGTTGGGGATCTGCCTGGAATGTTCCACAGTACCACATTAAACAGCTCGACTTTACATTTTTTAAACTACAGGTGGTTTTATAGCTCAGAAATGCCAAGAAAAACAGATTTTATTGTGACTGTGACTGTGAGTGGTGCTGCCTCTCCACAGATCTGACCTGTAACCTGGTCTGGTTTGGTCTCCGTGGAGATAGAAAGGTTTAATGCCATACTGTGAAACATTCCAGACAAAGCAATAATGTCTCCACGGAGAAACGCATTTGACGGACCCTCCAAAGTTACACAATGCGCCTTTAAGTGTTGTTACTGTAGGCACGGATCTGTCTTAAGCTTTATTACCTTGTCTCCATGGAGATGTTACTGCGTAGCCTGCAGTGTCCCACAGTATGGCATTAAACTTATGGAAACAAACTGGAAACTCCACCAGGCCAGGTCACAGGTTACAGGTCAGATCTGCTGAGAGGTGAGCAAAGCAATGACATATCCATGGAGACAAGCAAGTGGTGGTACCCCCAAGAAAATGAATGGTAGTGCTTTGCCTGGAATATCCCACAGTAGAGCATTAACCTTATCAATCTTGTGCAGGTGTTTTTACTGCTCAAAAATGCATTGTAAAACACACATTGTTATTGTGAAGACGGGTCTCCTCTACACAGATGTGCTTGCAATATCATCTCCATGGAAACAAGCAGATTTTTTATCTTAAAATAAATAAATAAATAAAAGCCTGCGTAATCTCTAAATAAATATGCAAATAAATGGGAAATTGGCCTCTGCATTTGACCCATCCTTCAGGAGCAGAGGGGCAGCACATGGGGAACCCATCGCCATGATGTGCGTGAATGATTGAATGGAAACATGAATAAATAAATGAATAAATAAATGGAGAAATGAATAAATAAACTTTTTTCTTTTTTTTTTTTCAAAAAGGGGCAACGCATGTGATCCTTAAGGACCCATCTCCATGATCTGAGTGAATGAATGAATACATAAATAAAGAATTGAATAAATAAATCCCCATCCACAGCAAGTACAGCCCAGACAGTGTAAATAAAAAATTTAATAAAATAAAATACAAAATAGTCAATATCACCACCCCACCCACAGCAAGTACAGCCCAGACAGTGTAAATAAAATAAAATAAATGAAAAAAAAAACAAAAAGGCAACATCACAACCCAACCCCCGGGTAAGTACAGCCTAGTCGGTGTAAATAGATAAAAAATAAAAAATAAAAATAATAATAATAATAATAATAATAATAACTCAAATTGTCAACATCACCATCCCATCCACAATAAGTACAGCGCAGACAGTGTTTGGCATCTCTATTGTCAATCTCAGTGAAGGCCCAAGGAGCATTTAAATTACAGCTGTTGCCAACGTACCATTAGCATGACCGCCCACCCAAGCTGAAAGCGCTTCGGACAGCAAAGAAAAGCAATGACTGCGCAGCGCCTCTTAATGTTGACCTTCAGTTTCTAACAGCTCCTGGCACCAGAGGAGGCCCGATCCCGCTGATGGTGCAGCTTTGGACCCAGCCTTGGCTTTGTAGAGACGCTTCCTAATGGCGGACAGGTAAAGGAGCGATGGATGGTCTCATTTGTATGCAAGCTAATGGGAAACAGTTGCTGACGGTCAACATATGGACTTTAATGTGTCTGGATAACAGTTATAATGATAAATAATATAACGGCACCAACTGCAGACCACGACTGTGATACCAAGACGCTGCAAAGTCTATTTATCTGTCTTCCAGTCCAAAGTTCAGTTTTACATGATTGTACTTTTGGCTTCTCTTCGCTGCTGTTTCTCAAGATTTCAATACGGGGCCAAAGCATAGTCTTAAAGGTGGACTGTGTAACTTTTTGGCTAGAGGTCCATCATCTTCTTGTTTCTATGAAAATGTCATTGCTTTGAGTTGCTATGACATTAAACAGCTCTAACTTACATTTAGTCAGTTACAGGTGGTTTTACAGCTCAAAAATACCTAGAAAAACAGGCGTTCTGACTCTGAGCGGGGTCGCCCCTCCACAGATCTGACCTGTAACTTGGTCTGGTTTGGTCTCCACGAAGACAGAACGGTTGAATGCCATACTGTGAAACATTCCAGACAAAGCAATAACATCTCCAACTCCAACTCTGAGACAAAATGTATTGAGCCACAAGGGAAATAATTTGGACACAGTAGCTCACACACCACAATAAATAAATTAACAAAGAGCAAAAATAAAAATAAATGGTAATAATACATTCTAAATAAGTAGCAAAAATAGCAAGAGCCTGGTGTCAAATAAAGTATGATTATACCAATGTATGTACAAATAACAAAGAAAAAAGTAAAAACAGATACAAAACATAACAAAAGAAACACAAATACACAGTCCAGCTAATTTAAAGGTGCATTGTGCAACTGCCTTTAATCAGGGCAGTCATACGTAATGTTACCAACTACTTGAAATTGCAGAGGCCATTGAGGGCAGCACAAACTTTTTATTTTAGGCATTTTTTGACTGAAGTTTTTGACACTAAAGTTGCCCAAAATGCAAGGATAAGTAGATCATTCTATTAAAACTCAATATACACAGTTAGTAACAAAAAAAAGTGGATTTAGTTCAACTTTAAAGGTGCATTGTGCAACTTTTATGGGTTTGTTACCTGTTTGTCTCCATGGAGTTGTTATTGCTTTGCCTAGAATGTTCCACGTAGAGATTAAACCTATCTACCTCAAGGAAGACAACGATAGGCTGCATTACAGGTCGGATCTGTGGAGCGGCAACCCTATTCACAGAGAAAATTATTGTATTTTTGAGCAATAGAAACACCCGTAATGAATAAATACTAGATCGGTGTGTTTAATGTCAAACTGTGGAACATTCCAAAGCAATAACATCTCCATGGAGACAACCAGATGACAGACCCTCCACCAGAAAAGATGCGTAATGCACCTTTAAAGTTTAACTAAACAAACAAACTAAATCCCCTTTTTTTTGCTACTAAATTGTGCATATGGTGTTAATATCAACTTCTCCTCATGGTTTTGGGCAACTTTGGTGCAGGTTTCTGCTCAAAAAATGCCTAAAATAAAAAGTTTGTGCTGCCTTCAGTGGCCTCTGCAAGTTCAAGTAGTTGGTGACATTACACATGACTGCCCTGATTAAAGCCAGTCGTTTCTGATTTCAAACTTCTGGCTGTAGGGGCAAAGTTTAAAGTGTTTTGTACCCCTTCCTTCTCTTTCACTCTTTTCTTGAGTCCTCCAGGTACTGCCCAGTTCAGCAGCTCTATTTACAATGTGGTTGTGAGCAGAGTTTAGACATTTAGTCCCACTTTAATCCTGACCAAGACTAACTCAAGATCTGGAGATGGGTCCCCTGTGGCATGAAAGGACGGGTCAAATGCAAGAGACCCTAAAAAAAAACTACCATTTTGTCATCTAAGGGTAAGAAAAATCCAAAAATAAACTTACAGATGGTAGTTTTGACCATAATCTTGTTTGAACAATGGCCATGACAAAAATATATAGCAATTTGTCGTAAATGGTATGTGATTGCCACATACCATTGTGTGATTGAAATACACAAAGAAATCACCACGCTGAGAACAAAATCAGAAAATGCAAGTGAATAACATGTGAATTTGAGCACTCGCTGTACCGTTTAGACCAGTCCTTTACAGACCTGATTGGCACCACACGGCACCACATTTTAGATTTTATTATAATTTGCGAGCAGCACTAACGATCAGAAGCAATCTGAGAGAAACCAGAAAGTCATAATGAAAACAAATGAGTCACAGAAGTAAAGGTTCTGAGGTTTATTTGTATTGTTTCGCAAAGTGTGGAGTTTTAAATAAAAAATTAGCATGACCAATGTTGCTTAAAGTGGAACTAAACACAAATCAACAGTTTTTTTTCTCCCTTGCTACTAAACTGTGTATATTGTGTTTTAATATTATTGTTCCTACTCCTCTTTTGTAATTTAGAGTAAACTAGGCGAACGTGCAGCTTTCTCGTTCAAAAACTTGATGTGAATTGCTTCCATTTCAATGGTTTCCTCTGCATTTTCAAGTATTATGCGCCATCACACAGAACTGCCCTGATTACAACCAAGCTGCAGGGGTAAACTTTAAAATGTGGATACCTGTTTGGCCAATCACACTGTTCCATAGCAGTTTTAGGAGCAAATAGACCTTTTTCAGGTCCAGAAGTGCCGCGATGTTGGGTAAACGTCACTTCCGGTTAATGCGTTTTATGGAAAAATTATGGAAACTGGGGGGGGGCTCACAACAAATACAAGTACCGCAACAAATGCAAATGACTCAACACAACAAAAAGCCACAACACACCAAAAAAAGCCACAATGGAAGTGACCGTCAAACTCGACTGGGAGAACTCACAACAAATAACAACACCACAACACAAATGCAAACGCCGCAACACAACAAAAAGCCACAAAACACCAAAAAAAAAAAGCCACAACGGAAGTGGTCGCGGGATTCTATTTTCCGACGGACCAAGCGTGGAGGATCAAGTGGGAAGTGATAGGTTAGGTTAGGTTAGGTTTGGTCGCTTTATTTGTACCCGTAGGTAAATTTGTTTTGCAGATTTGAGAGGCTGGTCCCACATTTCATTCATCCACACTCTTCACAATAAACACACATAAAAACACAAATAAAGTGTTGCAGTGCTCCAGTGCAGGATGGTTTTGTTCCATAAATAAAAGTATTCATCTGACTGAGCTAAAAATTGCAATACATATGAACTATATCAAAAACATGATAAATAAATAAATTACAATTTATTCATAAATACAACAGCAGCTGGAACGAAACTCATTTTAAAGCGATTTGTTCTTGATCTTGGAACTGAAAACCTCTGACCAGAGGGAAGCAGCTGAAACTCTGAATTTAGAGGATGTTTCATGTCATTTATAATATTCTGGGACATCCGCTGTGACTGTCCTGAGCACAGTGAGTCCAGGCTGTTCTGAGGATGGACAATCACCTTAAACTCGCCCATTTCATCAACGGGATCAGGGAGTTCTTGTTTTTACCAGAGATGCTCCCAAACTATGAGACCAGTGAAAAAGTTAAAACTGATTCCATAAACGATTTAGAGAACAGTGTCATCATGGTTCTGTCTACACAGTAAAAAATGGGAATGGTAAAAGTTGAAGAAGAAGAACGTGAGAAGTAAAGGAATGGAAAGTGAATGAAGTTGGACATAATTAAAAGCAATTTATTGTTTTGTGGCCAGGATCATCGTCACTGTCTGACCGTCGTAAATAATTTCCCACTTGATCCTCCTCGTTTGGTCTGTTGGAAAAAAAAGAGTCCTGCGGCCACTTCTGTTGTGGCATTTGTATTTGTTGCACTGTTTGCATTTGTTATGAGCCCCTCCGGCTTCCGTACAAAATATATGTGGCAACGTGTCGCCCATTCTCCACCAGCTTCATAAATCTGCCTAATCATCAAATCTTCATCCAACAAGGTCGATAAAGCACATATTCTGTCCATGAAGAATTTATCCAGAACTATCAAGGTAAGAAAGACGAAAAATTAAAGGCGAACGAGTAGCATTAGTGAACTATTTCTGAGCAAAACTAATGTGATGGTCATGAATAAAACATAAGTATTTCATTTGTGCAGTTTGAATGCCGCAGATGTTCACAGATTACATGTCTCGCATTCGAACTGCACAAATCTCTCAGTCTATGCTAATATCTACACCAACGATTTTTTATTTTAATTGTAGAATCAGTTAACAAGTTACTTATGTTTTATTCATGACCATCACCTTAGTTTTGCTCAGGAGAAGTTTGCTAATGCTCGTCGTCGTTCGCCTTTATGTTTTCGTCTTTCTTATCTGACTCTAAAATAAATTCTGCCTGGACGGAATATGGTTTGATGGGGCAAATTTATGAAGCTGGTGGGAAATACGTGGCACATTTCCATCGATATTTGGCCATAGAAAAGCAACAACCGGAAGTGATGTTTCTCCAAAATCGTGGCACTTCCGGTCATTGTAAAAATGGTCTATTTGGAGCTGAGTTCCATATGAGGAATATTAATTTATTTACGGCCAAAATAGCACTATAAAAACACCAGGATCATGTTGAGCAGATTAACACAAACACTGACCAAAATGAGGAAGCTCACAGCAGCCGTTACAGAGAGAGGAGTGACTAATATTTCAATGTAAAATCAATTGGAGCCAGAGTCAAAGGGCATCCATTTATATATAAAGTCTGTGGGTAATGCTCAGTTTAACAGCTCTACTTGAAATGCGGTTGTCAGCGAGTGCGACGAGCATCTGACAACACGGTAACACTTTATAAACAGCAAACTAATCATTACCTAACCCTTCATTAATATTTGTTAATTGTTACTAAAATATCTATTTCGCACGAGTTAATAGTTTTTTCATCATTAACTAAACATTAATTGTTTGCATGAAATCAGTGTATTAATGCTTTAACACTGTCGTAGTGTCCTTAGGCAAGGCACTTCACCCACATTCCCTAGAATGAAAGTGGTGTGTGTGTGAGTGTTGGTGGTGGTTGGAGGGGCCGATGGCGCAGATTGGCAGCCTTGCTTCCGTCAGTCTGCCCCAGGGCAGCTGTGGCTACAATAGTAGTTTACCACCACCGGGTCTGGAGTGAATGAATAATGCTCTGTAACGCGTCTTTGAGTGTCCTGAAAAGGTCTATATAAAACTGATGCATTATTATTATTAACAAATAGAAAATAATCTATTAACTAATATCGTACTAATATTTGTTAATAGTTCACTAAATGTCTTATTGGCACTGCTTATCTCAATATGAACTACTCAGTGTGAGACACCCACTGTACAATATTTGCTATTGTTAATAAATGTTATAAGAATCATTTGTAAATAGTTAATAATTACTGTTCCAACTTTATTATAAGTTGCCCTACACTGATACCTACGTAATACTAATATATTAATTATGCTTAACCAACTTAACCAATGAGGATCCTATGAGGAGAGGTTCATATTGAGATAAGCAGAGCCAATGAGACATTTTTTACTGATGAAAAAACTATTAACATGTGCAAAAAAGACATTTTAGTAAGAATTAAGAAATATTAAGGTAAATATTAAGGTAATGATTAGTTTGCCGTTTATTATGGCACCTTATTATAAAGTGTCACCAACAACACTAGGCTAAGTGAGAGGTCAGATCTGTGGAGAGGCGACCCAGCTCACAGTAAACATGCCTGTTTTTTCAATGCATTTTTGAGCACTATAATGATTCAAAATTCAATAACTGCAAAACAGGTAAGTTAAATCTCATACTGCTAACGCAAGCACATCCCCATGGAGACAAGCAAGTAACAGACTTCCCAATTCACCTCATGACTTTTGGTTAAACGGGGATGCCCTTCATTTCAGTGGAGAATTCGAGAAAAGTTTTGCAGCTAAATTATGACAAAAGTTCAATTTTCACGTTCGCCAAGAAGTCACACTGCATCGATTCTCTTAAAGCTTTAAAACGGCTTTGTAGTCCAGATTGAACTTATTTGCTGTAAAGATCGGCAGCCCCGTACAAAATAATATAACCCAATGATGATGATGGAAGCTCCCACGAAACTTCTGGAATAAGTTGAATAGAAAAGCTACACAGTGAAGCTTTAAATCACAGCAGTTATTCTTATATGTCATGGCCTGGTTAAAGTAGTCTCGCATTAGTGGTCTCAGATGATCTATAGCAGGAGCAGCGTGTGTTGACAGAAGAGGCGGCGTATTGATTGGGAGGCGACCTTGAGCAGCTGTTTAAAGCAGAACGAGAGTCAGACTACAGATCGCTCCTGATGCCCTACCCTCCTGGTCAGAAGAACCCATCTCGTAACATCACGCCGTCATCGCCGCTTTAAAGAGCTCATGTTACGCTATTTTTCTGATCTACAGGGCTTAACAAATGTATGGACCACCTGTCATGAAAACAAGAAAACATAAATAACGTCATAGTATATCAAAAATAGTCTAATAACCAAAAATGTGAATATTTTGTGTGATCCTTTGGCGCAGATCACAGCTGCATTCTCGCTGCTTTGTTTTTATGTCGTTTTGCAAAGTCTCTTTTGTTATTGAGTTCCAAATAGTTTCTAGCTGTTCCCAGAGACTTGCTTTGGATGAGATATTTTTGGACAACATTAAACTTGAAACAGATAACAACAACAGTTATAACTTCTTAGGTTCTTTTTTAAGACACTGTAGTCAAGTGTATTTACCTTGTTGACATGTTTCGGCTGCTAGCTGCGAGCCATCTTCAGAGCAATAGTTATATTTTAGCATTAAAGATATGGTTTTGATGAAAAGATCTTGCATATACTGGCAGATTAACCATTATTCACTGTAAACCCGAATAAGTTACCAGGACTCAAAAAAATTGAGGCAATCGATTGTCTCAATTATTTTAAGTTCATGAACTTAAAAGTCACAATCTTCCAGAACTTAAAGGTTTAACGCTTTGCAACTTGTACCTTATGAAAACAGCTGAATTAAAAGTGTTCATTTACCTCAAATCAAATATTTGCAGTTAAGGCAACTCATTTTGAAATTGTATTGTATTTTAGCATGTACTGTATAAATTAAGTTTAAATCATCCCTATTTGAAACAATAGAAATAACAGGACTTGTAATGACTTAATTCTACTAAGTTGTACCTCATGTCTGTTTTTAAGTTATGCTCAGTTATACCCACAAAAGTTTGCTTTAATCAAAAAATATTAGTTAAAATTACTCAAAAAGAAGAACATGTTACAGCAACTTGACATAATTACGTTCGTAGGACTATTTCTACAACTCTGAGTATACACAACTTAACCTATTTAATGACTTTGACTGTTCTGGTTTGCAGTGTAGAAACATAAACACATATTTTTGTAAGCAGGACCGAACACCTTATACTGGCTGGTGGTTGAATACATTTGTTAAACACTGTATGTCGTAATGTTGTTTCCTCATCACCTCAAAGCTGGAGCTGTGTTTTGTTTCATTCACACGTTTAACACCCTGCATATTTAGGCTGAGTTCTTCTCTCAGAGGAAAACACTCTGTTCCAAATTGTGATGTTATGTGGTAATTCGGGAAGTGCGGGAACTCCACAGACCTTCACGAGAATGATTTGGAGAGTTTCAACCCTGGATTTGGAGCTTAGCAGATGTAGACGACTAATAAAAAAGGATTACTTACATAAACACGACTACAAACACAAGTGCAGGTCTGTTTATGAGGAGGGAACAGCATTATGACGTGGCCTAAAGCTCACAAGAGTCAATTTTGCGTAATATAGGATCTTAACAAATGGACAGATAAAGGTTCCTATCATTGTATTGTCTTTGCATGATCTATGTTTTACAGAAGTCAAGAGGGTTAGGCAGGGCGATGAATTGCATTTTAGCCGAAATAATGAGGGGAACCTATTGAACAGTCTAATACATCCATCCATCCATCTTCTCCCGCTTAATCCGGCTGGGTCGCGGGGGCAGCGTGCTGCCCAATACTCATAGCACCTGACCCCCCCTATGAACCCCTCTGCAGGTGGTGAAACCGGAGTACCCGGAGGAAACCCATCCAGACACGGGGAGGAACATGCAAACTCCACACAGAAAGGCCCGGGCATCGAACCCGCAACCTTCTTGCTGTGAGGCCTGAGTGTTGCCACTCAGCCACCGTGCCGCCAGTCTAATACAATTACATTTAAAGACACATTTTACCTCATCCCAAAATCTTAAAAAGGCTTGTGGTTGCAGTAAGAACATTTAAGATTGAATGTACTAGTTTGATCACTGTTTTGAGTGCATTTAAAATCTACCACTAGATTTAACTTGGATTCAGCTAGTTTACTTCACTCACAGCTATGAATTTGTGGATCTTAATGATTGTGGTAAAGTAACAGTTACTTTCAGGGCAAAAAAAGCACATTACTTGTCAGTTAGACTAACTTAAATGAGATAAGTAACTTCAACAATGACGTATTACTGTGTGTCCAGATAATTATGCATGTATGAATTTATGAGTTTTGCTTATTTTTACTAAATCTACTTTTTTTTTTACTATTGCAAAGGCCTATTTTCAGCTTTATTTGGTAGTTTTGAATTTTTTTTTTTTTTTTTTATTATTTAGGGGTCCAATAATCCAATTTTCTAGAATTTGACTGTTCCAGATAATTATGAAAGTCAAAATAAAAAGAAATAAAGTTCAGTTCTGAATGTAAACAACACATTTATGTTATATCAACAAGTATATAGCATTATATTATGTATTTTTAAAACAATATTCAACAATATTTAAATAAAAATGTGCATTTCACGTGTTGATATATCCACCTTTCTTCTGTAACACTTTAACCAGTCTAGAATCAAGCGAAGATGTGAGATTCTTGATGGTTTTGGAGTCAGTTTTCTTGCTTGTGCTCAATATTGCGCTCCAAAGACTCTCCTTAGAAGAAAACTGGCGGCCATTAGCGTACAACTCCTGTTTGAGAATGGCCAAAGGTTCTCAATTGAGTTGAGGTCTGGTAAAGCAGGGGCCATGTCATCACACGTTTGTCCTTGAAATTCTCCTTGGTCACCCTCTCGTTTGTGCCCTTCGAGGCAGGACTCGGTGCATTGTCCTGCATGAAGATGATGTTCTTCTTGGACTGGCTTTGATTTGTACCATGGGATGAAATTTTACTCAAAGAACATGGTGTAGTTTTCAGAGTTCATTTTTACGCCCTCTTGTACTTTACTGTAAAGTAGAATTCACTCAGTCTCTATATCCTCCCTCTGTTCATTCAGTCTCTATATCCTCCCTCTGTTTGTTAAGTCTCTATATCCTCCCTCTGTTCATTCAGTCTCTATATCCTCCCTCTGTTCATTCAGTCTCTATATCCTCCCTCTGTTCATTCAGTCTCTATATCCTCCCTCTGTTCATTCAGTCTCTATATCCTCCCTCTGTTCATTCAGTCTCTATATCCTCCCTCTGTTTATTCAGTCTCTATATCCTCCCTCTGTTTATTCAGTCTCTATATCCTCCCTCTGTTCATTCAGTCTCTATATCCTCCCTCTGTTTATTCAGTCTCTATATCCTCCCTCTGTTTTTTCAGTCTCTATATCCTCCCTCTGTTTGTTAAGTCTCTATATCCTCCCTCTGTTTATTTGGTCTCTCTATCCTCCCTCTGTTTTTTCAGTCTCTATATCCTCCCTCTGTTCATTTGGTCTCTATATCCTCCCTCTGTTTATTCAGTCTCTATATCCTCCCTCTGTTCATTCAGTCTCTATATCCTCCCTCTGTTTGTTAAGTCTCTATATCCTCCCTCTGTTCATTCAGTCTCTATATCCTCCCTCTGTTCATTCAGTCTCTATATCCTCCCTCTGTTCATTCAGTCTCTATATCCTCCCTCTGTTTGTTAAGTCTCTATATCCTCCCTCTGTTCATTCGGTCTTTATATCCTCCCTCTGTTCATTCAGTCTCTATATCCTCCCTCTGTTCATTCAGTCTCTATATCCTCGCTCTGTTCATTCAGTCTCTATATCCTCCCTCTGTTTATTCAGTCTCTATATCCTCCCTCTGTTTGTTAAGTCTCTATATCCTCCCTCTGTTCATTTGGTCTCTATATCCTCCCTCTGTTTATTCAGTCTCTATATCCTCCCTCTGTTCATTCGGTCTTTATATCCTCCCTCTGTTCATTCAGTCTCTATATCCTCCCTCTGTTTGTTAAGTCTCTATATCCTCCCTCTGTTCATTTGGTCTCTATATCCTCCCTCTGTTTATTCAGTCTCTATATCCTCCCTCTGTTTATTCAGTCTCTATATCCTCCCTCTGTTTATTCGGTCTTTATATCCTCCCTCTGTTCATTTGGTCTCTATATCCTCCCTCTGTTCATTCAGTCTCTATATCCTCCCTCTGTTCATTTGGTCTCTATATCCTCCCTCTGTTTATTCAGTCTCTATATCCTCCCTCTGTTTATTCGGTCTTTATATCCTCCCTCTGTTCATTCAGTCTCTATATCCTCCCTCTGTTCGTTCAGTCTCTATATCCTCCCCTCTGTTCATTCAGTCTCTATATCCTCCCTCTGTTCATTCAGTCTCTATATCCTCCCTCTGTTCATTCAGTCTCTATATCCTCCCTCTGTTCATTCAGTCTCTATATCCTCCCTCTGTTCATTCAGTCTCTATATCCTCCCTCTGTTCATTCAGTCTCTATATCCTCCCTCTGTTCATTCAGTCTCTATATCCTCCCTCTGTTCGTTCAGTCTCTATATCCTCCCTCTGTTCATTCAGTCTCTATATCCTCCCTCTGTTCATTCAGTCTCTATATCCTCCCTCTGTTCATTCAGTCTCTATATCCTCCCTCTGTTCATTCAGTCTCTATATCCTCCCTCTGTTCATTCAGTCTCTATATCCTCCCTCTGTTCATTCAGTCTCTATATCCTCCCCTCTGTTCATTCAGTCTCTATATCCTCCCTCTGTTCATTCAGTCTCTATATCCTCCCTCTGTTCATTCAGTCTCTATATCCTCCCTCTGTTCATTCAGTCTCTATATCCTCCCTCTGTTCGTTCAGTCTCTATATCCTCCCTCTGTTCATTCAGTCTCTATATCCTCCCTCTGTTCGTTCAGTCTCTATATCCTCCCTCTGTTCATTCAGTCTCTATATCCTCCCTCTGTTCATTCAGTCTCTATATCCTCCCTCTGTTCGTTCAGTCTCTATATCCTCCCTCTGTTCGTTCAGTCTCTATATCCTCCCTCTGTTCATTCGGTCTTTATATCCTCCCTCTGTTCGTTCAGTCTCTATATCCTCCCTCTGTTCGTTCAGTCTCTATATCCTCCCTCTGTTCGTTCAGTCTCTATATCCTCCCTCTGTTCGTTCAGTCTCTATATCCTCCCTCTGTTCGTTCAGTCTCTTTATCCTCCCTCTGTTCGTTCGGTCTTTATATCCTCCCTCTGTTCGTTCAGTCTCTATATCCTCCCTCTGTTCATTCAGTCTCTATATCCTCCCTCTGTTCATTCAGTCTCTATATCCTCCCTCTGTTCATTCAGTCTCTATATCCTCCCTCTGTTCATTCAGTCTCTATATCCTCCCTCTGTTCATTCAGTCTCTATATCCTCCCTCTGTTCATTCAGTCTCTATATCCTCCCTCTGTTCATTCAGTCTCTATATCCTCCCTCTGTTCGTTCAGTCTCTATATCCTCCCTCTGTTCATTCAGTCTCTATATCCTCCCTCTGTTCATTCAGTCTCTATATCCTCCCTCTGTTCATTCGGTCTTTATATCCTCCCTCTGTTGGTTCAGTCTCTATATCCTAACTGTGTTCGTTCAGTCTTTATATCCTCCCTCTGTTCATTCAGTCTCTATATCCTCCCTCTGTTCATTCAGTCTCTATATCCTCCCTCTGTTCATTCAGTCTCTATATCCTCCCTCTGTTCATTCAGTCTCTATATCCTCCCTCTGTTCGTTCAGTCTCTATATCCTCCCTCTGTTCGTTCAGTCTCTATATCCTCCCTCTGTTCATTCAGTCTCTATATCCTCCCTCTGTTCGTTCAGTCTCTATATCCTCCCTCTGTTCATTCAGTCTCTATATCCTCCCTCTGTTCGTTCAGTCTCTATATCCTCCCTCTGTTCGTTCAGTCTTTATATCCTCCCTCTGTTCATTCGGTCTTTATATCCTCCCTCTGTTCATTCGGTCTTTATATCCTCCCTCTGTTCGTTCAGTCTCTATATCCTCCCTCTGTTCGTTCAGTCTCTATATCCTCCCTCTGTTCATTCGGTCTTTATATCCTCCCTCTGTTCGTTCAGTCTCTATATCCTCCCTCTGTTCATTCAGTCTCTATATCCTCCCTCTGTTCGTTCAGTCTCTATATCCTCCCTCTGTTCGTTCAGTCTCTATATCCTCCCTCTGTTCATTCAGTCTCTATATCCTCCCTCTGTTCGTTCAGTCTCTATATCCTCCCTCTGTTCGTTCAGTCTCTATATCCTCCCTCTGTTCGTTCAGTCTTTGCTAGATTACGCCTGCGCTCCGGTTTTATTTCTTTTTGAGACCTAAGTGCAGGGGCCTTGGTTGCCATATTATTTTATTGTTACACATACAACACGAGTAACAGTAAAATAATATCGCTCAGTCATTGTTTTGAACTTAAGATGAACAAAAGTTTTGCAACGACTGATAAATATTCAAATCAAATGGCATTATTGTAGAATAGAAGCTGTTTTTACTGTAACATGTGTATATAAGTAACATTTACTTGCTCAATTCAAGCCAATCAGTTTCCATGGTTTTACCAAATAAGTGTTACTCTTTCACTCTACATATTTCAGATTTGAGGAGCTGACTGATTAGTTGGAACAGCTTCACAACATGAGTTCTATGAATGGAAATTAAAGTGCACTTAAATTGCTGTGCCTCGTTTGATTAAAGAGGGATTTGCTGTACACTACAATGAGGAATTACTTTAGTTTTAGATTCACAGTCCACTTTAGTCAGATTTTTCAAGTCAATCAGCTGATAGATATAGAGAGATTTTTAGAGAGATTTTTTCCAGTAAGGTTAGATTTTAGATTTTTGGAGTATGGGGAAAAAATGGGTTACAAAACCAAACCATTTCTGTCATCTTAAACTGTACTATTCATGTAAGATGCAATATTTAACTGTTCACCATTTTCCATGTAGATGCTACGGCTTTATCTGTTCCATAGTATGACTTTACATGTATAGATCTTGCTTTTTTATAATTAATTTGCTAAAAAGAAAACTTAAAAACATACATTCTCACTGTCTGTAGGACCTCCTTCTCCATAGATCTGACCTTCCACTTGAACAATGATTTAATGCGATTACGCAGACCATTCTATTCCAAGCAATGGCATCTGCACGGAGACAAGCAGGTAACCACACACCGGACACGTTAGTCCATAGTCCACCTTTAAGCAACGCAACAAACTGGTGTATTACATTTCTAATTCTTATTGATTGGATCACACAGTGGTCAGTGCTGACTTTTCACAGCTGAACAATTGTATAGAGGAGACTGTATAGGAAAACAGAGCACTTGAAGATAATGCAGAAAAACAGAGAAAACCTGGGACCTTCTTCCTGTGAGGTCGAAATGTTTACCTCTTTACCACAATACCAGAACAGTGGATATAATGGAGAATAACACTGAAAAACATGTTATGAAAATACATTTAACTCTTGCCTATTGAGACCACTTTCATTTTGGCCATTTGGTTCATACAAATCACTGAACAAAACTTAAAATGTTGCCATACTTCTTTCATTTTATTTTTTGTTTTTATTGCAAGTGTGAGCGGGCTTGCCTCTCCACAAACCTGACTTTTATTTAACCTGGAGACTCTACCTGCTTCTCTCCATGGATATGTTGTTCCATAGTGTAGTATAAAACATACAGTATCTCCATGAAAAATGTTCCGAAATATGGTTTTAAACTTCTAAGTAATCGAGCAGGTGATATGCCACTTCCAGAAAGTTGCGGAGTGTTGCTTTAAAATTCGTATCTTTCCTATAATAATATTTAATTTCCTTCACCGTATTCCCTCCAGTACCGCTGTCTCCTCGCATAGTTTGTCCATATCTGACTCTCATCTATATTGCTTGACTGACCTTGTCCAGTTGGTTATGTGATTTTAAAGTTTTATCCTCCTATTTCCTAAGCTCCGCACTTATTTTGTGAATACTTTGAGACAGGAGCCTGATGTTGCATTCTGGGAATAAATGAGGAAACATCTCACACTGAGCGGTACACATCATTAGACAGGCAGTGCGCTGGAGAAAGACCCTATAAGTGACAATACAGCCACTCTGCACAAAATGGATACGTGGTTTACATTTATTTACTGCTAAAGTATTGTTTTGTTTTTAAAGATTTTAGCTTATGCTTCATTTCAACCCAGATAAATTGCATTTAAGTATACAATTTAATGGTTTCATAGTTTCTAATATCCGGCACAGGAGATGGGAAATTAACTGTTTCTGAAAGAAATATCCAAACTTATGAAACTTATGAAAACTCCACAAATGTTGACTCTTATCATTATTTATTAATCAAGTAGTTCCGGCAACAGCCAAATCACTGTTCTGTATCACTGCTCTGAAGCCATCGCCATGACGTCACCATAGCAACGGGTAAACAAATGCTCAACTGCTCTGGATAGAAACAAGTTCTCAAAATGGCCGCCCGTACAAGTCAATAGGCCGAGGTCAATGGCGCATGATTCCAGATTAGCCTTTAGCTCGGCGACGTACTTCCGGTGACTCTGGGCCGAATGAGTGTGCGTAGTCATGCTCTTTTCTCACACGGGCAAATGTGAATGAGCGTGGGCTTGTGTATCACATGACCGCTTTGACCAATCAGAGTGAGAGGAGCGAGAGCAGAGCCAGAACAAGCAAGTATAAAGCATTTTTTAAGTCAGCTGAAGGATTTTGGGCTGAGAAAAAGTTAAAATAGGTAAAAATCGCCACAAAATCCAACATTTTTTAAAGTTGTAGGTACCCTGCCAGCCAAATACAAGCAGTTTAGGATTATATTGCGCTCTGTGGGAAAAATCCTTGCTTGGACCAGGGGCGTTTTTGGCTGTAGTACCAGTGAGTGGCCACTACGCCAACTGCAGTCGGCTACAAGCAGCAATACTCTGCCCAGTTATTTTAACAGATCCATGGATAGAAAGCATGGATCTGTAATAAGAACTGGATAAGACACGTCCCATCTATCCGTGACCCCAGATTGATTAGTGGCCACTCTTATGTACTGCAGCTCCGGCCCAGAACAAATTCTCCACTAGAAGCACAATGCATTTTTTCTTAAATCAAACTGCCCCTGCTTTCATAAAGGCCAGATTTTGTAGGGATTGTTCTGTATTTTTCCTATGTGAACTTTTATTTTGTTTTATTATTGTCAAAAAGCCTAAAAGTCAGCTTTGTAAGACTTAGCCTAGCCCTGATTGGTCAGAACTGCACGTTTCTGATGTCACAGGTTTTCCGGTGTTGGGCCATTAATCAGGAAGTAAATGCGGAAGTAAATATTGTTTTAGGGTGCTCCATTGAAAACAATCCGACGCCATCTTGGATTCCAGATTTTATTATAGTTCTATGGTAGAAAGTAGTAACTAGCATCATCTAAAACATTGAAATAACTGATATTTTGGACATTTACAGACAGTGAACAGGTTTTTCACATTCACAAGTGAGACATTTCAGTTTGTATCCGTGGTATAAGCACATTATAAAACTTGTTGTGCAGTTTTAATGCACTGCTCCTTGTTATTTACTGCTTTTACATATCACTGCTCTGCTGCCATCGCTTGACATCACCATAGCAATGGGTAAACACATCCTGAACTGCTCTGAGGAGAATATAGGTACGAGCTTCATTTAAAACCCTGAAATAATAAATACTTGAGACATTTACAGACAGTGAAAAGGCTTTTCAAGAGCGCATGGATCCTCGTTGTTTAATGCTTACTTAACAAACACTCAATATGACCGTGCTTTGTTGTGCTAAGAGGAAAAATGCGTTCAAAAAGGTACTCTGTTGGAAATATTATGAAAGTCCTTTATTACTGGGGAAGGTCCAATCTGTTTCGGTACAGGTAATATGTTTGTCAGGGCATTTTTGGACCACTTTTTTACTCTGTCAAAAGTAAGTTTTTATACTACAAGCTTGGCCATCTTCATTGTTTGTTAGCTTTTGAGCCTTGTCCTTGATGAGCACTTGTTTTGGACTTCGAACTAAGAAAACACCCCTGAAGCTGAACTCCCTCTAGGTTCTTATCATTATTTGTTTGAAAATGGCTTCACAAACTTCGTAATACTCACAGTAGTTGTATTTTTGTCACTTTTGTTTATTCATCCCGACAGAAAACGCGTTGAACTTTGTGCCAGTTTTTGTTTCATACGGATAGGCCCAGTAATTACAAAGCTATGAACCACAAACCAGGTCAACAAATCTACAATCTGACAAATTCCACCACAGAACCCCGACGTGGCCTCCAGCTCCATTTTAGAGATTCTAGAACGTTGGGTTATCACATAAACATGACCTTGAAAATAGATTATTTCTTCTCAACAATAATACCTTAAAATACTGAACATAACAAAAGCTAAGTCCTAATCTTTTGGAGTAAACAGACACATTTGTGGCCATACCGGCTCGTCAAAGCCTGATCCCGTCAGATCTCAGAAGCTCAGCAGGGCCTGGTCAGTACTTGGATGGGAGACACTGGGAATTCCAGGTGCCACAGTGGGGCCAGTGGCAAAAAACTGTCGTAGTGTCCTTAGGCAAGACACATCACCCACATTGCCTAGTATGAAAGTGGTGTGTGTGTGAATGGTGGTGGTGGTCGGAGGGGCCGATGGCGCAGATTGGCAGCCTCGCTTCCGTCAGTCTGCCCCAGGGCGGCTGTGGCTACAATAGTAGTTTACCACCACCGGGTCTGGAGTGAATGAATAATGCTCTGTAAAGCGTCTTTGAGTGTCCTGAAAAAGCGCTGTATAAAACTGATGCATTATAATTTCTGGCAAAGTTGAGAAGAGAAAACCTAAATATTGTATGATGGGGTGCAGTGCTTTATTCAAGTCCTATTATCCTAAACGAACACACTAAAGACGTTCAAATAGTAGTAATTAAAGATCTTATATTACGCAAAATTGACTCTTATGAGCTTTAAGTCATGTTAAATGTTATCGCCTCAAAAACATGCCTGGATTTGTGTTTTGTTTCATTCACGCATGTTTGAGAAATCCTTTATTATTTGTCTGTTTATATCTCCAAAGCACAAAATGCTCTGTTCCACCTTATGATGTCATGAAGTGTTAGTTATGGTGTATGGAGTAAACGCAGTAAAGCACTTCCTGTATTACCACGTGACATCAAGCAATCAATCAGTCAAGCTTTATTTGTATAGCACTTTTCATATGTTGGAAATGTAGCTCAAAGAACTTCAAATGCAACAAAAAAATGACAATTATTAAAAACAACAGCAACTCCACCCAACTGTGTCTTCCATATATACAGCAGTTTAGACAGAAACATAAAACGGTTATAGTAAAAATAAAAAAAATGGAGAGCTAAAATTAAATGGAGACAAAGTAAAATAATAATAATTTAATTTAAAACAAATATACTAATAATAAAAATGCAATTGAATTTAAAACAAGTAAAAGTTTCAATTAAAAAGATACGTTTTACCTCAGATCCCCAGGTAGAACACAAACGGGGGCCGTAAAAACTAAATGATGCCTCACCGTGAGCTTTAGTTTGGACAGTTAAAAGAAGACGACCTGAGAACCTGAGAGTAAAAGCAGATCAGATAAATAAATGGGGCAAGGACCATTAAGAGCTTTATAAACCAATAAAACAACTTTAAAATCTATCCTGAAGCTCACAGGAAGCCAGACATCACAAGGTGGAAGAAAGTGTGAGAAGAGCGCAGATGTATGAGGTGTGTTGTGTGTTAAAGAAATGTGTGAATGAAAGAAAACACATCTCCAGGTCGGTTTTAATGAGGAAACACAATTAAAACGTAGATGAGAAAATAGTGTAACATGGGCCTCTAAACAATAACAGATAGAACACAGGGAACAAGGAACCCATTCACTCTCACACATCAGTACATCAGTAAGTGCATTGCCCATGGACCCAAAAACAGTACGCACCGGTTGTAGCAGGTATCGAACCTTCAACCTTAATGCTCGAAGCGATGCAATTTAGTTTCCTGCTAATAGGAGCCTACATTTTCTTTCTTCTTTTTTGACATGTTATTAAAAAAGTGAAATTATATTATGGGATCAAACACAAGAAGTAGTTTATAGGTGATTGTCTGCTAAAAACTTATAATAACTGTAGGATTGTGCAGTTGGTGAGTCTGGAAAACTGTTTATATGGTCTGATTATTGTTTAATGTAAATTTTAATGTTTTACTAAATGTTCCTGATGTATTTTTGACCCCTGTGACCCTGACCCGTGGGGTTATGGATGGAAATTAGCCTTGTGGCTACAATCTGGCATGTTTACATTCATGCATTTTGTCATGTCTGTTCATTAACCTGCACTGTCCCAATCAAATAAACAAATAAATTAAATTAAAGTATACTTAAGATAGGCTTGAAGCTGCATTGTGTAACTTTTATGGTTTCACAGTATGGCTTTAAACCTTCCTATCTTCATGGAGACCAAACCAGACCAAGTTACAGGTCAGATCTGTGGAGAGGAGACTGTGTTCACAGTCTTTTTCTAGGTATTTTTGAGCTATAAAACCACCTGTAAATGAATAAATGCAAGGCAGAGCTGCTTAAAAACATACTGTGGAACATTCCAAGCAAAGCAATGGCATATCTATGGAAACAAGAAGGTGGCAGGCCCCCAATTGAAATGTTACACACTGCAGATTTAATAAAGTTGATCTTGATGATTGCTAGGCTGAATAACATTACCGTCATGACCTAGTGTATATATGTATAGCAGGTTAACGTTAGCTTGTATGCTAGGCTGCGCTCCTGCCTGCAGCCATGCCCTGAGGAGCCGAGAGCCCGGCTGTGGACTGGACTCATTTGGAGAGATAGGACCCGAGGCAGAGACACTGGGGAGGAGGTTGCACCAGCAAACTGTGTCTAACAGGGAAGGAAGAGCTCATTATAAACAAACTATAGTACACGGGATTTCCTATAGGGCGATTTGGAGGGTATTACTAATGCGTATAGACAGAAACAACAATTGGGCTGTTAAGCTTCATCTGCAGGTTTAGTCCAAAAACGTCTCTTATAATCACAGTGGAGATAAAATTTAAATGGCTTTGTTAGCATTCAAATCAGGCATGGACCAAAATAGTTCAAAATTATCCTCTACGAAAAGAAACATGGACCAACAGAGTCCAACTAACTTTTATTTTTCTTTTCTACCAACACGGAACACTATGTACCAATCATAAACTGTATAAAGAAGTGGACAAAGGACGTGTGGCTCCAGTCAAATGAAGCTCATTGACGCTGGAAGTTATTGGCTCTATTCACGCTTACAAAAAGATGTTTGGAAACATGGATTTGGATGACGACTTCCAGTGTAGTTACCGTGCTGGGCATGCGATAAAACTGTGGATTCAGCAGCAGCGTCTTCACAACCTGCCAAAGCTTTCCATGGGGAACGGGACTCTAATCACGTCTTTAATTCACTTACAGGAGCTGGTTGGAACTGTTGATCTGCCAAACAAAACGGAAAGCAACAAGGACATCTTACAAATTATAATACACAAATGAACAGGCAATTTATAAAAGGAAAATAGAAAGAATATAATGATATCTAGATGAAGAAAACCGGGCCATTTTCCCACTTTTCCCAGATTTTGTCAGTTATTATCGCCAACAAACTATTGCCCAAAGGAAGTCGTCATCCACATGTTTCCAAACGTTTTCTGGTTTTGTGGGTTTTGTTAAGCGTGAATTAAGCCCACTGGAGCGAATTTGGAGAAGAGTTCCATATTAGGAATCTGAATTGATCTAAGGACAAAAATAGTGAAACAAACAAACAAACACTAGGATTGGGTAAAGAGGGTTAATACAAAAATTTTAAAACCAAAATGATGAACCTGACAGTGTTACAAAGACAGGGGTGACGGTTCTTTGTTTTTTTGTTTTTTTTAATACAAAGTGAATTGGAGTTGATGGAGCCAGAAGCGCGTCCATGCTCACTTCCTATTTGGAACGTGGCAACAAGCTATGTCCATATGTATTCCATGTACTTATACATAGAGTCTGTGGTACCTCTGTACTAACAAACATCAGGGAACAAGGAACCCATTCACACTCACATTCATACATCAGTAAGCGTATTCATGGAGCCAAAAACAGTATGGACTACAGTGTGACGCAGGTATCCAACCCTCAGCTTGAATGCTCAAAGCTGTATGATTTATGTTCCTACGAATGGGACCCTACATTTCAAGTTTAGTCCATTTTAACTATCGATACTTTGCAGTTTTATTATTTGTCTGTAGTTTCAACAGTGACATTTTACCTTTTGTTTCATAGAGACTGGAAATCTAGGGCTGAAATTCTCCAAATGATCCTAGTGAAGGTGCATGGAGTTTAAAAACAGTTGGAAACTTAGAACAGAGTGTTTTTTTTGTTTTGAAGAAGAACTCAGCCTAAAAACCTCCAGGCATGTTTGTGATGAGGAAGCAACATTATAACATAGATCAGAAAATAGCCTCATATGGGCCCTTGAAAAGTTGAATTTGTCCACATAAATACCAACTTCTTTTCAATGCCATAGCTGTCCTCGGGTTAGAGCCTTATAGAGTGATAGTGTCAGTGATAAAACATCTAAATAATAAAACCAAAAGCCCAGTCCAACATTAAACACAGACTATAATAATATGTTTGTTTATTGATGACTGCCCGTGGCTCACTTTGCCCTTTGAATCATTGATGTGATCAATACTGTGCCGCTCGAGCTCAGCGCAGTGAAATCCAAGTGCAGGGTGCAGCCTCGCAGACCTCACTGCAATGATTCATGGGTAATAATAGCTGCATGAGAGACTGCAAGGCGGATGACGGAGTACACGGCAGCATCAGGAGAGGGAGGATTTACTTTCAACAGCAGACGCTCGATAATTCTGTTTATCTGTGACTTCAGACGGATACAAACCGACGAGGACTGTTTTGGCGTTTCAGAGCCAGAGGTGTTTCAAGTGTTATTCTGATGGGAGACGAATAATGCATAATGGACTTTACTTTAACTTTAACCATGTTTCTCATTTGTGCTCATTTGTGATTCATGCATTTTCGAGTAATCTTTATTCGTCTGTATTCACGACATCAGTGCTTCAATCAACCCCTGTGTTCACCTCCACAGTGCACGCCCACTCGTCAGCTTACTTCATGCTCCCATTTTATTTTCTGTCCCGGTGACACATGGTCACATCTAGAACTCAAAGCGCTTTACATCAAGGAACCACTCGCTCACACACACATTCATACACCAGAGTACACACTCACTGGGGGCGAGATGGGTTAAGCTTTGACAGCGTTCCTCTGTGGGAGCGGGAGTCACACTGCCAACCTGTGAGTCAGTGAATCGACCGCTCAACCAATGATGTTTATGTCGAGGTTTGAACCACCAACCCTCAGATCAGTGGACAAACACGCACCGACTGAGCTACTGTGGCCCAACTGAGCTAGTGTGGCCCAACTGAGCTAGTGTGGCCCAACTGAGCTAGTGTGTCGCTAGTGTGATCAGCAGCCATAGGAGAGGCCAACAGAATACAAGACTTTGCTGTGATGACGCTGATGACAATGTCAGCTCTTATAAGTATCTTGGAACACTCATTGATTCGAAATTGAGCTTTGATGATAATTGTAGTGCTGTGCGTAAAAGAGGACACCAACGCCTTCATTGTCTGAGGAAACTGTCCTTTTACCGTGTAGATAGAACCATGATGACACTGTTCTACAAGACGTTTATGGAATCAGTTTTAACTTTTTCACTGGTCTCATGGTTTGGGAGCATCTCTGCTAAAAACAAGAACTCCCTGATCCCGTTGATGAAATGGGCGAGTTTAAGGTGATTGTCCATCCTCAGAACAGCCTGGACTCACTGTACTCAGGACAGTTACAGCCGATGTCCCAGAATATTCTTCATGATACGCAACATCCTCTAAATTCAGAGTTTCAGCTGCTTCCCGTTGGTCAGAGGTTTTCAGTTCCAAGATCAAGAACAAATCGCTTTAAAATGAGTTTCGTTCCAGCTGCTATTGTATTTATGAATAAATTGTAATTTATTTATTTATCATGTTTTTGATATAGTTCATATGTATTGCAATTTTTAGCTCAGTCAGATGAATACTTTTATTTATGGAACAACCACTCTGCACTGGAGAACTGCAACACTTTATTTATATTTATATTTGTATTTTTATTGGTGTTTATTGTGCAGAATGTGGATGAATGAAATGTGGGACCAGCCTCTCAAATCTGCAAAGCAAATTTACCTACGGGTACAAATAAAGCGACCAAACCTAACCTAACCTAAGCTCCCATTGGGTACTGGAGTAACATGGACGTCAGGGGGTTTATTTCTATTAATGTCCAAATATAATTATCCACAGGTATTGTATAACTGTACAGCAAACACAAGCACAATATTTCTTTTTTTAATGTAATAAAAGCTGGTTTAACATGTATTTTGAGTATTTTATAGTTTTGTTTTCTTATTTCAGATAGTAGCTTGTATGGAATAAGAACTATCTTACACCCGTACACGAATGACCGTGATTGGCAGATGTATTTAGAAGCTGATAATAATGACCCGTGGTAATAATTTGCTCAAGTGCCCCTCAGCTGTTGTGTGTTCCATAACAGTGCATGAATGATTGTCAATAGGTAATTTTGATGTATTACAGTTAAACAGTGGCCGCTGCTGCTGGTTATTGGATGGACCTGAAGTCGATGGTCAGAGTAATTCCCTGTGCATCGCTGGTGTCAATACATCTGCCTCCTGTTTTAAGTGAGTCCACTCAGTGTTACAAAACAGGTCACAGATGCTTAGCCGAGGAGGTCAGTGACAGGAGAGGACGGATTCATTGACCAGATGCATTTACTGACCAGACAGAAATGGAAAAAAATAAATAAATAAAATAAAACTTTTCAAAAGTTACAGGTATGGTAACAGGTACAGGTAAGAGAATTAAGAATTTCTTCAGGAATTTTTGCCATTTTAATCACAGAGAGACAGACAAAAGCTTATACTATAAAGTTATGTGTTTGCTGCAGGGTTATACATGTTTTATTAATTTATATGTGTGTAATTTTAGTAGCCTTTGTATCTTTACTAGTGCTGTCAAACAATACATTTTTTAAATCGCAATTCATTTCAGAAATTCCATAGTTAATCGTGATTAATCGCATATTGAATTGCATGTTTAAAATTGTTTTATTTTGCATTTCAAGACAGTTTTAAAGCCATAACGTAAAGCAATTCTATTTATTACTTGTTACTTGGCTGGGACGCTCTGGTCGCTGCACCTGGGGTGTTTAGCTTGGAGGTGCTAACTTAGGGCGTGTTGACACCGCTAGTTTGATTATTTGGTCAGCACCAGGCAATAAAATTGTCATTATGTAGCCAATAGGCTCCAGTGTGGTCCGCTTTCACACCGGCAAACGAACCAAAATTGGTCCGATTGATGTTTCATCAATGTTTAACCATTATCCGCCCATTTTGGGGTCAGCCCGACATTCCCTGTACCTCTGTTCCTAGAACTTTGCACACAGCTCACTGCACATGAGCCCAGACCAGAAGCTCTGGGTTTGGGTAACAGCGATAAAGACTCGGGAGCTTCACCGTAGAGCGCAGCCCCTCAGGACGGACCTGGGGATCTGGTCCTTGGTCTTGTTCCATCCTTCGAGCCCGTTGGTCAGATGGGTCCAGAGGTTCCGTCCTCCATATGCTGGTTCTGGGACAAGCAAGACCAGTGCACTGGACTGGGGCAGAGCGGTTCCGTCCTCCGCGTGTTGGATCCGTGCGGCGAAAGCGATAACGCACTGTGGACTACAGGTCTGGGCTGCTCTGGTTCTCTGTGCTCGAGGATCACGGCTGGTTCCAAGGTGGTGCAAAGCATATGGACAGTAGCGCGAACCCAATTTGGTTCCTTATAATTTGTTCTGAGCGTCCGTCCTCTGCGCACTTGGTTCTTCTTGAGGAAAGCAGCAAACACTACTTCCCGCTCAAACTCATCTGAGCCCGGCCTGAACCAGAGCGGATCATCGCGTTAGAAGGGACAAAAGACTGGCAAACTTTAATTGCAAAAAAATAAAAAGTAAAAAAATTACGTTGCATTAATCTAATCACGATTAACGCGTTAACGTTGACAGCCCTAATCTTTACATTTACACAAAGACATAAAACAGAACAAACCAACAAAAAAATCTGTCCTTAATTTGAGCAGGCTTGCATCTCCACAAACCTGACTCTAGTTTGAAGGAAAACCTCCTCCTGCTTGTTTCTGTTTTTGATATGAATCTCCCACAGTATGACATCAAACGTATTTCCTTCCATGAAGAATGTTCCAGAGTATTGTTTTAATTCATACAGCATCACTTAAACAGAGTTAAGTTTTAACAATGCAGTTGATTTATAGTGTTTTTAATTAACTCCACACCAAGGCCAACATCACGGACACTCCATAATGTGGGTGAAGTGTCTTGCTCAAGGACACATTAGTATTAGACCGAACCATCAGCACTGTGGACACTTTAACCACTAAGCCACTGCTGTATTGTTGCCCTATTTGAGTCACAAGTTGTTTTCTTGAAATAGAAATGTAGAGCTGTTATCTGGTTTCCTTCACCTTATTACTTATTTCCTATAAATAAACAAACTGATGATTGCATCTCAACGAAAAAACACTATTAAATATTGTTCATCACATTGCATCTGTCTCTTCATTACTTAATACTATTGGACATCGAGTATTCAAAGGGAAAATTGAATTAACCTGTCATATCTCCTGTATTTCTGTTGCAATTGACCGGCGAGGCTCACATCCTGTATAGATCGTAATAATAAATATTGTATTGCACGTCAGCTTGGACTTCGCTTAGGTTTTCATCTTTGGTTGAATAAATAATAAAGCATTGATTTCACAGTGACACGAGCACCGGTCCGGTCCTAAAACTGTCATGAGTATTCCACATTGGGATGGATGAGAGGGGCACAGCGCTGGGTGGTTGGGCTAATATTTATAGAGAGTTTTATGTGTCTTCACGGGTCATAGGCTTTCACTTTTGGAGCAGAGCGGAGTCTACAGTGTCTAGCCCCGTTCAGCTCCTCTCAGATCGACATTTTTAACCCCTAACCTCAGTGTAAGAATATGAGCTGATGGAGTGGCTTTATGCAGTGTACTTTTACTGACACTCTGCGACACACTGGTGAAAGAAAGGTCTGGCAGGTAAAAGAGTCGACTTACTAGGTCTATAATAAGTACAGGGTATGGAGTTTCATCCACGTTTAGCCTATTATTATAAAGGAGCATTTTATAGCTACTGGTTACAAGTCCAGTCCAGAAGGATGTCTTTCTCCGTGCATTATTAAAGTTGTCAAAAATATTGAAAATCAGATACTAATTGACACTACTGTTGATACTAATTACAATACAATACTGTAGTTACTAATTACAATACATCGGCTCACCTCTGTGGCCTTTGGGTCCCATGAGACAGGAGTGGAGTGGGGTGGAGTGGCGTGTTCTGGAAAAAAACTAAAGACTAAGACTCTGATAAATGTACAGTATTTTCTGGATTATAAGTTGCACAGCCAAAAAATGCAAAGTGAAGAAGAAAAAAACATAAAATCAGACACTAGGAACAGACATTTCATCTAGAAAGGCAAGTTATAGTAACAATAGAAGAGAGAACAACAGGCTGAACACGTGTCTGATTCAGAATCAGAAAAGGTTTTACTGAACAGATTCACATTAGGAAATTGCTGCGGTATTTGGATCGAAACATAGACAAACACTACTAACCATGCAGTAAATAAAATAGAAAATTACAGTGCAGGTAATGATGTCTGGTGTGTTAACGTAACATATGAACAGTTATTCCGAAAACTCGAGCAGAAACAACAGAACAAGTTTACCAAACTCTCCATCTCACTCCAAATCACTAAATCCACTGAATTCTTCATCTCTGTGTCACTTCTGAGCAACTCTGCCAACAGCTAAATCCAGCTTTTATCCTGCGATTAGCTTTTTTGTTTTCTTCATTGCAGTTCGAGTTTCCTCCACTTTTCACCAGTCAAACACAAGTTTCTCGCTCACTCCAAACTTTCTTTCTGCTGCTTGATCACCGTTTTCAGCTGCATATTTCACGACTTACAGCAGGACAGCGGCTCTTTGTGCAGGAGACACGTGCAGTAGAGCGAGAAGTGACAGTGATACAGGAGGAAGAGCCTGATAGGCGCGGCAGATACTGGCACACAAGCCTAGAGCGCCCTCTCTTGGATGTCAGTGTGAAAATAACCAACATGTGAAATGATATATTTTAATATATAAGTCACACCTGAGTATAAGTCACAGGACCATTCAAACCATGAAAAAAATGCTGTAATACTATTTATTACAGAAATAGAGTAGAAGCCAAATTACAGAGAGAAGGTCTGGGTTTTCATTATGTATATATGGTACTATAGGCATGTCCCCTAACTTAAACACTACCTCTTATGGAGCGAAAACCGAAATGTTTCAGTTGACTTTCCTGGTAATCAGAGATCTCCGAATGTACCGGAAAGCCTCCCTTCGTTCAGACAGTTCAGAACATTCTTGGACATCCAGGCAACCCTTCATGTGAACACAGATACAGAATATATTACACTACCACTAGTGCCAATGCTATGCAAGGATACTCATACCCAGGTCCATTACAATTGGCACAGGGCGCTAGGGGCATCACACAAGTCTCTGGACAGATATAAAAACCTGGGTGCTGAAGAAGCATCGACACTTATGGACAGCAGAACAATGAGTAGTGATGAAGTGTGTCTGCGCATCGTGCACCCTGAGCCATGTTATTGATGATAAATGTCAAATGTCCATCCTTATAAGGTTCGCCCTATTTATGTTTTGCTGCGTGTGCTACTGGTCCTCCAACGACTGCGTGGAGATGTTTCTAACCCCATCCCCACCAGCCCTGTACCGGCCCTATGGAGACAAGGCTATAGACTAGCGTACACCCATGGACCACTACGAAACCTGCCTGGACCACTGAGGGATTCCACAGATATAAGGCTTAATAAAAGAACGTACTATGATTTAATGTTGAAAATCACATCCTATGGTCTAACTAAAATGTTTTGTTTCCTTTTTTTACTATCATCATGTTTCCAAAATCTGAGTCTTCCTTAGTATCAAAATCGAGTTCGCAATTTGGAATAAAAAATCACATTTCTCTCACTGCACATTAACAGTGTTTAATGTTTCGCTCATTGATTCTGAAAAACTTAGGACAGACCATGTCCCTGATTGGTTCATACGCCTGTCAATCAAGTTGTACAATTTAAGGGCGCTGTACCTGACTTTTAATGTCTTAAAATCTGAAAAACAAAACTAGTTCATTTTAATCTGCAAAAAATAAATAAACAAACATACAACTGCTACTACTACAACTAATATTAATGCTACTACTACTAATACTACTACCACATCCTTCTATATTTGGACTACATATTTGTTTTGACTTCACATCTTTTCTTCTGAGAATTACACAGTCTATTTTGCGTGGCACCAAATAGCAGTAATATCCAGTGACAGGTGAAATTGCAATCTTTGCCTGAAATTGCAGTGATACGAGTGAATTTGTTGCGTTCAAGGGACCAATTATAATAATGTCCTTTTTAGCGCTCACGTCCCAGTCAGCTTCTGTCTGTGCCAATGTCGCCAATGTTGCAACAAAGCTGTGCAGAGCCGTAATAGGCCCGGGATCATTTTCAATCTCTTTTTACGCTCGGTTTCACACTTAAACAGACCAGCTTCAAAGGCGTCTCATTTTCTCACGAGTTACCAGTGTCTGTCATTGTGCTGAGTCAAGCGCATTTGACAAAACACAACATGACAAGCGGAGAGGGTTTTTTCTTTTTTTGTGTGTGTGAGAAGCTGAAGTTGCTATGAGGAGCTGACAGGAGCAGACAGGAGCAGACAGGAGCAGAGCTAAAGTGTGAGGAGTAAATTGACAGTGTCAGATGGTGCAGAGGAGAGCGGTGGACATCTGTCTCGCTTCCCCATGTGCTACCAAGACACGAGGCAGAAACACAACTGTCTACACAAGGAGAGGGAGCTGAGAGGAAACAATAATACAAGATAAACTTACAATGTTATTTTATCAAGACTCAATAAAAGCTGAGGAAATGAGTCCATTTTGTAATGTTTTTCCCAAAAACGTATATTGTAAAAGCAGCAATTTGTGCCAAAAGGAGATCGATATGTGCTGCCTGTAGCTAAAAAGTATATAACCCAGAAATAAGAGCCAAAAGCAGCCCTCTGATTGGCTGCACCCCACTCTGATGTTCTATAGACACTAAATTATCATGGGAAGCCCACATTAGACATATAAATACAAAAATTTCCAAAAGTCTTGTAATAGCAAAAAAAAGTGAAATATTACCGTGTTCAAAATGCCATTGTACTGTTCATTGGTTCTCCTTATTTCACATAATCTGTTTTCAGGCCGACCAGAACGGTTCCCGAACCAGTTCCACTGAGAACCGAAGGTCTCAAGGGCGAACGACCCACATTCAAAGCATTTAAGTGAACTCAGGATGCATCATCGAAAGAGGGCGTGGCTTTTCCACTAAATAAAAACATGGCCATACGAAAGTGGATGTCAGAGCACGGAAAATAACAATCATGGATGGATTTAACTTGCTTTTTCTTGTGCTGCAGTACCTTCTGTTGAAATTCTGTTGAAGTCCATATGGCAAATATTTGGTCTCCTCCTCTGACCACTGCACAATCTTCTTGTCACTTTTCTCCACTATATTCCCATGGATGCATATTCCACACACGTTTTCTTTGTTTATTTATTTTACCAAGTGTGACCCGGATGAACCTGCTCACGACGTCTGTGACGTTACGGTTCGCTTGGAAAAACCAAGTCTTACCTGGTTCCCGCCGGGAACCAACTTTTCATCAGTCGGTTTGATATTAGGTGCAGGAAATGGCACAGTTCTCTGTCGGCCTGAAAGCTCCTCTACTGTGCTGAAGTGTGGGGCAACACATACCAATGTACAGTTAATCCATTGATTATATTACAGAAACTTTGCTTATTATCTATAAAGTTAGGTTTTTTAGAACACAGCCATATTCTTTTTATTCAATCCAAGCTGACCTTCCTGACCTTGTAAAATATTATACACTGGTAATTTTATTTAGACCATTCAACAATTTACTACCAAGTAATCTGCAAAGCTTGTTCCAAAGGAGAGAGAGAACTGATAATTTAAGGTATGGACATTTCAAATTGCCCAATGTTCCAACTACCTATACAATTTTCTGTGAGTTTATATGTGGTGTAAAACTCTGGAACAGTCTGGATACACGTCTCAAGCAAGGCCAAAATATCCATAAATTCGAGTTGTTATATAAGCATATGGCCTGGTCACAGTGTACAAATACAACATTATTGACAGGTGTATTAACCAATTACAGAAATACACGGCTTCTCTAATCAAAATGGTAGGTAAGACATCTTTCAAATGGTGCAAACGAAAATCACAAACTCCCCAAAGCTCACCCGTTTTCTCAGCAGAACTCCCTCAAGTGGTTGTTTACCTAATTACACGTTTTGCATCTTTTCAATTCTTTCTGCGCTGGTGGAGAGCCAATTGAGGAAGACAAATGAAAAGGGGAAGGGGGCCGGTAAAAGCATTGTGGGTAATAGGTGCACTTAATGCGCTTGCCACATGAGCGCTCACTGTGGTACTCCCAGTTTGACCTATCTCCCCCACTCCTGATCTGATTAAGCTTTTCAGGCTCAAATGTCTGTGTTTTCCCACTGGTTTAATCCACTTGTACCAACACAGAAGCAGCTACGGCACCGGATCGAAGGATGGACACTTGATTTCCCTGCACTACAACAAAGAAATACACAGTTAAGTTAAATGTAGAGAAGGTTTTAGAGGTAGTCAGCTGCATCTGAGAACAACCCAGAAGCATTTTCACTTGGATGGTGCTGGTTTAAACACTAGTATTTACATGAGATAAGTCCTACTAGTGTCTCATACCAGTGGCATCAAACTGAAAACGGCTTTGAGATGGGAATGAAATGTCTTGGTTGCAAAAAGAGTGTCCAGGTGACCACCACGGGAACTTTCTCAACAATGGACCATGGATTACACGCTGTAAACCTGAATAAGTCAGCAGGACTAAAAAAAAAAACTGAGGCAATTATTTTCTCAATTATTTTAAGATGATGAACTTAAAAGTCACAATCTTCCAGAACTTAAAAGGTTGGGCTCTCTACTTTTACCTTATGAGAACAGCTGAATGAAACGTGTTTATTTACCTCAACTTTTCTGTAAAGGCAACTTCATTTTGAAATTGTAATGTATTTTAGCATGTTATTTATTTTAAATTATCCCTATTTGAAACAAGAGAAATAACAGGACTGTTAATGACTGAATTCTACTAAGTTGTACGTTATTTATGTTGTAAAATTATGCTCAGTTATTCCCACAATAGTTCACTTTAAGCAAAAAGTATTTGTTAAAATTACTCAAAAAGAACATGTTACGGCAACTTGACATAATTATGTTCGTACGACTATTTCTAAAATTTTGAGTATACACGACTTAATCTATTTAATTACTTTGAACATTCGGGTTTACGGTGCACGTCTCGTAAAATGAAAGTTACCGTGGGATAAGTGAACAGTGCATTCCTTTTCCAGATGCTCAAAGTCGCTTTACAGTTTCGTGCATTATTCATTCACTCGAGGCCAATCTGCGCCGTCAGCCCCTCCGACCATCACTCACACAACACTTTCATACTGGGTAATGTGGGGGAAATGTTTTGCCTATGGACAAATCTACAGTTTTTGCCACTGGTGCCCCACCGTCACACATGATATTCCCTGATTCCCAACAGTCCAACATCCACGTCCTAATCAGGCCCGGCCCTGTTTTTACATGTGATACTTGGGGAAAAGGAGCTTGATTTCAGACTCGATAAACAGGATATTGTAAAAGGAGCCGCTAAAAATCAGCATCTAAACATTTCATATGACATTTAGATGAATGAGAACTGTACAGAATTAATTATACATTTGATCTCTTCAAAGACATTGAGTGATCACCATGAAAATTGAACTGAGCTCATCCCAGACAATATTCTGTTTCTCTGTCATGGTTCAACATCAAGATGAGAGGGGGCGGGGCTAATGGTCCATTCTGAAACAGATACACTTTAAAGCCACAGTCTGTAACCTTTTAGGCAAAAATAAACCAAAATAAAATCATCTTTTTTTTTGTTTTTTGTTTTTGTTTATTGCACAGAAAAATGTGTCCTTACTCCGCCACAAACGTCACTATTATCTGGCCTGGAGAAGTGCCTCCTCCTGCTTGTTACTCCAGAAATGTTGTTCCTTTGACTATAATATTCCATAGTATGGCATAAAACGTATCTATTTCCATGGAGACAGTTCCAAAGAATGGGTTTAGCTTTCAGTTTCCACAGAATCAGGCGAAATAACACGATGAGATGTAATCTGAACCCTACAACTGAATACAGACAATAACAGTAGGAAAGTACTGTAAATATATTTTAAGAACCAAACATGAGATTAACATTAAAGGAGCACTACGTAATGCATCTGGTGGAGGCTTCATCACCTGCTTGTCTCCGTGGAGATGTGCCTAGAATGTTCCATGGTATGGCCATAGACCCTAATCTCCATGGAAACATGCAAGACAAATTAGAGGTTACGTTTGTGGATTTGTCAACTGCTTTTCTCCATGGAGATGTTATTGCTCCGTCTGGAATGTTTCCCAGTATGGCATTAAACCTTTCTATCCTCATGGAGACCAAACCAGACCAAGTTACAGGTCAGATCTGTGGAGAGGCGACCCCGCTCACAGTCAGAACGCCTGTTTTTCTAGGTATTTTTGAGCTGTAAAACCACCTGTAATTGAATAAATGTAATATAGAGCTGTTTAATGTCATACTGTGGAACATTCCAGGCAGAGCAGTGACATCTCCATAGAAACAAGCATGAAACAGACCCTGCAACAGAAAAGTTACACCATGCACCTTTGTATTATTATTTCTGAGCAATAAATAACACAAATAAATACAACACAGATTAGATTAATACCGAACTCGGGACAATTTAAACCAAACCATTAACATCTCCATGGAAACAAACAGATTACGGACCACCTCGGGAAAAGTTGCACAATGCACCTTTGAGTCAATCAGTGTTCGACCGGGCAAATCGGTCTAGTTTGTCTGTCTCCATAAAACACGCTATAAAGGGTGTCCATGTCGAGCAGCAGTTGGTAAGTAAGTGTTAACAGGATAATAAATATAAACGGAGACGCCAGCTGATAATTAGCACCATTATCTGGCAACCCTGGGCTGTTGCGACAGAAGGTCTGATCCTGAGGCTACAGCGGCAGAATCGCACACACACTGACGTACATGGCTCTATTGTGAACACGCCCGACCCGAAGTGAACTCTGCTCTCCGCAATCACTTTAATTACACAGGAAAAAACAGCTCAGGTCCTGGAATACGGCGGTAATACTTAACGGCAAAGACAGAAATCACAGAGCACTTAGCTGTAATTCAATAGGACTGATCGCAGCTTTGTCCGGGTTAAAGACACACTCTGTACCCTTCTCCTTGTGTATAGGGCCGAGTCTGTTTCCGTGGAGATTTGATTTATTTTATTTCGGGGTTGATGTGTTTTCTTCAGGCTTTTACGACGAGTTTACGGACCGATATCGATCAATAAGCGGCTTCTAAATTAAAGATGCACTTTGTATACCGCAAAAAGCTAAATCCAGCCAATTTATGAGGATGAGGTGACTTGAATTAAGAAAGTTTTATGATGATTGAAGTAAATTTCACTTGACAAGTAAAATGACCTGCCAGTGGAACAAGACCTTTTGTACTTAAAATATGAAAATACACCTGGCTACACTTGAAATAAGAAAAACAACAACTCTTTGCACAGATAATCTTACTTGTCGAGCTGAATCTACTCAAATAAAGCAAAATGTTCGTAATTTAAGTCATTTTAACTTACCTAGATATTACTTTTTGCAGTATAATTTCTCTGGTGGAGGGTCCGTTATTGCTTTGCCTGTAATGTTGTGCAGTGAGGTATTAAACTTATGATTCTTGCATTTATTCAATCACATAGTTTTATTGCTAAATATAATCCTGCATTCTTTGAGCAGGCGCGCTTGTTGTCTCCAGAGGGATAGAGATAATACTGTGGAACATTGCGAGCAAAGAAATAACTTTGACATGTAAATAAGAGGATGTGTCCCCACCGATATGATTACTTAATTTAGAAGCTAAACACTGAACATTGTGGTGCCATAAGACAAAACATAAAAATATATAAATTACCCAAGAAATGAAATTCACCACGACAATGTGGAATATTATATCAATACAGATACGTATACACAATATAAATACATCTGCAAGAATGAACAGGAACTCATTATGGCTTTTATTTTAATTCTATTTAATTCTGTATTTGGTTTTATTCATTTTTTTAATCATTTTTAACATTTAAGCATTTTAACACTTTTAATTGATTGTTTTTTTGTTTGTTTGTTTATTATTTTATGTCTTTTATTGTATTAATTTGTAGCACTTTGGAAACTGTCATGTTTCTAAAAGGTGTTATGAAATAAAGTGGATTGGATTTGTAATTTTTTGGGGGGTGAAGCTCAGTTACTCACCTGTGTCCATGGATACAAGGAGAGAACGCCATGAGGCCGAGTTACAATTCATATCTGTGGAGAGGTGACTCACTTCAGCACAAAAAAAATAATAAATTAAATGCAAGATGACTATGTTTAATGCCATAGTGTGGAACATTAGTGTTTAACATTAAAGGTGACTGGGCGCTACCTTAGAGATAGAGTGAGGAGCTCGGTCACACGGGAGGAGCTCGGAGTAGAGCTGCTGCTCGGTGGCTCGGGCATCTGTTCCGGATGCCTCCTGGACGTCTCCCTCAGGAGGTGTTCCGGGCATGTCCCACCGGAAGGAGGCCCCGGGGAAGACCCAGGACATGTTGGAGGGACTATGTCTCTGGGCTGGTCTGAGAACACCTCAGGGTCCCCCCGGTGGATCTGGAGGAAGTGTCTGGGGAGCAGGAAGTCTGGGAGCCCCTGCTTAGACTGCTGCCCTGGCGACCCGGCCCCGGATAAACGGAAGAAAATGGATGGATGGTTAAAGGTGCACTGCGTCACATTTTTGCTTGTCTTCATGGAGATTATTGGAGTTATTGTTTTGTCCACAGTAGAGATTAAACCTATATCTAACTCAAGGGACACAGCTATAGGCAGCATTACAGGTCAGATCTGTGGAGAGGCAACCCTGTTCACAAAGAGAATGATTGTATTATTGAGCATTTGAAACAATCATAATGAATAAATGCTACATAGATGCGTTTAATGACATACCGTGGAACATTCCTGGCAAAAGAATACAGTAATATCTCCATAGAGACAAGCAGGTGACGGACTCTCCACCAGAAAAGTCCCACAGTGCAACTTTAAGTCCAGAAAATCTCTATAGTTTTCCTTTAAATGAAAGTTGTGCCAGTGATAGAGGGATTTTGTTTCTTTGTGATCTGGTTTCAATCCATCTGAAGACTTAAATTACCAAAGACATCCATACAAAATTCACCTTGTCCATGTTTAGCGGTGACGATGCACATTTTCACACATCTATAGGCGAAACGGTGGTAGATTTAGCCTGAAATACCACTTCAAAAAAACATCATTTTGTTTCCCATCATGCCTTTCCCTTTGAGAGGAAGACTCTGTAATCTGGAAGCACCAATCCCGCCTCCCACTGCGCAGCCTCCCCCATCAGCATGCAGGACCACAGCCCCTCTCTCCGCTCTCCTCTCCCACTCGGCCTCTCTCTGGGGGGGGCAGGGCTCGTTAGCTCAGCCCCATAGGCTCCAAATTGCAGTGTGGATGTGCGAGACGTGCACCGCGGAGGCACAGAGAGGGTTTGTTTTTGTTTGGACGGGACATTTCGCTCGGAGGCGGCGTCAGAGGAGCAGGGGGGGTCTCTGCGCAGATGTAGTCCGACTTGTTCTGGCCCCGGTGTGAAGAGCGGGGGTTTAAAGCTGTCAGAGGTGGACAGGAGGTGTGAAGTGGAGCTGTGCCTATTGTGTAAACATGTAGGGTTTGTGTTATGCTGTTGTTAAAGGGGCAGAGTGTCAAACCGGTTTAGAATTTGCAGTATAGGCCTTTAAAGACGCACTATGAAACTTTTCTGATGGACTTGCCTGAGCAGCATGTCCCTTCTACAGTCTGTGTGAATCATGGACTTAGAGAGACCAAGGGTGGAAGTAATGAATTACATTTACTACACTACAACTTTACAATACCAGTTGTACAGGATATAAAACCAGATAAATGTGACAAAGATGATTCAGAGAAAACTGGACGTCAGTAATAATGCTTAAGTACAGTGATCCCTCGTTTATCGCGGGGGATACGTTCCAAAAATAACCCGCGATAGGTGAAATCGGCGAAGTCGTCAGCTTTATTTTTTACTGTTATTTTACAATGCAATACTTTACTGCAGAATGAAACAAAAAATAAAACCTCTTTTCAGGCCCAAAATGTGTTTAAGAAATAGAAATATTAACGTTTTCTTACAAATAACTATAATAGTTTAAAGAACGGTGTTGTAAAACAATATTTTTTATATAGTAATGAACACAAGGAGGAAACATTGTCACTCGTATTTCACAGTCCCTCCAGCTGCGCCTCTTCGTCCTGACTCCGCTGCGCCGTAGCGTCTTTTTCTACTGAAGGCTGCGCGACCAAGTGTTAGTCCTTCCTCCTCTTCTTTAGTCCTTCCTCCTCTTCTTTATCAACAAGATACAGATTCACTGTAAAAAAAAAACACTGTAAAAAATTCAGCGAAGCCGCGATAGGTGAAGCGCGATATAGCGAGGGATCACTGTATATGTAAGGGGTGGGATTAAAAACACTTCTTCCCATGACCCTTTGTTTGTCCCATGTTACATATGTAAAGAAAATTATATATCATGTCTACACGTACACGTATATGTGTAAGGTATTGTGTACTGTATATCGACTCTGTGACATACTCAATAAACTCTGTGACACTCACATTATACTGTAATTGTGTAGTTTTTAAGAGTAATTTGCATTTTTTTAAAGTCGTTTTTGAAATAGGTAATTTTACTTTTACTTGAATACATTCTGACCTAAGTATTTTACTTAATTACATTGGAACCCACCCTTGTAACTGAGTAAAATCAGATTAATAGAGAAAAAAAAAGAAAGAAAAGAAAAACAATGAAAGAAAATTACCCAAGTTTCCATGTGCGATATTTTCACGACAGAATGTACAGTCATTGTGCAGAACTGTACAATTTGTGCAACATTTTTGTTTTGCATACTTTGATTTTGGTTTAATTTTCTTTCTGTTTTATTGCAGTGTTGTGTGTTGGACCATATAATTCAGAATTTATTAAATTTGTTGTGCAGTTAAAGTTCTAAGTTCTATAAAGTTCTATAAAAAGAAGGAAGAGCTCAGTGTTAGTGTCAGTAAACTCAGTTGTCTTTAACATGTACAAAGTTTGCTCTATATCACCTAGAAGTTCATTAAAACAACTTGTGCTGGATTAGATTTAGGACTCATCCTTTTTTACATCAAATAATTGAAAGTAACTAAGTAACTTTAACTCACATTGCATTTTAAATTAATATTAGTACTTTAATATTAAATGAGTACTTTTTTACTCAAGTAGATTTTTAGATTTTTACTTCTTTTTTATTTTTATTTGAGCATCTAAGTAACATAGTGGTCAGCAGATCACAAAGGACCACATCAATATCACCAACAGAGGCATCCACAGGAAATAAAGAGCACATCAGATGCCCAAAAGGAGCAGGCAGAAGCAAAACGCTTATAGAAACCTCCCCCTTTCACTTTAAAGTATTTCAAAGCGCACAACACATTTGATTTCTGATTTTCCATTTTCAAATTCCTTTCCAAAACAAACATACAGTCAAAGCATTTGATCTCACTTGAGTAGGAATTAAGCAAAGTAAAGATAGTAGACATGGACTTTTGATTGTAAAATGTTCGTATTAACCCACTCTACATGATCCCGGTGTTTTTATTTAGCTATTTTATCTGAAAATTCTTGTATCATTCCGATTCAAATTGAACTTTTTTGAGCTAAATAAGAGTTTAGAGCTTCAATTGCTTATTCTGCAAAAGTCTGTGCTGTTTCTCAGTTCTTTTTTCTCTCTTTTTTACGTGTAAGCAGCCATGCAAACAGACAATGTGTCTATCCGACTGGTTAATCTGCCTTTCAGTCACACACTCTGGAACTGGGGTGACATAATACTGTTTCAGACCCACTCATCTTTGTAAAATTTTGTCAGAGTTTATGGTTCTGGCTGGAAAAGTACCTGATGGACCTGTCTGTATCTGCAACCCAGTCCTTTACGCAGATATTATTGCTTTGCCTATAGAATGATCACAAACTGTGCCATTTTAACCTATACATTTCGCATTTATTCAATTGCAGACATTGTTTATTGCCAAAGAATATCTTGAAAAATGTGCAGATCTGCCTCTCCACAGATCTGCCTCGATACAAAGTTCTGAGTAAATTTCACTGAGTACTCCCCACCTCTGAGGACATTTATGGCATCAAATGGGAAAACAGGTCTTTATTACGAATTTCCCCTTTATTTTGCCCATATGATCTGCTGTTGTGAAGCCAAAATAAGCAATTCAGCCACCACCTGTTGCACGAAGAAGGGAAATGAATGATAATGTACAGTCTGGGATCAAACGCCAGAGCAATTTACTTTTATAGAGCAGTTCAATGTGGTTATCGTTCAGTCATGACGCCTGGTTCAGCTTGGACCACAGAGCCACACAGGAGGGACGTATAGGAGAATCGTACAGGAAAATTGTATAGGAGAGCCGTACTGGAGAGTCGTACCAGAGATCCGTATAGGAGAATCATACAGGAGAGCCGTATAAGGAGAGTCATACAGGAGAGCCGTCTAAGGAGAGTCATACAGGAGAGCCGTATAAGGAGAGTCATACAGGAGAGCCGTCTAAGGAGAGTCATACAGGAGAGCCGTATAAGGAGAGTCATACAGGAGAGCCGTCTAAGGAGAGTCATACAGGAGAGCCGTATAAGGAGAGTCATACAGGAGAGCCGTCTAAGGAGAGTCATACAGGAGAGCCGTCTAAGGAGAGTCATACAGGAGAGCCGTCTAAGGAGAGTCATACAGGAGAGCCGTATAAGGAGAGTCATACAGGAGAGCCGTATAAGGAGAGTCATACAGGAGAGCCGTATAAGGAGAGTCATACAGGAGAGCCGTATAAGGAGAGTCATACAGGAGAGCCGTATAAGGAGAGTCATACAGGAGAGCCGTCTAAGGAGAGTCATACAGGAGAGCCGTATAAGGAGAGCTGTACAGACAAGCCGTACAGGAGAGTCGTATAAGAGAGCCATACAGGAGAGCCGTAAGAGAATCATACAGGAGAGCTGTATAAAGGAGCCATATATGAGAGCCGTACACAAGAGTAATATATGAGAGCTAAATAGGAGAGTCGTACATGAGAGCTGTACAGGGAAGCCGTACAGGAGAGCCATACTGGAGACTCATATAGGGGAGCAGTACATGACAGCCGTACATAAGGGCCAGGCATGAGAGTTGTAGTTCATGAGCTCCATACAGGAGAGCCGTACAGGAGTCGCAGGAGAGGCATACAGGAGCGCTGTGCATGCTGAGAGGCTTGAGCTGCATTAGACGCACCCTTTCCTCCACCTTCTCTTAAGCTTTGTGGGAATACTGATTTGAACTCTATTCTCTGGAGGTCAGGACCCTATATCCAAACACGCCACCGGAGCAAAGAGAGATTTTAGATTTGTTTCACTGCACTGGAGAAAAGAATTGTATATTTACAGTAATGTTGACCAAATGCAGATGACATGGTGAGAAATTTTGGAGGATATTTTGGTTTTAATTACCCTTATGCAGACACATATTCTTGTCACATTTGAGGGGTTCAAACTTCACACTAAATCCTTCTGGCCCAACCCCCACATGCCTCAATATGACTTTGGCGACCAGTGGTTCTGCGACTGGAACAATCACATTGTGGTTTGGTCAAAGGTGAATCGCTAAAACAAACATAGGGACCCTAATATCAACCTTAAACCTTTTTTATTGTTTCTTTAGAGTGCAGCTTTGGGAATTCTGGAGAAAAGGATCTGGGTTTGGTCTTTTCTTAACTGGATTTAAGTAAAATTTGATATTCCAGCTTGTTCCTCCACTTGAAGATAACTTTACATGAAATAATAATACATTAATGTAAAAAAAAATGTTGAATGAAAAATGACTTGCTTGAAATTCACTGTTTTAAAGGGCCCATATTACATTATTTTCTGATCATTTCAGCCCTGAAATTGCCCATCTCTTCATAACAAAAGGTAAAATGTGGCTGCAAACTTGAAAACTACCACTTGATGACATCACAAGGTGCAACAGATCACTTTGAGCTTTGGAGATGAAGACAGACTGATAATAAAAGGTCACTCAAACATGTGTGAATGAACAAAACACAACTCCAGGTATGTTTTTGATGAGATAACATTATACTATGGCTGAACGCTCATAAAATAAGGAAATTTTGTGTATTATAGGACCTTAAACAACAAATTAACTACATATATTCAGACTAAGACATCTCTCAGTGTTTTCTTTACTTCCACCACCCTTAAACAAAGATAATTAGAGTTGAAGAGTAGAAGTGGGATTACCGTGTCCGTGCCGGAGTGCTTCTAATAAAAACAAAATCTCTCCTCTCCGCACTTTGGGAGGAATCAGGATATAATGAGGACCATGTTTGAAACACCGGAAATAGCTCAATGAATATTTTACACCCTCTGCTCCAGCTGCTGTGCACCACTGACTAGTTTGGTTACAGACCTAATGCTATTATTACAGACACTTCACTGTTACTCTCAGTGAAGGAAAGGAAGTACATACAAATCTGACTTTATATCTGAGTTTATTTTCAAAAACTTCTCCACTGTAGTGCATAGCAGATAACGTTTAGTTTCGTAATTTGCCAGAGTGGGTTTTCAAGGTAATCGACACAGCTGCTCATAAGACTCAAGTACCCAGAAGAGAGAAATGAAGCATAGCAGTACAAGTAGAGTTTGGTGAAGTTTAGTAAATAAAACCCTTTTACTATACTTATCCTTGTGCGACTTTTAGTTATCTGGAGTGCCTGCATTCAGGATTCTTTTTTCAGTAATAAAAATAGCATTGGAGAAGTAAAGTTAGTTGCTGCTGCTAATTTTCTTGTACATTATAATTGCAACACTGAAATTTCCTCATAGTGGTACAAATAAAGGTTTTCTTGTCAATTATCAAAGTCGTAGGTTTTTATTTACCTTCATTTAAACGGAGCAATTACTCTATTTTCTGATCTATGTTATAATGTTTTGTCATCAAAAGCATAATTAGAGTTGTGTTTTGTTTCATTCACACATTTAACACACAAACCTCACAAATGTAGGCTGTGTTCTTCTCTTAAAGAGAAAACTCCACCTTATGTCATGTGGTAATGTGTTCCATTGTGTTTTTAAACTCCATACACCTTCCCTAAAATCATTTGGATGATTTCAGGTAAAAGTTAGCCATTACCTTACCATAACTGCCGTTTCATGACATCACAAGGTGAAACAGAGCATTTTGAGCTTTGGAGGTCTAGACAGACGAATAGTAAAGTGTTACTCAAACATTTTGAGCTTTGGATAATGACTGAAAGGACGAGATCGTGGATACAAGTGGTTGAAATGAGTTTCCTCTGCAGAGCGGTTGGGTGCTCCCTTAGAGACAGGGTGAGGAGCTCAGTCACACGGGAGGTGGTCTGGGCATGTCCCACTGGAAGGAGGCCCTGGGGAAGACCCAGGACACTCTGGAGGTACTATGGGTCTCTTGGTTGGCCTGGGAACACGTTGGGGTCCCCCCGGAGGAGCTGGAGGAAGTGTCTGGGGTGAGGGAAATCTGGGCCCCTGCTTAGACTGCTGCCCCTGTGACCTGGCCCCGAGTAAGTGGAAGAAAATGGATGGATGGATGGATGGATTACTCAAACATGTGTGAATGAAACAAAACACAACTCTTTTTGATGACGTAAAGACATTATAAGAGTCAATTTTGTAAATAAAGGATCATTAGTTATAATGTCATCAGATGTATTGACTGATTACTGTCTGAATACTATATCATGATTTTTAATTAACACCACTTAAATAAATACAAAACTGAATACTTAAAGGTGCACTATGTATCTTTTTGATTGGGAGTCCGTCACCTACTTGTTTCTATGGAGATGTCATTGCCTGGAATGTTCCACAGTATGACATTAAACAGCTCTACCTTTCATTTATTCAATTACAGGTGGTTTTATAGCTCAAAAATATTTAGAAAAACATTCATTCTGACTGTGAGCGGGCTCGCCTCTCCACAGATTTGACCTGTAACTTGGCCTGATTTGGTCTCCATGAAAATACAAAGGTTTAAAGCCATACTGTGAAACATTCCAGACAAAGCAATAACGTCTCCCCGAAGAAAAGCATTTGATGGACCCTCCAACAGAAAAGTCCTCCTGACACGTCACTCCGCGGTCATACCTGCGTGTATCGAGTTACCGTGTGCTAATCTTTGCGGGACAGATCTGTGGATTATAGATCTGGGATTATAGATCGGGCCTCACGCCGTCAGGTAATCCCCCCTCGTTTGTCTCACTTCTCAGGTCAAACGTGTCAGCGTCTGGAGCTAAACATGTCCGCCAGCTACCCCCCCCGCGCCACAGAGGAGCCGGGGAATCTACGGGCTAAGCTGCTGTGTCTTTACAAGTGCTCTTTAAAGTCTCCACTCAGGACTACAGTAGTTCACTTGAGCACAACAGCGGGGAGGGGACAGTGCTTATCGGTCCTTTGTATTCGCCGTGGGGAGTACAGACTGAAGATCACAGAGGGACTCCAGGATAAGGATGTATGGCAGTGTAAGTGGATTATGGCGATCTCAAGTGGTGACAATGTGCTTATGTTGGAAGAAGAGGCAAAATTAGGAGTGGCAAAAATGGATTTAAACGCGCAGAATTAACTTTTCAAGTCAAGGGTCTGCCGGCAAGTTTTACAGGTCAGAGCAGATTCAAGGCAGTTAAACCAAGCTGTCTCTATGGTTTGATCAGATCTGTAGAGAAGTGACTAAGAATGCATTTTTTACCAATAAATCCAACTGTAATAGATGGGGTTAATCAGAGTTTCAGAATAAAGAATGCATCCTTATTGTGTGGGGCTTGCATCTCCACAAACCTGACTCAAATGTGGTCTGGAAGGGCCCCTCCACCCGAATGTTGCCATGATATAACCAAGTATAGTTACCTGCTTGTGTCCATGGAGATGTTATTGCTTTATGAGTGAAATATCCCATTCAATGTATATATCTCCATGGAGACTAGCAATTGATGCCAGCAGGTCAAGTTACAGGTCAACTCTGCGGAGAAGTGACCTCAAATACGTGTTTCCATGTCTTCCAAGGTATTCCTGAACAATAAACCCAACTGCAATAAATGTTTATATATACAGTGCTGTGCAAAAGTTATAGGCAGATGTGGAAAATGCTGTAAACTAGGAATGCTTCAAAAATAGAAGTGTTAATCATATATTTTCATCCATCAACAAAATGCAGTGAATAAACGAAAGAGAAATCTAAATCAAATCAATATTCGGTGTGCGCTTTGCTTTCAAAAGAGCGTCAGTTCTTCTAGGTTTACTTGCAGACAGTTTGATATTGATAAAAACAAACAATCATTATTTATATTTTTGAAAGAATTCTTTGTTTAGAGGATTTTTTCACACCTGCCTACGACTTTTGCACAGTGCTGTATGTACTGTAAAGTCCAACAATCACGGTCCACAGATGTCAAAGGTTAAAGCTATACTGCAATCAAAAACATAATATTTCTTCTTTAAGCCGGAGCCTTATTATAAGCATATATTCCTTCTTAAATTCAAAATAAACCACCCGAGCTGAGGCACAAAAAGTATTCTTGTTCTCTGACCCAGTCCAAACCCTGATATCCTGACCCTCTGTGTTTTCTCACACACTGTATGTTTTCCGTGCATTTCCAGATAATCCTCTGGGAATTCCACAAATCCCCTTTAAGTGCTTTACCCACATGAGCCGTAAACATTTAATAACATGTAATCAATGCTGGAGTTTAGGAGGTCAAACGCTGCCCTTTCCCCACTCTCTCCTCTGCTGCTGTAGCTGCATCTATTCATGAAGCGTCGGAAATAAAGAACTAAATGGTGCGTCTTACAGGAAGGGCAGAGGTCACATGGTCAGAGCGATGGAGCAGGAAAGTGCCAGTTATATGTGATCTGGGCTAAGTGTAAAGTAAAGGCGCGCCATGTAACTTTGAGGATTCTGTGTCCACCAATTTGATGTTTCCATGGAGAGAACTTAAAGACAATCAGGGGGCAATACCAGGGCAAGTTACAGGGCAGATCTGTGGAGGAGCAACCCTGCTTACAGCGTGTTTTTCAAGATATGGCCTTTACAATAAAACATACGCACACAAAAAAAAGTATGTTAGGTGGACATTAGAAAACTGTTGCTTTTGATAAAATAAATCCTAATATTATGCAAACATGACAACTAAAAAAAGTCTACATCAGGAGCACCCATCTTTAACCTCACACAACAATATGGATCTTTGTGACTTTTTTAACTAAGCCCTGATGAAGACCAGTCATGGTTGAAACATCCAAATAAAGGGCTTTTAACTATACTATTCCTGGTGTGAGTTTTACTTTTTGGAGTGCCTGGATTTTTTTGGATTTGTGATATTTGTTTATTATTATTATTATTATTATTATTATTATTCACAAACTCACGGGATTCATCTTGGCCCCTCTGGTACGACAGGGCCGATAGGTGCTGGGCGAAAAATCACAAAGCAGCATTAGGTTTGTGTAGAAGTCAAAGGAGAAGTGCCCAAACAACCCAGAACAAACATGGCGGTGCTGACACATACATCAGTCTGTTTTAGTGTCACATGGACTGTTTAGTTTGTGGAAAAATGCACAGAAGGTAAAAGCTTTGTGCATTTGTGGACAGGGAAGACGTCTATTCTCTAGTCTCAGCGTGATATAACACAATTCTGACAATCTGATTTAAATTATTGTCATGACATTTTCTGAACACTTTCAGTGAGAGCCTTTGAAGACCGAAAATGTGTAGAAGTCAATTCAGAGTGACATACAGCTCAATCAGTTTTACCAGCGTAAAACTGACCGAACCATTGTGGTAACTGTGAACACACAGTAAATCACAAAACAAAAGTTGACAACAAGAGAGATGAGGCTTTGCAGTGATAACAAGTCATATCTGTGGTGCTAAAGTTGCTGTCTGAGCTCATAAAGTGTTTTATATTTATCCTCGCAGCTGTAAACTTTCCGTAGTCCATCATAAGTCATTCCTCAAGCTCCTGGATGCGACACAGGTTGTTTACGCAACTGAGAATGTATTTTGAAAGGGCACCGGAAGTTTATTTTGACACCATGTGCTTATTTCCTGTCTCGCCCCTGCTAAAAAGCCTGGAGGCGCTCTGTACGCTCAAAAATTAGAACTCCAATCTAATTTCAAAGGCGTGAATCCTAATGACGGCCATTGGACACGCATATGACACTGCGAGTGTAATTTGTCCAACCGGTTAAAATGAAAAGCGATACCTGCGTGTTTGCTGTGCTCGTGTGCTGTGCTGCTGCGTTTATGCACTGTTACTGCTTCGGTGTAAATTGGGGGTTAGAGGTAAATCAATAGAACCCACCCATATGTTCCCATAGCCGCCCTGCAGTGTCACACTCTGCACAATGACTATAAATCTGCCCTGACCCTGAGGACAAGTCTCCACCTGTGAATAACGGCTTTAGTCCCTGTTCTGTCCATGCCATTATGTAGACCCAACTCTTGTATCTAAGCAGTGAGAAACGCGAGTTGTGACAAAGCTTCACTTTTCCCAAGCTGTTGAGAACCGTGAACTCAGTGTATTAAAGTGGGACTAGCGCTCTACATGATCTTGTTTTTATTTCACTTATTTATCCATAAATGAAGATATGACTTTAATAACAGACTTGTGAGACGCCTTTTTTCACCGAGGTCAGAATTGATTGACAGCATTGCTAAGCGCCTGCTCCCTGCTAAATCAGCATCTTGCTATATTTGCGGTCAAACTTCCAAATATGGAACTTGGCTCCAAATTCACCCCTATAACTGCCAGCCTCCATGAGTTTCATTTGACTGGAGACGTACACTAAGGGGGGCGTCACACTCACTTAGTCCACTTCTTTATAAAGTCTATGTTCTTCCCACAACAACTTCTTAATAAAATCATATTGCGATCTGTCTAAGGTCAGACTTCATGCAAATTACCAAAAAATACAAACAGTCCAGTCCAAAAACAATAATTCTGTCTTCTTTTATACATTTCTTGGATTATTTTTAAAGACAGTGTAGTAGGAGATGTATTTACGATAATATTAATAATGATAATAATAATGCATCAGTTTTTTAATGTTTTTTCAAAGACATAATCAGGACATTATGGATGTTGTCATTTACCACAAAGGGATTTCTCAGCTCTAATCCTGCAGGTGCATCTGAAGAAACTGGAAAATTGTGTAAAAGTGAATGTATTTTTGCATCTTAATTTGAAGTGAACTACATTATAAACCAATCAGGAATCAGGACTATGTGCTTATACGGATTTCTATAGTTTTAATGTATACCTAATACTATAGCAGAACCACAATTATTATTATAAAATACTAGGAACTATAAGAACTGCCCCACTCTCCCCTTATTGCTATTTTGAACCACCTTTGATGGATACTGACCACTTTAAGGTATTTTTATTTTAAAAATTTAGCTTGTTGACATGTTTCGGCTTCTAGTTTTGAGTCGTGTGTCTCCTGTCCCAGCAGATTTATCCAAAACCATTGATTTTTCCCCCAGTTTTATACAAGAAATGTCTCAGGTGTCCCTACGTTTGACCAATTTGATACCCGTCAACAGTAAAGAGATGCATAAATTGTCATTTGTTTAGATAAAATACATAAAAGCTGCTTAAAAATGACCAAAACAGAAAGAAAATGTGCATATTCTGCCTCAAAATTTAGTCGTGAATACGCTGAGTGCAGAACAATTTTCCTTAATTACGTACTTGTTTTACAATTTTATTATTACCAACCAAGCCAAATCAGGGTGTCCAAGTTTTTCATTCTATTCTAGCTGTCTTCTGTACTGTCCCCGCTGTGGCGACGTGTTGCTTTTGTTACTTCCTTCGCCCAATAGTCTCTGGAGAACACAGCTGAAATCTCCTGCTATATTGTCTTTAAAAAGAACCCAAGAAATGAATACCAACAGTCCAGTTCACCGCTTTTTAAAATATGAGCTTCACAGTGAAATCAGCATCTCTCCATCGTCTCTCTCAGGTCAAACCCTGCAGCAGAGGCAGAGGATCGTCCATTTAAACTCTATGTGCTAATACAGCCTCTGCGTGTGAGGCCAACAACTTAATCTGCCCCTCATTAGGCTGTGTAAAATCTCTCATCGGTATTCCAGGCACAGACACAGGGAGCGCTAGAGAGTAAAGAGCAGTCGTGGTGAGTGAAGGGAGCAGGAAGATCTCAAGTGTGCAAAAAAAGCATGGAGGTAATTGGCTTCGGCCTATTCATATCTGGCATCATATTACAGCTGCTTTTGACAAGTCATCGTAGGTGAAATCTCCACAAAAACAGACCTGGAGTTGTGTTTTGTTTCATTCACACGCTTGAGTAATCCTTTATTTTCTGTCTAGTCTTTGTCTACATCTCCAAAGCTCAAAATGCTCTGTTTCTTGCGAGGTCATGGAGGTGTAGTTTTCAAGTTAACAGCTCCGTTTGCCTTTTGTTCAGCAGAGATTGACAATTCCAGGGCTGAAATTATTCAAATTATTCTAGTGAAGGTGTGTGGAGTTTAAAGACACAGTGGAAAACTTCTTTCGCGTTGTGTTTTCTGTTTAAAAGAAGAACTCTCTGTAATGAGGAAACTTCATAACATAGATCAGAAAATAGTGTAAATGGTCACCAAAGCGAAGTATGAAGTTTACACTGATACGGGAAGTTTGACATTAGGTTCTGAACAACACAAAAACTGGGGCTGATCTGGTAACTTCATCTGAAAATAAGGAATAATTTTTACACTAGAACATGTGAATTATTATTTTCTATTCCACACAATTATACGGTATGATAATATAAAAATTATGGACTTTCATTCCCACGTGGCCTAATTTACAGCATCTCCTCAGAATATGTTAATTCTCACAGGCATCGTAAAGCATGTGTTTTGACAGAAAATACCAAAATGTGTCTAATTTAACTCCATGCTGTGAATTAATTAACGACAATCACAAGGCTTCATTGCCGTGGGACTGTGAAAGTGATGTTTAAATCTGTTTAAATGTGACGGGGGCGAGTGACAGTCTTTCTTATTGTGATGGCATCTACAATGGCAACTACAGGAGTGGGCAACTGCTCAAAACCTCCAATTTTTAAGCCACAAGTAAGTAACTTTTCTGCCAAAAAAACCCACTAAAGTAAAAGTGTGTTTTTATTTTGGTTGTTTATTGCTGTTAAACACGTAGAAAATGCATTTTCCCTTACTCTGGGCAGGCTTGGATGTCTACAAACCTGATTTACTGGCTATAATATACAACAGAAAGGCATAAAATGTGTCTATCTTCATGGAGAATGTTCTGTTTGTTTGATTTTAACTAACCATTTCTGCGGGATCATGCAGGTGACATGCTGCCTCCAGAAAGAGAGCAGAGACCAGAGTCCAGACTCCAGAGACCAGACTCCAGAGACCAGAGACCAGAATCCAGAGATTAGAACAAAGTCCAGAGAACAGAGTCCAGAGAACAAAAACCAGAGACCAGAGTCCAGTGACCAGATCAGAGGCCAGAGACCAGATCAGAGGCCAGAGACCAGAAACCAGAGTCCAAAGACCAGAAAGCAGAGCCCAGATACCAGAGTCCAAAAACCAGAAACCAGAGACTAGAGACTGGGGACCAGAGACCAGAGATGAGACCAAAGCCCAGAGACCAGAATCCAGAGACTAGAACAAAGTCCAGAGACCAGAGAGCAGAATCCAGAGACCAAAGACCAGAGTCTAGAGACGAGTTCAGAAGCCAGAGACCAGAAATCAGAGTTCAGAAACCAGAGTATAGAGACCAGAACAAAGTCCAGAGACCAGAGTCCAGAGTCTTGAAACCAGATCAGAGGGCAAAGACCAATAACCAGAGTCCAGAAACCAGAGTTCAGACTCCAGAGTTCAGACAACAGAGACCAGAGTCCAGAGACCAGACCAGAAACCAGAGTGCAGACACCAGAGACCAGAAACCAGAGTTCAATGACCAGACCAAATGACCAGACCAATGACCAGACCAAAGTCCAGAGCCCAGAGACTAGAGTCCAAAAACCAGAAACCAGAGACTAGAGACTGGGGACCAGAGACCAGAGTCCAGAGACCAAAGACAAGAGTCTAGAGACGAGTTCAGAAGCCAGAGACCAGAAACCAGAGTTCAGGAACCAGAGTATAGAGACCAGAACAAAGTCCAGAGACCAAAGACCAGAGACCAGGGTCTAGAAACCAGATCAAAGGCCAAAGACCAGTAACCAGAGTCCAGAAACCAGACTTCAGACACCAGAGTTCAGACACCAGAGTCCAGAGACCAGACCAGAAACCAGAGTTCAGACACCAGAGTCCAGAGACCAGACCAGAAACCAGAGTTCAGACACCAGAGACCAGAAAACAGAGTTCAGTGACCAGACCAAAGTCCAGAGACCAGAGACTAGAGACCAGGGACCAGAGACTAGAGACCAGGGACCAGAGACTAGAGACCAGCCCAGAAAGCAAGCCAGATTAAAATTTGATTCATTGAAACAATCCTTTATTTCAACAGTACAATTACCATTTTAACCTTTTTAATTAAACTTTTCAAAGCATTTTCCAACAACATTCAAATCTGACAACAAATTTTTCTCATTTTCTATGAACCAATCTCTTGTTAGTTTGTGCGTCATTAAAAAGCAGTTTACTTTGGTGCACGATGACAAAAAATACGAAAAAGCTAATTACATTCAGCCAGCCAAGTAATATGGTGCAAGTACGATTTCCCATTTCAAAATTTCAATATATTGAAAAAAACGAAACAGCTTGTGCTTTCTACAAACTTCACTAATGAGCAGAAATCTCCCTCCATTTGACTTTTTAATCAGAAGTGGGACTAGGCTCAGTGGCTCATATCCCTGTGTTAGGCCTGTTCTGCTTTCAGACGTGTTTAGAAGCTCGTGTGTTTAAGCCGTGAATCACCGGCCCGTCTCTCCAGCACTAATCAGAGCTGCACGTGTGAAGGGGAATTTTAATGACTTTTAATATGAGCTGCCTTACTTAATGAATACCACACGCATGCCATATTCTTGATGTGAGTTATGTTTGTGTAATTACGCTTAAGTCAATAACCGCTTTGAAAATATCAAGATATATTCAACACAGCAAAAACTGGAGGGTTAAAATTGTTGTTTTTAATACTGAAAGCAATATTTTAACTATTTTGAAAGTTAAATGGGTTTTGGATTGAGGTTATTTGCCAGAGTTGATATGGTTGAAGTTAACTCAACTCCCCCTAGTGTTAATTTGGCCCCTCCCATCACCACCACTTTAAACTCACGCGAGAAAAGACCATTTTGAACCAGTTTTGTACATAATTCCATTTTAAATTAACTAAAATAAAGTGTAAAAATAAAACACCTCTGTGGGTTGTTTAGCTAAATCAGGGTAACCCCACAAAGTGTTATCCATTTACTCTCAAAACATTAATATAACTCTTTTGGGAACAGGAACTTTGGTCCAGTGTTAATTAACATTTCCCAAAATGTTAAATTAACTCTAGAACAGATTGGACTCATATAAACTCTGAGAAAATGTCAAATTAATTCTGTGAGAGTCAATTTTAACACTCTTTATTTATAAAGCACTTTAAAAACAAGGTTTGCGAAGTGTTGTTCACGCAGCAATGAACAATGCAAAAAACAAAAATAGCACATAAAAAAACAGTCAATGATGCAGCACATCAGATTAAATCTAATAAATAAATAAATACAAGTTATTGAATAAAAAGAAATAGGGAATAAAAAGAACTATATATATATGTGCATCCATGGAGATTGCTCTTTTTAGACATGCAAAAGTTTTGTAGCCTTATATTTTTACTGAACTCTAATATTTTATTGTCATTTATTTTAGGTATTCATCTTACTTTTCATTGCATAATTTTATTCTCCTGCTATTCTTGAAATTTGTGTTGGAACACTGAAATTTCTTTATTGTGAGACAAATAACAGTTATCTTATCTCTTACAGGTCAGATCTGTGGAAAGGCAACCCTGGTATTTTTTACGTTTCATGACATCACAAGGTGGAACAGAGCATTTTGAGCTCTGAAAATGCAGACTAATAATAAAGTATTACTCAAATGTGTGAATGAAACAAAACACAACTCCAGGTGTGTTTTTGAGGAGCTAACATTATAACATGGCATAACGGTCACAAGAGTCAATTTTGTGTAGTATAGGCCCTTTAAGGCAACATGTAAACAATAGTAAATCAATATAGTCACTTTTTCAGGTGTAGTACTATATATTTATTCATAAATGTAGATGCTGGACACACACCAGTTCTTATGCAGCTCTTGGTGACGCTGGTAAATCCTGATGGATGAACCCCCGGTGGTGGGTGTGTGTCGTGTTGAGCTCCGTGTCCTCTGGAGCTCTGAGGTTCTGCCCTGTCCCAGCTCTGCCCCAGCTCCATCCATCTCCTGTGGGTGTGAAGGTTAAGGAGCAGCCCCCCGACCCCCACGTCTCATTGATCCACCAAACGGACGCCACGCCCCTCTCAAATACACGAGGCGAGACTGTGTTCTCAGGGAATGAATAAATCTGAGTCAGGGGATTTTAAAGGTCCTCTATTACACAAAATGGACTCTTGGGAGCTTTTAGCCAGGTTATAATGTTGTTACCTCCTCAAAAACATCTGGACTTGTGTTTTGTTTCATTTACATGTTTGAGTAACCTTTTTTTTCAGTCTGTCTACATCTCTTAAGCTCAAAATGCTCTTTTCCACCCTCTGAGGTCATGAAGTGGCAGTTTTCAAGTTAACATACGCATTTTACTTTTTGTTCAGTAGACTTGTCTTGGCAGTTCCAGGGCAGAAATTATCCAGATGATTCTGGTGAAGGTGAATGGAGTTTAAAAACACAGTAGAGCACTTCCTGTATTACCACATGACATCACAAGGTGGAACAGAGCGTTTTCAGTTTAAGAGAATAGTTCAACCTAAATATGCAGAGTTTGTATGTTGAAAATATGCACATGCTTTTGTTTAGCGTTACCTTTTATTTTGATACGATCATAAGCAATACATTTTGTGCCGTCTTTGTCATTCTTATTAGTTTGTACAAACATAAACGGAAAAAAAAAATCCTCACATTTTTTCTCATTGTGGTTTATTTTGTACAATCATAAACGATAAACTTTTGTGCCTTCGTTAACAGTGTTATTCGTTTGTACGACTATAAACCCAAAACATTTTTCATTCTTTGCTTATTCCGGTATGATTATAAACGATAAACTTCTATGTTCTTTATCATTATTATTAGTTTGTATGACCATAATACTGTACAGTACAATACAAAAAGAAAAAAAAAAAAGTTCAAATTATATTTATTTAGTATATGTAAATATTTGCAAAATTTCATCATCAATGTACAGAAGCAACCACATATTGTTTTAATTTTTGAAACTGTGTCATAAATAGGAGTGGGTTAATATAAGTTTTTTTCTTCTTCACTCCTTTTCGAGAAATGTGCTTTTCTGTTCACAATCTGTATGTAGTATGTGCATAATTATTGTTTCTCTCTGGGCACAAACTCGAAATAAATATGAATCAAATCCAAAAAACGTGTGAAAACAAAACTCATGTTGTGTGTTTTTGATGAGGAAACGTCTTTATAACATAGATTTGAAAACAGATAGAATAAAAACAGTGCAAGTTCACAGTATAAAGCCGAAATGTCAGCAGTGACGTCTCTGCAGTTACTAAACGTCACCACGGTTACCAGCGGCTCGACATACGGTGTTTTCATTAGACTTAAGCAGCTCAGCAGGTCCTGCTCATTTAGACTGAGTCTGCGCCCAAAACTACAGAGAGGAAGTGTGGATCTAAATACGAACTGTCACAGGGTTTAGACCAGAGACCAGACCAGAGACCAGACCAGATCAAAGACCAGACCAGAGACCAGACCAGAGACCAGACCAGACCAAAGACCAGACCAGAGAACAAAGACCAGACCAGACCAAAGGCCAGACCAGAGAACAAAGACCAGACCAGAGAACAAAGACCAGACCAGACCAGACCAGAGAACAGCCGAGAGAACAGAGACCAGACCAGAGACCAGACCAGACCAGACCAAAGACCAGACCAGAGAACAAAGACCAGACCAGGACCAAAGGCCAGACCAGAGAACAAAGACCAGACCAGGACCAGAGAACAGCCGAGAGAACAGAGACCAGAACAGAGACCAGAGCATAAAATGGAGAATAGACCAAAGACCCGACCAGAGACCAGACCAGACCAGAGACCAGACCAGAGATCAGACCAGAGACCAGACCAGAGATCAGACCAGAGACCAGACCAGAGACCAGACCAGAGACCAGACCAGAGACCAGACCAGAGACCAGACCAGAGACCAGACCAGACCAAAGACCAGACCAGAGAACAAAGACCAGACCAGACCAAAGGCCAGACCAGAGAACAAAGACCAGACCAGGACCAGAGAACAGCCGAGAGAACAGAGACCAGAACAGAGACCAGAGCATAAAATGGAGAATAGACCAAAGACCCGACCAGAGACCAGACCAGACCAGAGACCAGACCAGAGATCAGACCAGAGACCAGACCAGAGATCAGACCAGAGACCAGACCAGAGACCAGACCAGAGACCAGACCAGAGACCAGACCAGAGACCAGACCAGAGACCAGACCAGACCAGAACAGAGACCAGACCAGACCAGACCAGACCAGAGAACAAAAGCCAGACCAGAGACCAGACCAGAGACGAGACCAGACCAGACCAGACCAGACCAGACCAGACCAGAGAACAAAAACCAGACCAGACCAGACCAGAGACCAGACCAGACCAGACCAGACCAGAGAACAAAAACCAGACCAGAGACCAGACCAGAGACCAGACCAGAGACAAGACCAGAGAAAAGACCAGAGATCAGACCAGACCAGAGCCCAGAACAGATCAGAGACCAGGCCAGAGACCAGACAAGAAACCAGACCAAAGACTTGAAACCAGATCAGAAACCAAAGACCAGAGTCCAGACCAGAATATTGTGTTTGTTTTGTTCTTGGAGAAACTTGTGTGCGTCTCTGCATGTTTAAAAGTGCATCTATAAATCTTGGAGTGTGAGTCTGGCAGGTCCAGGGGGAGAAAGGCCGGAGAGCCAGAGCGGACCTGCATTTCACAAAGTTCTGTTTCTAATGCAACATAAAGGAACATCGCAGTTTCAGAGGTCACTTTAGGGTTTTTTATAATTGTGGTTTTATTCAGATGTGATGTTATGATGTGATCCCATAAAGTAATCTGAGACCGTGCAAAACCAATGATTCAAAACGTGATTTAACACAGACTGACAATTTACTAACAATAGATGATCTGAGAGTGACGCGAGCTCCAAATACCAGAAGGTGCAAATTGGGCAACTTTCTACTTTCAACTTTTCACTTAGAAACTTTTGTAACTTTTTAGGCAGCACAGTGACAAAGTGGAGAGCACTCACGACTGCGAGACGGTTCCAGGTTTGATCCCCTGGGCTTTTCTCTGTGGAGTTTGCATGGTCTCCCTGTGTCTGTGTGGGTTTCCTCCGGGCACTCTGGTTTCTCTCATCAACCCAAAACATGCATATTAGGTCAAATACTCCAGCTAAAGTAGTCCTGACCAAGTTTAGCTCAAGATCTGGAGATGGTCCCACGGCTTTGAAGAATGGGTCAAATGCAAAGGACAGATTTGGGAACAATAAAAAGTGACAGAAACCATTATTATAAATGTTTAAAATGCGTGTTTGAATGTTCCTGTTTTGTCCAAAAATCAGGACGTTCACAGTTAGAATGCTAGCATGATGTTGGGGGAAAAACTTTGCTCTGGTCTCTGAAAGTTGTAACAAAGACTTATAAACTCATCGTGGTGAATAATTCGGATGCTCTGAATGCATTAAAGCTGCTACACACTACAGGATTTTTCGGTCTTAAATGATTTTCAAACGTGCGACAAAAGGCGCACACCACAGACACGAGGAGAAACTTATGAGACTTAAAATCTCCAATCGCAAAGACTGCAGCGGGATGTGTCTGCGTAAAAGAGGCGATAAAGCTGTGAGCACGATCACGTCAGATGTTTCCTATCTACAGTAAAACCACTTAGAGACTCTTAAGTGTTCAAAGCACTTCATGTTTAGATCAAAACTGCGTTATTATCATTTGTGAAAGTTGGGGCAATACTTCAGACGTGTCAGCATTAAAGTTAGACTAGACATGAGAAGGGGATACAGGGGAGGTATCGGGAAACAAGTTTAAATTTTTTTTTAACTAACTGATGAAATGTATCACCAAAACTGTAAATATTATGAATTACATTGTTTTATGCCTTATATTCATTCTAACCTTCTTCTTTGTTACCCTTACTTGTTACAAACCTCGTCTGTAATGTTGTTTGTCTCAGGGGCTGCAGATGGAAATTAGCTCTGAGAACTAAAGTCTGGTACAAAGCATCTTTTCAGTTTTTGTGATTAATGCTCCTGCACATTGTCCCTTTTAATGTCAAATAAATCAAATAAACTAAATTATTTTTAAAGCATAAAAGATTGTGATTAAGTTCACAGGAAGTAGTCACTAATCTACAAAAAAAAAAAAAATTAAAACTTCACCTCGATCCGTCCGCTCTGTGGATGTAAACAGACACACGTGAGGAACCTTTTTACTTTCAAAGAACGCTTCAAACTGGATTAATAGTGCGATTCTGTGGACCGTGTGTCATTATTTGCAGAGGGCAATTTCTATCGATAACGTGGATGAGATGCTGCACTTTTAATTCACCACTTTAAGAGAGGTGAGTAATAAAGTCTTTATTTTCGCTATTTCCCGAGTTTGTATCCTGCCTCTCTGCGTCCGTCACTGATGCTCTGTTTTATCGGCTGTTACTGTAGCGTTGCTGATGTTCGGTGGTTCTGATCTGACACTGACTCCACACATGAGGAGCAGGGGCTTCAAAATCGCCATGAAGACAAAAGTTGGGTCACGCCTCCTCAAATTCGGGGAGAAGAAATCGCATCCAAAATCACGCAAATTCTGTAGTGTGTGGCGGCCTTTAGGTAAGTAAGGAACAACTTTGGACCATTTATAATAAATACGTCCTGTTTTTCATGTTTTATTACTGTGAAAATTTGAATCAGAAGTCAAAATATACTTCCTGCCTGCTTTATATAGTCTGCAATTGTGACATTTTAAGCCCTTGATAAATACACAGCCTCTGAATAGTAGTAAGTACCTGACCTGCTCGAGCCTGGATCAAGAACAACTCCAGCTTCTCTGAAATACAGGCGTTTGTATCACTCCGTTCGGTCTATTCAAAAAGGCCCTCTTAAATATCCTTCACTGTGATACGCTCGGGAGGTCATCTGGGTTCCCTCTTTTACAACCAAACCACATTCGCATCTTTAGTAACGCTGTGGCATCCCTCTCCCACACGCTGCGCTCTCCTATAGAACTACCAACACACGGAGGCGACCAGACAGAACAATATGAAAGGTGAATTCTCTGAAGCCTTCACAAAGACGTTTTTATATATATATATATATATTTCTTTTTACATTTCTTTTTTTCCCCGAAGAGCGTGTCAGATTCTAGTCCCGGTCCCCACTGCTGTTCGCCCATGTGTAACCAATGCATTTAGCCTCACAAACAGGGCCAGAGGAGGCAGGTGGCGTGTTTAGAAGAGAAGAAGAGAAAGTGTGTGTGTGTGTGTGTGTGTGTGTGTGTGTGAGGTCTAGAGACGTGATCATGTGACCCATTATGAGGTTTCCATAACGACGACTGATGCAAAGACACATTAACGTACATGCAAAGTGTAAGGAACGGCATAAATTACAGGGACTAAAGGGGTGATTGTATTAGCTTGTATAGCATTTGATAGATCATGATAGAAGAAAGGGGTTATGTGTTTAAGTTTTTTTTTTTTTTTTCCCATAAATAAGGTTAAATTTCCTAAGAGACAGCAGCTAAAACCTGGACAGTCTTCCTAAACATGGGAGACAGGCCTCTACTCTGACTCAGTAAATCCCGGCTAAAAACGGTTTTGTTTAGCTGTGCATATGACTGAAAGGTTTTCATTTTTCCTTCCGCACTTTTCTCTTCTCTAATTCTCTCTTATTTAGTGTCTCTCTTCTATTTTAAAATTTTATGATGATTATTTATGTTTTGATTTGTTTGTATTGTGATTTTGATGTATTTCTCGTTCTGTAAAGCACTTTGAATTACTTTGTGCTATACAAATAAACTTTGCCTCGCCTTAAAGTGCCTATGACAGGTTGGATGTCTAATTTAATTAAAACACACTTATTATCATGGCATTTAAAGGTGCAACGCGGAACTTTTCTGGTGGAGGGTCTGCTACCTGCTTGTCCCGTGGAGATATACTGTAGTGCTTGCTGTTATTACTTTCCCTGGTATGTTCCACGGTATGACATTAAGCACATCTATCTTTAAAAAAAAGAAAGAAAACTAAAAAATACTTCTGCGAATAGGGGTGACTCTCCACAGATCTAAACTGTAAGGTAGCATAGTGCTGTAACCTGCTCGTCCTCCTGATAGAAGATTGCTTTTTCAGATTAAATTTACAGTTGTCTCTCACTATAACACGGTTCACCTTTCGCGGCCTCACTGTTTCGCAGATTTTTTTTTTTGTGTGTGAAATTTTGCAGGCTTTTTTTTTTTTTACAGAGTATGAACCTGCAACCTGATTGGCTGTTCTGCGTAATCGAAGGTGGCGTGTCTGTGTCTGTTTATAAGAATCTTCTCGCCCAGAAGAAAAAACAGCGCCAACAACTCCCCATAATTATGTTCTTCACTCGCTCCTCAGTTTAGATTGTGGAGCTTGTTTGAGAAAAGCAAATACAGTGTGTGGTGAGGGGTTTCACAGCCTTAAAACATATATATTCATTGTAAAAAATAAAGAAGACTATTTCGTGGATTATTTTATTATCGTGGGTATTTTTAGAACGTAAACCTGATGATAAATGTGGGACCACTGTATTACATTTCCACAGCAAAAAGCAGGTGACAATCTCTCCACTGCAACTGTTACGCAATGCAGATTTAAGGTTTGGCTAAATACGTGATGCCTTTTTTCTCAGTTTGGTCATGTTTTAGGTTTCAAACTTTAATTCTTGGCTGGAAATCATGACACAACTTTACCTAGCAGCCAGCAGCTGTAGTACACTAGTCCAAAACTCTTCAAATGTGCACAGAAATTATTATATGACAAAAGGAAACTGCTGAACCTTCCACCATAGAGATACACGCAGAACACCCCTGCAAAGTATCAATACATTTTTCACAAAGGTATTCCTATGTAAGTTCTATAAATACTACTATTGCCGGGATCTTTCCGGTGATGGAGATGAACTGCCGTAAAATACCGAATAAGACCCGGGGAGTTTATTTGTTTCAATCACTGAACAGATCGGTTGCCTTAGTCATGTTAGACTTCTGTGTATGTAGGCTGTGCAGGCTGTTCTAAGTGAACCTGTGGAAGGGCCATGTTCTAGGACAAAACACTGAGTCTGTGTATTAAGGGTCAGAAGGGCCATGTTATTAGAAAAATAAAGTTACAAAGATGTGCATCAGGTTCATTGCATATTTCTTTATTTAAGTTTTATAGAACAATGAAAAAAAGTATGTATAGTGTAATGACAAATTCAGATAACCTGAAGTCACCTTTTTGTATTTCTGTGAACACCACTGTTCAGTGAACAAACAAATCTACACTGGCCAGATGAGGAATTGCAAGTAACACTCATTCACCTAACTAACAATTCTTAATTGGAACAACAGTGTTATTGTAGTTGGGATTATCGATGGCAAATAATTGGCAAAATTTAAAATTCTTAGTGCATAATGTTGCCTTGAAATTTTAAGTATTCTCAGCTGTTTTTTTTTTTTTTACAGTGATCAGGCGTTTGAGACCAGGCAGTAATTTGGGGCAGGCAATTCATTCCTTCCTCAGCAAAACTGGGAAAATATAGTACTCAAGTTCTTTTAACCAATATGGCTATAATTTTGGTGACTTTCTATAAAGACGTAGGCAAGTTGATTTGATATGTCACAGCAAAATATCTACGGAGCGGAGAGTTTCCCACATTTGAAAGCGACTCCTGAATTACAGAAAGTCATTAAAACCCTCCCGCAGCATACAGAAATTTCTTTAGCAAGTTAAAGACCAGTTTTTTCAGCGCTTATAGTTTATGAGCGATGTGGTTTTAAGTTTAGTTTCTGTAGACTCGACATGAGCATCAGTCCTGCGTCCTGTCGGTGCAGCGCGACTTCTGTCTTCCAGCACGTACATTAGACTCAGCATTAAACTATATAAATACTATAAAATCAAACTATACACCTGCACCCGGCATTTAAAGAGGACCCGGTGGTTAATTGGAACCCGGCTCCTATTTGGTATTTACGGTGTATAACTTTTATTTTGGTGGAGGCCATCTGCTTGTCTCATGGCGTTGTTCTTGCTTTACTTGAAAAGTGACAGAGGCCACGTCTCATTTCTCTTTCCTCGCTTCCTTCTCCTCGATTCCTCGTCTCGATTCTGCAGGAAAAGGGTGAGGAAGTCACGCCCACAGAGGAAACGGTGAAGAGAGAGGATATAAACTCCTCACTGAGACCAATCAAGTTTTATTCTTTTATCTGATAACTGCCTCTCGAAACCTCCCTGAGGTTCCCTCCTTCAGTCTTTTTTTTTGGGACGATACTTAATATGAGACATTTGAGTGACAGCTGAAAAATGGAGGATCGAGGAGACGAATCAAGGAGAGGGGAGCGAGGAAAGAGAATTGAGTTGTGGCCAGGCAAAGGCTTTACACCTCCGGCGCCACCAGGCCAAGTTACAGGTCAGATCTGTGGAGAGATGACCCACCTAACTGTAAAAAAAAATAAAAAATAAACTGCAAAGCAAAAATATCTCCATGTTGTCACCTTACCAGAAAAGTTACACACTGGACCTTGAAACATTTTCCTCCTCTCACGATGTATCTCTATGTATGTTTATTGCTACCTCTGCTCATATTTGCTCTTTTTGGAGGAGGCCCCTGAGACTTCACCTGACCTCAAATGCCCGGTAATTCACATTGATTTGCGCATTACAGGACGATACCAAATATGGCCGTCTCCCTCGTTACGTTTAATCACATTGCCTTCACTAATAATTGACTTACTGCAGCATTTACTAACATCATTTCGTTCTCTCAAACAGCTTTTTTGTAATTTATTGTAATGATGCTTCATTCAATAAACACAAACTGGATTAAGAACGATCGTTTGGGACAACAACAACAAAAAAAAAAAAAAAGAAAAACTTTTACGAACTACTATTCAACCTATTTTTCAGCAGTGGAACTTTCCGGGTGGAGGCTGCTTTACCATGGAGATGTTGTTATTGTTGTTGCTTTGCCTGCAATTTTTCAGTATGATATTAAACTTATCTATTTCCATGGAGCCGTACCAGTTTGCAGGTCTGATTTGTGGAGAGGTGGGCCCGCCTACTGAGAATGGATGTTTATCAGGGTGTGTTAATTGTAAAAACACCAGTAATATAAGAATATGTACATTTAATGTGGTACTGCGGTGCATTCCAGGGAAAGTGATCTCCCTAGCATATCTCCATAAATACAGTCAGGTGCTGGACGTGTACCAGAAACTAGACCAGAGACCAGAGACCAGAGACCAGAGACCAGAGACCAGAGACCAGGGACCAGAGACCAGGGACCAGAGACCAGGGACCAGAGACCAGAGACCAGAGACCAGAGACCAGAGACCAGGGACCAGAGACCAGAGACCAGAGACCAGAGACCAGGGACCAGAGACCAGAGACCAGAGACCAGGGACCAGGGACCAGAGACCAGGGACCAGAGACCAGGGACCAGAGACCAGAGACCAGGGACCAGAGACCAGAGACCAGAGACCAGAGACCAGGGACCAGAGACCAGAGACCAGAGACCAGAGACCAGGGACCAGAGACCAGAGACCAGAGACCAGAGACCAGAGACCAGAGACCAGGGACCAGAGACCAGAGACCAGAGACCAGAGACCAGAGACCAGAGACCAGAGACCAGAGACCAGGGACCAGAGACCAGAGACCAGAGACCAGGGACCAGACTAGAGACCAGGGACCAAAGACTAGAGACCAGAGACTAGAGACTAAAGACCAGACCAGAGACCAGAGTCCCTATCACATCTCTATGGAAACAATCAGGTGCTGGACTCATACCAGAAAAGTTACATAGCTCATTTTTAATGTTTTATCGCATTGAGTGTCTAATGCAAAACAACAAAAATGTGGAAATCTGTCAGTATTTTTTTTTTTAATTACTGAGAAAATTTCAATATCTGCCTCAATTTAATTTCAACAAAGCAATTTTTCACTGGCCTGTTTAATATGATTAAGTATAATAATATGTTTTATTAAAATTGGTTTCAGTGCAATTTTCCTTCTTATTTTGTGATAAATACATGCAAGGTAGATCAGTTAAATGTCATATTGTCCATTACTCCAGTCAAAGCAGTAACGTCGCCTCAGAGAAAAGCAGATGGCACAACCCCCCTCACCAGAAAAGTTCCATAATGCACCATTAAAGGGGTCATATTAAAAGAACTCATGAGCTTTTAACCAGATTATAAAAATGTTTCCTCATTGTTAACTTAACCCCGAGTTCTAGTTCAATTCATTCATGCATGTTTGCGTGATCCGGTGTAGTTTTACCCCCGGGTGCAAACTAGCCTAGGCCACATTTCCCCCTGGAAGTGGAGTGGCTCACTTACCCAGCTTCCTTCAATCTACAGGATACCACAGAGACATGCATATACCCTGAGAACAAGTCTGAACACTTCACTGTTGTCTTTGGAGTTGAGTGAAAGTGAAAGTACAAGTACAAAACAGAAAACTGAGTACATATGATCAGCTGAAGACTATTTTTATTGACTTAAATCAGGTGCATATTGACACATTAGAGGTAGTGTAGTAGTTACAACACTAAGTCCAACCAAGTTTCTGAATATACCTGTAGAAATGTAATGATTTAAATTTTGTCCTGGTAGCTGAGTAAATATAATGTATGTAACTAAAGAAAATAAAATGAGTAGAAGTAGGTGAATACTGTTTTCATGTATTATTTGTCATAATATACAATCAATTGGGGGGAAGGCAGTTTTACCCCCAGGGGGTACCCCGGGGGTAACTCTGGCGGGGGTGAATTCTGGCCTGCTACACCGGTTTTATTGAAGAATCAGGATGTGCACTGTTAGCATGCCAACTGATGTTAGCTGTTAGTTGAGATTTAAGATGTGAAAAGCGCTTATAAACTCATCTCTGTGAATAACTGGTATGCTTGGATTGCATAAGGTAACTGAGGAATAACTTGAAATGAACTAGATCTAGCTATATTTTTCACATTTTTAAAACACATTTTTAAAACTTAAAAGGTACATTGTGTGACTTTTTTGGGTCCCTCACCTGCTTGTTTCTATGGATATGTCATTGCTCTGCCTGGAATGTTCCACAGTAGGACATTAAACAGCTCTACTTTACGTTTATTCAATTAAAGATGGTGTTATAGCTCAAAAATATCTAGAAAAACATGTATTCTGACTGTGATCGGGCCGCCTCTCCACAGATCTGACCTGTAACTTGGTCTGGTTCGGTCTCCATGAAGACAGAACTGTGAAACGCTACGCAGTGCACCTTTAAATTGTAAGCTTTGTATTTCACTCTAACCACAAGTGCTCCAGGTAACATCATAACACCACCATAATGCCTCTGCGTGTAAAATTGCAGTTATTCTCGTATTGGACAGTGGTTCTTCGTGGCTGCAGACGGCATTGAAAACAGGTCTGAAATCGATGGTGCGCGCTCCACCCTGACTCCCCGACTCCTATTACCCTAAAGAGGAGCGCCGTGATGGGGCAGTCCTGCTCGACCCTGCCCCCTGAGGGTCACTGCCGCCGGCTTCTCTTTCTCTCATTTTTCACTCCACGCTGGAACTTCACAGCCAGACGCTCGTTTTACCTTTCCAACAGGGAGCAGTGTCCTCGCAATGATCGGCAAAGAGCGCCTCGTATAATGGGGAGGCTAGAGTTACCTCGATATAATGCAAGAGAGTGATTTGCAAGCTGTGTGCATGTTGGCAGGGTATTGTACTTCAATACTACTATATTATTCAAGTAGAAGTACAAAGTAGTAGGGAGCAGTGTCCTCAGTTTGATCGGGAATAGCGTCTGGTTTAGAGTTACCTTGATATAATGCAAGAGAATGATTTGCAAGTTGTTTGTGTATGTTGACAGGGTGAAAAACAGCAGAAGCCAGAGACGGGTATTGCACTGTTACTTCAATACTACTTTATCACTACTATATTAGATGTACAAAGTTATAGGGAGCAGTGTCCTCAGTTTGATCAGCTAATAGCATCTGGTTTAATGGAGAAGCTAGGGAATACAATAAGAGTGATTTCCAAGCTGTGTGTGTATGCTGACCAGAAGCCAGAGGTGGGTATATTACTGTTACTTCAATACTACTGTATTACTACTATATTAGAAGTACAAATTAATTAGGAGCGGTGTCCTTGCAATGATCGGCAAATAGCGTCTGGTATCACGGCAAGGCTAGGGAATATAATAGGAGTGATTTGCAAGATGTGTGTGTGTGTGTGTTGAGTTTTGTTATGCTTTCTGTACAAGCTGGACTACTGCAGAAGCCAGAGGTGGGTATAGTACTGTTACTTCAATACTACTATATTAGAAGTACAAAGTAATAGGGTGCATTGTCCTCAGTTTGATTGGCAAATAGCATCTGGTTTAATGGAGAGGCTACGGGATATAATAGGTGTGATTTGCAAGATGTGTGTGTATGTTGACAGGGTGGAAAACTGCAGAAGCCAGAGGAGTTACTAGTACTGCTAGTAGTTACAGTTACTTCAATAATACTATATTACCGTATTTTCTGGACTATAGAACACACCTGCATATAAGCCGCACCCACTCTATTTTTTAACAAAAAAAAAAAAAAGGATATACAAGCCGCACCGGGCTATAAGCCACTGATATCCATGTTGAAAAATGAGATATTTACTGCATATACAGAACAATCTTGTACTGTAAATGTACATTTATGTACCTGAACAGATTCTTTACGAGCAGTGCCTTTTAACACGGCAGCAACTGTGCTGATTAAAACGAGGTCAAAAACAGAAAAGAACCGGTAATTGACCTTCATTTCTCCTGTGCAGTGAAACCACAAGTCACTTTAATCATCTCCGCTGAAACCACTGAAGTCGTCTTCTTCAGTGTCAGAGTTGAACAGCCTCAGAAGCGCTTTTACTAGTTAGTAATTTGTCGTGCGTGTTATATCTGCTAAATAAAAATTACTGTATTCTTCTTTGCATTAATTTTCCATCTATCTTGTTTTTGAAATTCCAGTTAGAGCGCCCCTAGCGGTGGAAGAAAAATCCACAGAATAGCCGCACCTTTGTAAAAGCCGCATGGTTCAAAGCCTGGGAAAAAAGTAGCGGCTTATAGTCTAGAAAATACGGGATTCAAGTCGAAGTACAAAGTAGCAGGGAGCAGTGTCCTCAGTTTGGCAAATAACGTCTGGTTGTATGGAGAGACTAGGGTTGCTTCTAGTGCAGGAATATAATGCAAGAGAGCGATTTGTATGATGTGTGTGTATGTTGAGTTTTGTTATGATTTCTGTACAGGCTGGAATATAGCAGAATAGTTGGGTATGGTGATGTTATTTCAGTACTACTATGTTACTACTATATTAAAAGTACAACCTAAGAGGGCGCAGTGTCCTCAGTTTGATCAGCAAATAGCGTCTGGTTGTATGGAGAAGCTTGGGTTACCTCGATCTAATGCAAGGAGAGTGATTTGCAAAATGTGTGCCGACAGTGTGGAATACTGCAGAAGCCAGAGCTGGGTATAGCACTATAATTTCAATACTACTATATTACTAGAAGTACAAAGTAATATGGAGCAGTGTCCTCATTTTGATCTGCAAATATCTTCTGGTATAATGGAGAAGCGAGGGTTGCCTCTGGTGCAGGAATATAATGCATGAGCGTGATTTGCAAGCAACGTGTGTATGTTGAGGTTTGTTATGCTTTCTGTACAGGCTGGAATATAACAGAACCCACAGACTGGTATAGTACTGTTACTTCCATACTAATATTACCTCGATATAGGAATAAGGAACATTGTCCTCAGTTTGATCGGCAAATAGCGTCTGATTTAGGGTTACCTCGACATAATGCAAGAGAATGATTTGCAAACTGTGTGTGTGTATGCCGACAGAGTGGAATATAGCAGAAGCCAGAGGTGGGTATAGTACTATAACTTCAATACTGCTTTATTACTAGAAGTACAAAGTAATAGGGAGCAGGGTCCTCAGTTTGATCGGCAAATAGCGTCTGGTCTAATGGAGAGGCTAGGTTTGCGTCTAGAGCAGGAATATAATGCATGAGGGTGATTTGCAAGCGGTGTGTGTATGTTGAGTTTTGTTATGCTTTCTGTACAGGCTGGAATATAGCAGAAGCCAGAGGTGGGTATAGTAATGTAACTTCAGTCCTACTATAGTAGAAGTCCAAAGAAATAGGGAGCAGTGGCCTCAGTTTGATCGGCAAATAGCGTCTGGTTTAATGGAAGCACCAGGTTTACCTCTAGAGCAGGAATATAACAAGAGTGATTTGCAGGCTGTGTGTGCAGGTTGAGTTTTGTTATGCTTTCTGTACAGGCTGAAATATAGCAGAAGCCAGAGGTGGGTATAATACTGTTACTTCACGACTACTATATTAGAAGTAATAGGGAGCGGTGTCCTCAGTTTGATCGGGAATAGCGTCTGGTTTATTGGAGAGGCTAGGATTACCTCTATATAAAGCAAAGAGAGTGATTTACAAAATGTGTGTGTATGTTGACAGGTTATAGTACAGTTACTTCAATACTACTATATTATTCAAGTAGAAGTACAAAGTATTAGGGAGCAGTGTCTTCAGTTTGATGGTATATAGTATCTGGTTGTATGCAGAGAACAGGTTTGCCTCTAGAGCAGGAATATAATGGACGAGGGTGATTTGCAAGCTGTGTGTATGTTGAGTTTTGTTATGCTTTCTGTACCGGCTGGAATATAACAGAAGCCAGAGGTGGGTATAGTACTGTTACTTCAGTACTACTAGATTATTCAAGAGCAGTGCCTCAGTTTGATCGTCAAATCGTGTCTGGTTTAACAGAGAGTAATTTGCTGCGTGTGTTTGTTGAGTTTTGCTATGCTTTTTTTGCAGGGTGGAATATAACAGAAGCCAGAGGTGGGTTGAGTATAATAGTACCTTAAGTTCAATACTTCAATATTACTTCAGGAGAAGTACAGAGTAGTCAATAGGGAGCAGTGTCCTCTGTATGAGAAACAGCCTCCCCATTAAACCAGATGCTAAGTTACCTCTATATAGAGGATGTTGTATTGAGGCAAGAGAATATTTCACAAGCTGTTTGTATTGTCTGTAGAATTTCAATATATACTTTCTATATAGAGTGGAATAGAACACAGGTGAGTAGAGTAATAATAATATTACTCAAATAAAATACAATGAAGTAGTAAAATACTGAAGTAAGGGGGTGACTTATGTAGTTTGTTCAGTTTACGCTTTAAATACAATGTAGGCTGGAAAACAGAAGCCAGAGGTAAAGTGGAGAATAGCTTTAGTATGCTAGTATGTTACTTTAAGATGATATTACTGAAGCAGAAGTACAGAAGTAAGTAGTAGTAGTTGAAGAAACTACTAAGTAAAGTAAAAAGTAGTAAGAGAAAATGAGCATTCAGAAATTTAAATTTAATAATATAACATTGTCAAAAAAAGCATTGGTCATTTGATTCATAACCAGATCTAAACCAGTACAAAACTAAGACTAACCCAGGTATTAAAGGTGTTCAGGCAGATCTTTGCAGTAGTAGTAGTAGTAGTAGTAGTAGTAGTAGTAGTAGTAGTAGTAGTAGTAGTAGTAGTAGTAGTAGCAGTAGTAGGAGTAGCAGTAGTAGCAGGAGTAGCAGTAGTAGGAGTAGCAGTAGTAGGAGTAGCAGTAGAAGTAGTAGTAGTAGTAGTAGTAGTAGTAGTAGTAGTAGTAGTAGTAGTAGTAGTAGTAGTAGGAGCAGGAGTAGCAGTAGTAGGAGTAGCAGTAGTAGGAGTAGCAGTAGAAGTAGTAGTAGTAGTAGTAGTAGTAGTAGTGGTAGTGCAGTAGTAGGAGTAGCAGTGGTGTGGCAGTGGTAGCAGGGTGGCAGTAGTGGAGTAGCAGTAGTAGGATAGCAGTGAGTAGTAGCAGTAGAAGTAGTAGTAGTAGTAGTAGTAGTAGTAGTAGTAGTAGGAGCAGGAGTAGCAGTAGTAGGAGTAGCAGTAGTAGGAGTAGCAGTAGAAGTAGTAGTAGTAGTAGTAGTAGTAGTAGTAGTAGTAGTAGGAGTAGCAGTAGTAGGAGTAGCAGTAGAAGTAGTAGTAGTAATAGTAGGAGTAACAGTAAGACTATTAGTATTATTAGTAGAAGTAGTAGTAGCATTAATATTAGTAGTAGCAGCAGTATCAGTAGTATAGTAGCAGTATTAGTAGTAGCAGCAGTATCAGTAGTATAGTAGCAGTATTATTAGTAGTAGCAGTATTAATATTAGTAGCAGGGGTGGTAGTAGTAGTAATTTATTCATGTGCATGCGATCACCACTGTATAGAATCAGAACTTGCAGTAACAGTAGTTGTATTAGTATTAGTAATAATATACTTGTGATATTTGAGTGTCCTGAAGAGTTCCTGTAGCTTTCGGAACAGGTTGAAGCGTCCCAGGTGATACGAGTGAATATGAGACAGAAGCAGACGGCAGGATCAGGGCTTTGAGAAAGTGCTTCTCTCAGCTCCATAGATCAGTATAAGGTCTGTGCTCTGGAGCTGTGACATTTAGCTCTGTCCCTGCAGTACGACGGGGCCACAGACCTCAACTGCCCTAGACAGACACGTACAGGAACTCCGAATAAAACACAACTTCATCTGGAATTACACAAGGAATTCTTAGTCTACAAGGAAAGTGTGTGATTTAAAGGTCTTATATTACGCAAAACTGACTCTTGTGAGCTTTAAGACATGTTAGAATGTTGCTATCGCCTCAAAACATACTTGGAGATGTGTTTTGATCCATTCACACGTTTGAGTAACAGTTTATTATTAGTCTGTTTACATCTCCAAAGCTCAAAATGCTCTGTTCCACCTTGTGATGTCACGAAGCGGTAGTTTTCAAATCAACAGCTACTTTCATAAAAGATAAACTATTGCACCTTTGCCAACATTATTAACAGTATTATCAGTTTGTACGACCATAAACGAACAAAAAGAGTACAAAGTGTTATGTTTTGAAGGATATAGAGCACTGGAATGAATTATGCATGAAATTTTGAATGTTTTAATTTATATTTTGTCTCTTCTATATACAGTAAGTCGCAAGTGAAATTGTTAAAACAAACTTGTGGTTCATACGCTGCTTTTCTTTCTTGGACAGACAGAATCATTGTTTAATAGGGTTTGGTATTATAAGTACTTTTACTTCAGCCTAAACCCTTCCGGATGAATCATGAGGTTGTAGTCTATGTTTTGTTTTGTTTTGTAGTGCTGAAAAATGACTGAATAAACTACTACTACTACTTCTTTTTACCTTTAGTTCAGTAGAGATGAGCAATTCCAGTGCACAAATCTTCCAAATGATTCTAATGAAGGTGTATGGAGTTTACAAAAATCAGTGGAGCACTTCCTGTATTACCACACACCGCAAAGAACAAAATCTAGTCAAGCTAAAATGACTTGGATTAAGAAAGTTTTACCATGATTTGAGTAAATTTCACTTGACAAGTAAAATTATCTGCCAGTGCAATAAGATTTTTGTACTTAAAATATGAAAATGCACATCTTGCTACACGTAAACTAAGAAAAACAACTTTTTACATTTAAAATGAGAAATAAAATCAAACGCTGCTTGAATTAAGAAAAAAACTTATTCCACTGGCAGATCATTTCACTTGTCAAGATGAATCTACTCAAATAAAGTAAAATGTTCTTAATTTAGTCATTTTAATTTACGTAGATATTGTTTTTTTTCCAGTGCATGACATCACAAGGTTGAACAGAGTGTTTTCTGTTTGAGAGAAGAATCAAAATATGCAGGATTTGTGTTAAACATATGTGAATGAAACAAAAACAACTCCAGGTATGTTTCTGATGATGAAAAACCATTACAATGTGGATCAGAAATCAGAAAAAGCATAATATGAGCCCTTTAAAATCCAAGGTAGTGGTGATCAAATCGAGTTCGAGATCTGGAGATGGTCCCACCACTCCTGACAGGTTTAACCCAGAGTCACTGAACAATGGGTCAAATGCAGGGGACAAATTTCTGCGCATAGATCAGTCAGAAGTGTAGCATAACGTGTATTAACTTGTTCAATGACTTCACATGTTTCTCCACTGATAAATATAAACCAATTAAGTGGACGATAAGAACATTGGTACATTGGTACAACAGTACATTTATTAGCTATGAAAGACTCCATGTAGCACTTACTGAAAACAGTGGTAATTGTCTCCTACATTTGCACGCTGCTAAACATAGACTTCAATCTGCTGTGGAAACAAAAGCATGTATTTCCTTCATACACAGCAATAATGGAGAAGCTGCGTTTCTACGAAAGCCGACATCGCTAACGCAAACACCGCTTATGGCATCGTCGGGGCGGGGGTACGAGGCGCTAATTTACGCCCCGACCTCTGGACTTAGAGCAGCGTAAACAGCTCCGCTTGAGGGTTTCCCGTGAAGCTGAGTCTGACTGTAGGGGATGAATAAAGCTACAGCAACGTCTCATCAGTTCAGCACCTCGTTTAGCAAAGACCTGCAGGGTTCAGTGTGTGTGTGTGTGTGTGTGTGTGTGTGTGTGTGTGTGTGTGTGTTGTAGCGCTGTTGACCTACTGTAAGAAATTCTTGGTTGATTAAAGACGTGGAAAAAGAGAGCGTGGCAAAAGCTCTCAAAACTATTTCTGTATCTGACCCAAACTGCACTCATAAGACGACACCTGCACGGGAGTTCATGGGAAAAAAAAAAAGTACGAAGAAACGTATTTATTTAGAGACAGATAAAACTTGGGAGTTGTCCCATATGAATCTTTATAATCTAAATTAAATTAGTACTAAAACTAATATTTGTTTTGGTGGACTAAAGGCTGAATTCTAGTTCTGCTTTGACTCAACGCACACTTCCGTCGTCGTCTTGTCACCGTAGTTTTTGATTTATGGATGTGTCGAGGCCGGTGCACCGCAAAGTAATTCATTGCTACAACATGAGGTGTTCGAGTATACAAAATGAAGTGGGAAAGTGGAGTACCGGAAATGTATGTAGAGCCGATGTAGAGAGGATCAATCACACGCCTCGCTGTCCAAACTTCCGTCGGTCGACGCAGACGATTTGATGCACGACCATCAATTGAGCTCAAGACTCGATTGATCGATGAACCCCTGTGATATGTGAGCTGTGTTGTGTAGGATGACCAGACTTTTGAAATCACAAACTGGAACACCCCCGGTTTGTGGTGGTTGGTATTAATAAAATTGTGAAATGAGTGCGTAATTAAGGGAAATTGTTCTGCACTTTGCCCATTTATGACTAACATGTGTCAGTATTGTCACATTTTCTTTGTGTTTTGGTCATTTTTAAGCAGCTTATCTGTATTTTACCTAAACAAATGACAATGTATGCCTCTCTGTACTGTTGGCAGGTATGAAATTGGTCAAAAGTAGGGACAACTGGGGCATTTCTTGTATAAAACTGGGACAAATCGCTGGTTTTGGATAAATCTGCTGGGGCAGGGGATACAGGGCTCAAAACTGGGACTGTCCCGGGTAAATAGGGGCGTCTGGTCACCGTAGTTGTGTGTCGAAACAAACAACCCACTGCTAAATGAGACGATCCTGTAGCCAAAAAGATTTTTGAGCTAAATGAAAAATTAACAATATGAGTGTCAAATGAATTCAACGTGTTTCATCATGTTTTTTTATGCACACGTGAACACGGTACAGTTTGCAATTTTCTGAAATTATTCCTCACTCACCGTACGTATTCAGAGCATCCTAATTATTCACCGCAGTTTTCAAGCACTTTTTTCAACTTTCAGAAGCTGTCAGGGTAATGCAACAACTAGCATGTTAACTGTGCATTCCCTGAGGCCACCACTCTATCTGTCTATCTCTATATTATGCCACCAGGCCAAGTTGCAGGTTTAGTTTTTCTTTTATTTCGTCTCCTCATAGAGAATTTGGCTGGGAGCAGTGTTTCTCGATTATTTTCTGTCACGCCCCCCTAGGAAGAAGAAAACAATTCATGTCTCCCACTCCACAGAACCACTACTATGGAATATGAAAGATTTCAGAAATATGTGTGTGCGTAGGATAGAAATCTGTGCATATTTGGCTGTAGTTGAGCATAAAATAAATATTTGTAAACTCCCAAATGAGTCCAGTCGTACATAAAATGGATTGTGTGTATTTTATCAGAATACAAATTGAAAAGTTCTGACATCAAGAATACAATCACAAAATGAAAATTTACGATTCCCCTTCCTTCAGGACGAATATGAATTCACAGACGCGACGCGACTGTCAACAATACTTCATCACTTCACAGGGATTATTTACTGAGCAGAAGATATAATCGATCAAGATGTCGGACTTTTGTGCCGCATACGGACTGAACCAGGACTGATCCCAGACTGATATAGTGGTATACAGAGATATATAGAGGTATATAGAGACGACATAACAAAAAACAAAAGAAAAATGTGTAGAAATAGACAATATACAAGGTCAGATGTTTGGAGAGATCATCTTTCTTACAAGTGCAAATGTGTTATGTACATTTGCACTTGTTAGGTATAATTGTACTGTTTTGTATAATTCTTATGGCTGTGTTTTTAGGTTGACCGGGTGTACCGTCTGTCCAGGGACTACAGATGAAAAATAGCCTCTTCCTTGATTAATGTACACTGTCCCTGCTAAATAAAACAAATAAATTAATTAATACAGTAAGAATGGATGCTTGCTATATAGATACATGTAATGCCATACTGTGAAAACTAATACTAATCCGTAAAGACAAAGAGATGGCATACACTCCACCAAAAATGTTATGTGTGTACCTTTATAGAACAAATTCTAAAAGAAAAAAAGGGGGAAAAAAAGTTTGTTGATGTTATGGGACTGAACATATGCAGTAATCTGTAGTTTTGCAGCAGTACAAGATGAGTTTACGCCACTGCGCTGTAGAAACTGTTGTATGTGTTCAAAGTAATCAATCAAATATAATTCACTTAGATTCAGGAGCAGGTCCACGCCTCAACCGCCCTCGCCTCCTCTCCAGCGAATCCCAGCTCACTTCTACCACACCTCAAATTCCCAGAAGCCTATTTATAGCAACCCAGTTTGTCCCAAATAACTCGACCCCACCCTCCCAACCCCCATGTGTCCACTTCCAGACAGACATAAGGCGCCTACGAGGGGGGGGGGGGTCCCGTTCCTGCTGGACCATGTGAAGATTGAGACTGATCCCCCACCCTGAGTCTCGACCCAGCCGACCCGCCTCACCTCCATAGAATAAACTCTTTTTAGGCGATCTTGGGTGTCCAGAAAGGCGCCAAACAAATGAAATGTATTATTTTTCGCTTCGCACATGTGTTGGTGTGGTCCTTGCTAGTGAATTAAGTTTGATTTCAGATTCCATATAGAACGTTTAAGACAGAAAGAAGACAAACAAAACTGTAATAGTGGTCGATAATCCATATAAGCAGTTCCTACAGAGTCCAAAAGTGAAGCTGACTCTACTCTGCTCGGGCATTATCAAAGTCTTGAGCTGCTTCATGAAAGTTTCTGATTACAGCATTCAATTGATCCAATGTAGTGACGCAAACAGAAAAACAAAATAAATGAACAGAGTAACATGTAAAATGGCAACTACTCCAGTGAACTTAAATGCGCGTTGTGCTGTGGCTAAGAGGCTTTCTGGTCTTCATTGGTAATCCTCGCTGTAAGTCCCGGATTCTCACGCCGCTAAATAAGAGCACAGAGCGGTAAAAATGCAATTACTCAAAGTGTTTATTACAATTGGAGCTAATTAGCAAAGTAGCATTACAGCAAAGGGAAGATTGGTGTTGCTTTACGCCACCAATTTCAAATGAACTAATATTTACTGAGCACCACGGCGTTGGGTAAACACAAGCAATTACACCTGATTAACAATATGAATACCAATGTGGCTCTGCATAAATGGGCCCGTTTATTCTAGTGCTGCACTGGGGCCCACTTCACACATGGTTTTAATACGTTCAGGGATATGGACGGGAAGTTTGTGCGAAGAAAGGCCCCCCACGAGAGCATTTATGGAAGTTCAGAGGGAAAGTCCAAGTGATTACCCATGTATACGGTGTTTATTCAAGGGCCCATTTTACGCTGTTTTTCTGGTTTATGTTTTAATGTCGTTTCCTCATCACAAACATACCTGGAGTTGTGTTCAGTTTAATCGAAATGCCTAAATCCTGCATATTTAGGCTGGGTTCTTCTCTCAAGCAGAAAACACCCTGTTGCACCTTGTGATGTCATGCGGTAGTACAGGAAGTGCCCCACTGTGTTTTTAAACGTACGCTCTTCACTATAATCATTTGGATATTTTTCAGTCTTTGCAGAACTAAAAGGTGAAAATGTGCTGTTCACTTGAAAACTACCGCTTCATGACATCACGAGGTGGAACAGAGCATTTTGAGCTTTGAAGACGTTAGGCAGAAATTAAAGGAGTGGTCAAACGTGTGTATAAAACAAAACACAACTTTACGTATGTTTTTTGATGAAGTAAGAGCGTTCTAACATGGCTAAAAGCTCACAGGAGTCAGTTTTGCATAATATTCGATCTTTACTGTGATGCTTTGCCAGAAATATTCCACATATGGCATTAAATACAGGGCTTAACAAATGTATTAAACCACCTGTCATGAAAACAAGAAAATATAAATAACTTCATAGTAAATTAAAAATGTGTTTCAAAGTAAGAATTTCTTTGTTATTCATTAAGAAAATGACCGACTGGAATAAGAAAATCGTCCTTGTTCACAAATATTAACCAAAAATGTGAATATTTTGTGTGAGCCCCTTTGGCACAGATCACAGCTGCATTCTTGTTTGTTTTTATGTCGTTTGCAAAGTCTCTTTTGTTATTGAGTTCCAAATAGTTTCTATCTGTTCCCAGAGATTTGCTTTGGATGAGACTTTGGTGTCATTTTTGGAAAACATTGAACTTGAAAATTTATAGATAGCAACAATAGTTCTATTTTGTCTTTAAAGATCTGGTTTTGATAAAAAGATCTTGCATATACTGGAGGATTAACCATTATAGAAACATAAAAAGACTTAAATTATGTATGACAGCAGCAAACACCTTATACTGAGTGGTGTTCCAATAAATTTGTTAAGTTCTGTGCATCTATTACATGAATTTAAAGGCACTGTACCCCATTTGTAGTTGAAGTGGTTCAAAATGATTGTTCCCATTCTAGCTTCGTTTCCAAGTGCTTTTCACAAGTGTCAGAGGCCAGCGCGAAGTTTAGCCATCAAAATAACGCTATCAAACAATAGCATGCTAACAGTGCACTTCCTGGTTTTCATAGGATCAAAAGGATTTTTATTTAGACACAGAAAAAACAGAGTGATCATGTTTCTGCCTTAAGTGCTGCTTTATCTGCACTGTGGTACTGAGAAAGACACATTCGCAACTGTTTTACGTTAACAAGCAGGTTTTTACCAGATATATTTTGATTTTAAGAGAAAAAGTCAGTAAATGTACACAATTCCTATGACAGAAAGTAAATAGTAAAACCATCCTGTGTTAGGTGATGAAGAAGCATCCATCTTCTCTTCCTTCTTTTGACAAATGATGACGAGTTAAATAATGATTTTAAACAGCAGATTTTCCCATCGCCGACCAACCATTTGTATGCTAATGGTTTAATACCGCCTTTGACCAAATCCTGCGCAAGAAAAGGTCACGATTTCTGATTCCAATTGATTTTGATTTGTCAAGAGTCAAGTGCAGCCACGACATTTATATCCACGTGTCAGAGGCGACCATTTTCCAATAACATCAGGATTATTAAGGAAAATAAGACGGTTTTATTCAATGGAAAATTCACAAACAAACGGGAATCCATTTACAGGAGCTGATAAGCATGCAGAGAATATATATAGAGCGCTAAAAAGACATGGATTCTGCAGAGGATAAAGAAATAAAAACACATGCTAAAATAAATAACAAAAAAAATATTTAAAAACACATACTAAAATAAATAAACAAATAAAAAAACATACTAAAATAAACAAATAAAAAGAAGATGCTAAAATAAATAAATAAAACACATGCTAAATTAAATAAACAAATAAAAAACACACAAAAATAAATAAATGGACAAATAAAAACAAACACATACTAAAATAAACAAAAACATACTAAAATAAACAAATAAAAAGAAGATGCTAAAATAAATAAATAAAACACATGCTAAATTAAATAAACAAATAAAAACACACAAAAATAAATAAATGGACAAATAAAAACAAACACATACTAAAATAAACAAAAACATACTAAAATAAACAAATAAAAAGAAGATGCTAAAATAAATAAATAAAACACATGCTAAATTAAATAAACAAATAAAAAACATACAAAAATAAAAAAAAATGGACAAATAAAAACAAACACATTGTAAAATAAATAAATGGACACATAAAAACAAACAAATAAATGAATAAAACCACATACTAAAATAAATACATTTAAAACATATATTAAAATAAAAAAGGTATAAAAAAGACATACAAAAATGATTTAAATAAAGAATATATGTGGTGCTGAGTAGCTTTTTTTCAGAATAGAGACTTGAAACTACCTGTTATGAAATACATGCTCATTAGATACATTTAATGCCATACTATGGATTATTTCAGACAAGCCAAAATCATCTCTATGGAGACAAGTGATGTGCACCACTGCGAGAAAAAATAGCTTTGCACAATTACCTTAAAAGTCCATATGACGCTATTTTCTGCTTTCTGTTTCATTCACACAAACTCTGCCGTGTTCTTCTCTCAACTGAAAAACACTCTGTTCCACCTTGTGATGTCATGTGGTAATACAGGAAGTGCTCCACTGTGTTTTTAAACTCCACACACCTTCACTAGAATCATTTAGATAATTTCAGCCCAGGAATTTGCTCGTCTCCACTAAACGAAAGGCAGCGGTTAACGTGAAAATCACCACTTCATAACATCAAAATATGGAACAGAGCATTTTGAGCTTTGGAGATGGAGACAGACGAATAAACCAGGATTATTCAAACGTGTGAATCAAACAAAACACAACTTCAGGTATGATTTTGATGAAGTAACAACATAATAACAAGGTTTAAAAGTCATAAGAGTCAATTTTATGTCTCATTTAATACATATATATTATGTTTACATGCTCTTTTGGCAATGTAGTGTTATGGAAAAGCATACCTGAAGTAATGTTTTGATTAATTGAGCTATTTGTTGATTGTGTAGCTGTTGTTTTACGCCTCATTTAAGCTTCATCACTCCTTGCAACATCAACGTCCACATCTTTGAGGCCTATGTTGACAAACGGGGTGTTTCGTATGCTCTGAAATCAGAAATGGATTAATTTTGCTTGCACATTCACCAAATCAAATTCTATATCATGTCTGTGACCAAACTCAGAACTAAACCAGGACTAACTGAAGACTAGAACAGAGCCAAACCAAGTCTACATCAGGACTAAACTGAGCTCAAACCAGGATCAAACCAGGACCAAAGGGGGACAAGTATGAATGCACCCTTATTTGATTTTTTCCATGCATAAGATGTAAACGTAAAGTATAAAACATGAATTATTAACGCTAAAATGTCTCAAATCCTTCTAGCTGCGCCTGACGCAAGACCTTTATAGATCCTGGGAGATAGGGCTTTGGAGATGCAGCTTCCACAGTTAATTCTGAACCAATTAAATCTGATTGACTCTGCTCTGGTTTGATTGTCAGTTACACGGCGTGCCTTGGATCTCCATCAACAGTAATTGCACTTGAGAGGGGCTAAGCGAGGGAGGGATGCCGTGTGACAGCTCAGGACACGGGGGCGCAGGGAGCTATCCAACAAACAAAAAAACAACCACACGGAAATGAAAAAAAGCTACAGAACTGAGCTCCAAAATCGGTTTTTCACACTCCCACCCGTACATCACCGGAGTAGAGACTTAAAGCAATCTGCAGCAGCCAGCCCCGCCATAGAAGACTAAATGACAAAACGCCCCCATTGGAACAAATTAGAAGGATCTCAATTACATTCACATTTGGGAGACAAGAAAATAAATGGCTTTACTCGGGCTGATATTACAACTGGTGCTGAAAATGTGTATACAAAGTCAGACGGAGGGAGGCGGAAAGGAAGTACAGGGCGACTTTCGCAGCTCCAACGAACTACTGCATACACTTGTGCTCTTGGGTAAGGCGCTTCGCCCACTGTGTTTACGAAAGGAAGTGTTCGGCGTTGGCACAGATTGGATGCCACTTTTCCGACAGCGAAACTCAGGGCGGCTGTGGCTACATTCGTGTTTTATCATCGCAAAGTTCTAGGTTGGTGGTTAGGTCCGTTCTCCCACCAGTGCATTATACTGTATGTGGTCTCGTATCTATTTTTGTTCTACCAGGTCTTTGGCATTTTTTGTCCTAACAACATGAAATTTGGTTAAGTTGACACCCCCCAAATTTGAGATCAGTCGGATGAGACGTTCGAGAGTTACGGGTGGAAAAGACAAACAAACCAAAAAACCAACAGGAGACACAGCCAGACATTCCTTCTATTAAGAAATAGATAATTTAAAGTGCATATGATGGCATCAGGATAATGCATGTTCTAAATATAAATAATAGATTCACACTAACCAAGAGGGAATTTGAGAAGAAAAGTTGAAAAATATGTTGAAAATTACAGAAAGTAGAGAGTTCACGCGGGAAGAATTCTATCCAAATGTTCGGCATAATTAGAAAACACATTTTTTGATCTTTAAAACACAATTTCAACAAACTAAAGGTGTTTTTTTATATTTGTATTTGTCAGTTAATAATTTCCGTGCACATTAGAGGAGTTTTGGCAGCCCAGTTTTTGGCCGAGTGTACCGTGTACACTGATTTTTTTTTTTCTTTTTAGGAAAACCTTAAATATAATGATCTTAACTGTGTAGTAAAATTCGTAGTCTAACCTGTCATAGGCCCTACCTACCTACCTACCTACCTACCTACCTACCAACCTACCAACCTACCTACCTACCTACCTACCTACCTACCTACCTACCAACCTACCTACCAACCTACCTACCTACCAACCTACCTACCTACCTACCTACCTACCAACCTATCTACCAACCTACCAACCTACCTACCTACCTACCAACCTACCAACCTACCTACCTACCTACCTACCTACCAACCTACCTACCAACCTACCAACCTACCTACCAACCTACCTACCTACCTACCTACCTACCAACCTACCAACCTACCAACCTACCTACCTACCTACCTACCTACCTACCTACCTACCAACCTACCAACCTACCAACCTACCAACCTACCAACCTACCTACCTACCTACCTACAAACCTACCAACCTACCTACCTACCTACCTACCAACCTACCTACCTACCTACCTACCTACCTACCTACCAACCTACATACCTACAGTGTTTAACAAATTTAATAGACACCCAGTAGAAGGTGTTTGCTGCTGCCATAATTTAACAGTATTTCTGTTTACCAAAATATCTTTTTATGTTTCTATAATGGTTAATCCTCCAGTTTATGCAAGATCTTTTTCATCAAAACAATATATTTAATGTTAAAATAGAACTATTGTTCCTATCAATACATTTTCAAGCTTAATGTTTTCCAAAAATGACACCAAAGTCTCATCCAAAGCAAATCTCTGGGAACAGATAGAAACTATTTGGAACTCAAAAACAAAAGAGACTTTGGAAACGACATAAAAACAAACAAGAATGCAGCTGTGATCTGTGCCAAAGGGGCTCACACAAAATATTCACATTTTTGGTTATTAATTGTCAACAAGGACTAATTTGTTATTCCAATTGGTTATTTTCTTAATGAAATTGTTAAAAAAAAAAACAAGATTTGGATATGCTATGAAGTTATTTATGTTTTCTTGTTTTCATGACAGGTGCTCTAATACATTTGTTAAGCACTATCTATCTATCTATCTATCTATCCATCTATCTGTCCATCACTCAATCTATCTGTCTATCTCTCGCTAGCTCTCTTTCTATCCATGTCTATCTTTGTCTATATATGTATCTCTATCTCTCTTTCTATCCATCTCTCTATCTTCCTCTATATCTACATCTATCATTCTCTCTAGCTCTAGCTCTTTCTGTCTGTTTCTCTATCTCTCTATCTCTCTGTCCGTCATTATGAGTTGCTGTGGCTGGCACGGTGCATGTTAATGAACATACATGAGAGACATGCTGTAAAAGCGCCAGTTTGTGCCCACGGGCTGATTTCCATCTGTTCAAAACCTCATTCTCACGCTCTCATTTCACAACTTTTACTTCCAAAAAACACAAAATAAGATCAGACATTTCAGGTGCTGTGGCCAGATGTTATTTTAAAAGACACACTATGTAAGATTAGATTTTAAAAGTGTCCTGCGCCGTCCTACCAACTTTGATTCCATGTTATTGCTTTGTAATATTACATGGTACGACTTTAAACATATCCACCTACTGTTTATTTATTACAGGTGTTTCTATTGCTCAAAAAACCTGTAGCATCTAAAATTTTCATAGCTCCTTAAAAAACAAACAATCCAACAGTGCCTTGTGAGGCAAAGGATTTTCTCTGAAGGTCTATCTGCTCCTTTTGCTGCCACATTTGGTGTAAAAAAGCCTGTAACATCTCAAATATCCCTCTCCTTAGGTCGCCTCTTACATGGTAGAGTTGGGCGGTAATGTGGTAATACGGTGTACCAAGGTATCAAAAAGCAGCAACGGTATCAGTTTCATTACCATAATTTGAAAAATCTGCAGTGCATAAGGACCTAGTATAATATTAGGAGAATTTTGGGTTCAGGCCGAATGACAGGGGAGAGACGCAAATGTTGAGGAGCTACGACCCTGCGTCAGGCCAGAGATCCCACCACAGTCGCTTCAGACACAGGACACAGCGCCGACTTTCTCCCCTCCGCTCTCTCTCCTCTTCAAACGTCGTTACTCACGCAGATTTCCATCCACACGAAGAAGAAAAAAAAACCTGACTGACGCTTCGTGTGTGATGTTGAGCCGAAAAGTTTGCGATGGAGACGTTTTACTGAACGCCGAGAGTCGAGAGGGGACGAGGCGCTGAAGAGGAGAAAGTTCCCACTTGAGGGCGAAGTCAAACTTCTCCGAGTGCTGAGAGTGTGGGTCTGTCAGATACAACATGCTGCAGTGGGAAATATCACACGCCGTGGACTGTCGCCTTTTACTTTTTATACCAGAATCTGCCTCTTCTGCGCTTTTCTTGTCTTGGCGTGTCCCAGATCATTAAATGGAGGGAGATACGCACTGGTGAAGTTTGGCTTGATCAGAACTTGTGCCTCATCTTCAAATATAAAGCTGCTCTTCTGTTTCTGGATGGTATAGGTGCAATTAGTCATAGTAATACCGTATACCTCGGTAAAATGCTGAGAAGGTTTAACGGTATCAAAATTTGGATATCGCCCAACCCTATTACACGGTCTTCATGGATACGGGAAAAACAAACAACCCAACAGTGTCTTGTGATCATTCTCTCAAAGTATTTCCTCTGAAGGTCTATCTGCTACTTCTGCTGCCACATTTGGTGTAAAAAGCCTCAACAACTACCCTCATGGGGAAAACAAAGATCTGTTTTCACAGAATCCAACAGTCTCTTACTTGTGTCCTTTGAAATGCACCTGTTGGTTTTTAGTTGGTCAAAATCCCATGACATAACACTAAATACTGTGTTGCAAAAAAGCTTGGCCAAAAAGTAAGATATAAACACTTAAATCTATCAGAAAATGACTTAAAAGTAGTGAAATTATCTGTCCATGCAGCAAAATAATTTTACTTGACAAGTTATCTTCAAATAAACGACCTCTAGACTTGAATTAAACAGTCTCAAGAAGTAGTAAGTAGATAATAAATCTGAAAACAAGATGAATAACCTGATATAAGTTTTAAAATCTTGGCCAGGTCAGAGAAATTTGCAGTGTGAGCACAAAAAACAGAAAGTAGGTGATCAACTGGCACTACGTAACGTCAAAACAGTGAGAGAATCAAAGCTGGACGGCTGTTTTTAGACGTTTTACAGATGGGTTTTGAAGAAAAGAAGTGCGTGTTATCGTCCTGGAGTTTAAGTTTGTTTTCCTGCAGTTGATCTACATATAAACCCCATCAAACCTGGAAAAGCAAAGTGGAAGTGACAGTGGATGTTTCCGGGAGCAGATTCATGTGGTGCCATCTCCCGATCACTTTTCAGGGCTGAAAAAACATCAGGCTGCACTTTAATTTACAACGCAACACAACCCCGAGTAGCACACAAAATATGTAGCCAATAATTCTCAAGTGTCGCATTTCTAAAGGTTTCTGAAGCAGGAGGCCAGCAGTGAATGAGAGAGGGTCTACTGAGGACACGGGGCTTAGAAAGGAAAGTTCCGCCATTTCTTGAGAAGGTAAAAAGAGTTTTGAAAAAGAAAAAGAAAGAAAACGAAAAAAGAAATCAGTAACACTTTTTAATAACTTCAAAATATAAGTATCCATGCTAGAAAATGGAGACACAACACATAATGAATAAGCCTGAATTTGTCTTTTTTTCCACATCGTCTAAAGGTCATTGCCGATTATTTTGTTTCTACAGAGCTCATCTGACGTCTGTGCCGATATCCTGCACATGCTCTGCCGTTCTGTCGGTAGCGAGTGTTCTGCTCTGGGCCGTGGTGTGTCGGGGAGTTGGGGGAGCTGTGTTTTTCTCACACACAAGAAAATACTGGACAAACTGGAGAATAGGCGGAGTCGGTGGTCGGAGGAAGAGTGGAGTCTGATGGAGGTGTGTAGGAGAGGGTTATGAGGCAGAAGATTCAGCATATCATCTCCAGTCTATCCATCTAGCTTTCTCTACATCTATCCATCCATCCCTCTTTATCTCTCTGTCTACTTATCTGTCTATCTCTCTAGCTACTTATCTCTCTCTATCTATCATCTCTCTCTTTGTCTTTCTATCTATTTCTATCTCTCTCTCTTTCTCCATCTGTCTGCCTGTCTATCTCTCTAGCTACCTAGTGCATTTCTCTCTATATATATCTATCCCTCTATCTATCCCTCTATCCCTCTATCTATCTATCAATCAATCAATCATCTATCCCTCTATCTATCCCTCTATCTATCCCTCTATCTATCCCTCTATCTATCTATCTATCTATCTATCTATCTATCTATCTATCTATCTATCTATCTATCTATCCCTCTATCTATCCCTCTGTCTATCTAGCTATCTATCTCAAGCTACCTATTTGTCTTTCTATCGACCTCTCTCTCTCTCTATCCATCAATCTCTTTCTACCTAGCTCTTTATCTCTCTCTTTCTCTCCCTCTCTCTCTGTCCCTCTATCTATCTATCTATCTATCTATCTATCTATCTATCTATCTATCTATCTATCTATCTATCTATCTATCTCTTTCTACCTATCTCTTTCTCTCTCTCTCTTTCTCTCTCTCTCTATCTATCTATCTCTTTCTACCTAGCTCTTTCTCTCTCTCTCTCTTTCTCTCTCTCTCTATCTATCTATCTCTTTCTACCTATCTCTTTCTCTCTCTCTCTCTTTCTCTCTCTCTCTATCTATCTATCTCTTTCTACCTAGCTCTTTATCTCTCTCTCTCTCTGCCTGCCTATCTATCTACCTACTGCATCTCTCTCTCTCTCTCTCTCTATCTATCTATCTATCCATCTCTCTCATTTCTCAGTATATGCACAGGCGTCATGTGAAGCTCAAAACCTCCAGAATTCACTGCCTGAGCTGCAGAGGCTGCACTAGCACTGATCCATAATTGTTCCGCTTTTCTCATGAAGAATCAATCAGAATTACGTTCATCGTTATCGGTAAAACCTCCAGTATATTTGATCCAGACAGGTCACGTTTATGGAATTTAAAAACAATAATGTACTTATTATAAAAAGTGAATGGTAAATATATAGAGCTTTTCCACCTTCAGATGAGGGGGCGAGGACAGTGTCTTGCCCAGGGACACAACAACAGCAACAAAAATGCACACAAACACACACAAATTCTGCGTCATGTTGGCAATACGTTACTGCCAACTCACCTCGCAAGTAAGAATTTAAAGCAATTCTATAGGCTTTTAAGACTTTCATGACAACATTAAAATCTCATTTGCCATTCACTTCATTGCAAACCTATAATTATTTTCAGTAAATGTATGCAGCCTCCGTCCATAATTGACAAGTGAGTCTGACGAGGCCCAAACGATGACAGCTTGACAACCCGCTTATAACACATTTTGACAACTTATTATGGACCAGGTTTTATGTTACTGTATGAAATATGTGCTGCATTATTTTCTATTTTTACCAGGACAATTACATTTTCAACATTACCCGTCAACAATCTTTTTATTATGACTTTGTTATACCGTCTCCCTAAATTGGAAAGCGCTGGTCTTGAAATGAAAGTAACAATAGGTAACAGATAATACTCCCTACAACTGTACGACAAATCATCCTTATGTAATGGATAATACTCCCTACAACTGCACAACTCAATTCTTATGTAATGGATAATATTTCCTATAAGTGCACAACGACTCACCGTTATGCAACAGGTAATACTCCCTACAACTGTACAACATCTCACCTTTATGGCACATATAATACTCCCTACAACTGTACAACATCTCACCTTTATGGCACATATAATACTCCCTACAACTGTACAACATCTCACCTTTATGGCACATATAATACTCCCTACAACTGTACAACAACTCAGCCTTATGCGACAGATAATACTCCCTACAACTGTACAACAACTCAGCCTTATGCGACAGATAATACTCCCTACAACTGTACAACAACTCAGCCTTATGCGACAGATAATACTCCCTACAACTGTACAACAACTCAGCCTTATGCGACAGATAATACTCCCTACAACTGTACAACAACTCAGCCTTATGCGACAGATAATACTCCCTACAACTGTACAACAACTCAGCCTTATGCGACAGATAATACTCCCTACAACTGTACAACAACTCAGCCTTATGCGACAGATAATACTCCCTACAACTGTACAACAACTCAGCCTTATGTGACAGATAATACTCCCTACAACTGTACAACAACTCAGCCTTATGTAATGGATAATACTTCCTATAAGTACACAACGACTCACCGTTATGTAACATATAATACTCCCTACAACTGCCCTTATGTAACAGATAATACTCCCTACAACTGTACAACAACACCCTTATGTAACAGATAATACTCCCTACAACTGTACAACAACACCCTTATGTAACAGATAATACTCCCTACAACTGTACAACAACACCCTTATGTAACAGACAATCGATAGATAACTGCCCTGTCAATCAGCCTATATTACTGTGATTCCTGTATTTATATTCAGTATTTTTTTTCTTACCATACAAACATTTATATAATTTATGTCTTATTTGACACCAGTCTCTTGGTTTTTTTTATTGCTACTTATTTATTTATTACCATTTATATATGTTTTACTCTTTGTTATTATAATATATTGTGATGTGTGAGCTACTGTGTCCACGTAAATTCCCTTGTGGATCAATAGTTCATCTAAGTCTAAGTCTGAGTTACGGCGTCTTGGAAACACTGGGAGCATCAGTGTGCAATATTACATGTGTGCCAAAAAAATAAAAAAAATAAACACTGAACGGAGACATTAAACGGTCAAAATGTATACAAGAGGTACTGTAGCTTGGATGCATGAGGCTAACCGACCATTTTGAGGCATGTACGGAGGCCTCCCCTGGTGATCGCGTGGCTCACACTTGACCAAACACCCATTCACACCCACAGCGTCTCCCAATGGGCGACCTCCACTTCGCCAAAACATCCAAAACATGGGCTGTGATGCACAACACACTTTGTCATTCTGTTCTCTCGATGAGGAAATGGGTTCAGAGAAAAAATAAAAAATAAAATAAAAATCCATACCAGAAATATTTCGTCAAAACTATTCTTAAATGAAAACTTTATTGGATACACAAGTTCAAGGAACGTCCATTTTCAATACATTTAAAGGAGAATTGTGCAACTTTTCTGGTGGAGTTTACGTTTACTTTTCTCCATAGAGATGTTATTGGTTTGTCAGGAATGTTTCACAATATGGCATTAAACCTTTCTATCTTCATGGAGACCAAACTAGACCAAGTTACGAGTCAGATCTGTGGAGAGGTGACCCCGCTCACATCAGAATGTCTGTTTTTTTCCTAGATATTTTTGAGCTATAAAACCACCTATAATGGAATAATTGTATGAATGAAAGTTTGGCTGTTTAATGTCATACTGTGGAACATTCCAGGTTGAACAATGACAGGTGACGGACCCCCAACCACAAAGTTACATAGGGTAATAAACCTTCAACAATCTGATTCTGATGATTTTAACGCTATAATTGCTTCCATTGCCAAGAATTGCTCTGTTTTTGTTCTAATTCCTGTATCTTTTACCTTTAGTTCAGTAGAGATCAGAAAGTCCAGATTTTAAATTATGTAAATTATTCCAGTGATGGTGTATAGAGTAAAATAATACAGTGGAGCACTTCCTATAATAATAATAATAATAATAATAATAATGGCCCAGGCCTTTCTGTGTGGGGTTTGCATGTTCTCCCTGTGTCTATTTCCTCCGGGCTCCGGTTTCCCCCATCAACTCAAAACATGCAGCTCCCCTATGAACTAACATCAAGGACCATGATGTCCACCCTCCTGAGGGTCACTACCCGCAGAGGGGTTCATAGGGGGGGTCGGGTGCGCGGAGAACTGGGCGGTGAACAGCTTCCCCCATGACCATCTATCTTCTTCCACTTTATAATAATAAAGCGGAAGAAGATAGATGGATGGATAATAGTAATAATAATACATTCAACAAAATGACAATGTGCTACAGCAGGTGAATTACATCAAACACAATTAAAAACATGCAAAAGAAAGAAACACTGCATATACATAAAATGGTTATCATATCATAGTGTTTCAGTAGACCATTTTAAAAAGAAACGTTTTTCGAGCCTTTTTAAAGACCTGAACACTCTGAGGAGCACTCAGGGACTGAAAAGCCCTGTCTCCCACTGTGGAGAGTTTGGTCCGGGGCTGGTGCAGGCAGGAGGTGGAGGTGGACCGGAGAGGTGGAGGTGGTGTGCAGGGAGAGAAGCTCACTGAGGTCGGCCGGGGCTGTTCCATGGACACAGACACAGTTTATAGTGGATACGGTAGTGGATGGGCGACCAATGAAGTGACTGGAGAACAGGTGTGATATGGTCGTATTACCACAGGACAGCACAAGGTGAAACAGTGTTTACCGTTTGAGAGAACTCTAAATATGCCTAAGCATATTTAGAGCATCTAAATAAGCTTAAATATGCAGGATTTGTGTGTTAAACATGTGTGAATGAAACAAAACACAACTCCAGGCATGTTCATAACGAGAAAACAACATTATAACACTGATCCCTAATATGACCTTTAATAAATGGTTCTACAGTTATTACTTCCTGTCTCAGTCGAGCGAACACGCCGACATGTTTTTATCTGTCCCGTGTCTTTGATCACAGCTGACTGCTCTAATTGGAAATAATTGATTTTTTGATGTGTCAGGAATTACGAGATCAAAACAATTCCTGATCCGCTCTCTTGCTTATGCCACCATTTTGCGAGCTAATACGCTAAACGTCCTCCGAAGCCGAGCTCACAGCGCTAATAGGGCCCTGGGCTTTGTTATCCGTGAAGTGCCACCCTTTTGGAGTCCGACAAAAGCAGATCAAACGAACAATGTTGTTTGGGGCTCTGATTAGAGGGCAGAGAAGTGTCCCATTGTCATGCAGTGGTTTAACAGTCAATTAGTCCGCGGGCTTAAGCTGGACAAATGGGACAAATGGACACCAACACTGCACTCAAAAAACAGATATGAGACTTGTTATGAAATTAGCAGGTTGAAAACAATGCGGTGTTAATAGAAATAAATCAGCCAGGGAATTAGAAATGCACTTTGGCGAGTCGACGCAAATAAAACAAAGAGTAAAAATACAAATACAAATAATAGTGGTTTGAACGGACAAAGACGCAAATGATTAAAAGGGACATTTTACGCTATTTTCTGAGCTACAGTTTGCTATTTTAATTGTGTTTCCCCATCGCAAACATACCTGGAGTTGTGTTTTGTTTCACTGGCACAAATCCGGCATATTTAGGCTTCTCTCAAACAGAAAACACTCCGTTCCACCTTTAGAGGTCATGTGGTAATACAAGAAGCGCTCCACTGTTTTTAAACTCCATGCACCTTCACCAAAATTGAAGTTTTAAGCTCTGGAATTGCAAATCTCTGAGGTAAAAGGCAGCTGTAATGCAGGAAAATCATATGGGAAAATATACTGGAAATGTTGAAGAGGAGTTTCCCCCTCACCAGAGCCATCTCCACCCTTTCACATTCATGAGGCAGATGTGAAGAAGCAGTTCAAGAGGATGAATGCCCGGAAGGCGTCAGGCCCAGATGGCGTCTCTGCTGCCACCCTGAGACACTGTGCTAACGAGCTGGCCCCAGTGTTTACGGACATCTTCAATTCTTCACTGCAGGCTTGTCATGTGCCTGTCTGCTTCAAAACTTCCACCATTGTTCCTGTCCCCAAGAAGCCAAGGACCACCGGACTCAATGACTACAGACCTGTGGCTCTGACATCTGTGGTCATGAAGTCATTGGAGCGCCTGGTTCTACCCCACCTCAAGACCCTCACGGCCCCCCTCCTGGACCCCCTGCAGTTTGCCTACAGAGCCAACAGGTCTGTAGACGACGCCATCAACATGGCTCTACACTTCACCCTGCGGCATCTGGACTCCCCGGGAACCTACGCCAGGATCCTGTTTGTGGACTTCAGCTCTGCCTTCAACACCATCCGCCCAGACCTCCTCCAAGGCAAGCTGTCCCAGATGAACGTGCCTGATCCTCTCTGCAGGTGGATCACTGACTTCCCTGACGGACAGGAAGCAGCACGTGAGGCTGGGGAAGAATGTCTCGGACTCCCGGACCATCAGCACCGGCTCTCCCCAAGGCTGTGTTCTTTCTCCTCTGCTCTTCTCCCTGTACACCAACTGCTGCACCTCTTCCCATCAGTCTGTCAAGCTCATCAAGTTTGCAGATGACACCCACGGTCATCGGGCTCATCTCGGACGGGATGAGTCTGCCTACAGGGACGGAGGTTGATCGTCTGGTGTCCTGGTGCAGCCAGAACAACCTGGTGCTTAATGCCCAGAAGACAGTGGAGATGATTGTGGACTTTAGGAAGCACACAGCCCCACTCCCCTCCATCATCCTGACCGACACCCCCATCACCACTCTGGACTCATTCCGCTTCCTGGGGATCACCATCACCCAGGACCTCAAATGGGAGCCCACCATCACCTCCATCATAAAGAAGGCCCAGCAGAGGATGTACTTCCTGAGGCAGCTGAAGAAATTCAACCTGCCAGCACGGACAATGGTGCAGTTCTACACTGCCATCATCGAGTCCATCCTCACCTCCTCCATCACCGTGTGGTATGCTGGAGCCACCACCAGGGACAAACAGAGACTGCAGCGTGTTGTGCGCTCTGCTGAGAAGGTGATTGGTTGCAGCCTTCCATCTCTTCAGGACCTGTACACTTCCAGGACTCGGACACGTGCAGGTCGAATTGCAGCTGATCCTTCTCACCCTGGACATGGACTTTTTGACCTACTCCCCTCAGGCAGGAGGCTACGGTCCATTCGGACCAGAACCTCTCGCCACAAAAACAGTTTCTTCCCCTCTGCTGTTGGACTCATAAATAATAACACTCGGACTGGTCCCACCCCCCACTCTGCTTCTGTCACATGACCCTGTGTTCTCGCACCTGCCTGCACCTGCCTGTTTTGCACTGATCACTGATACTCTCATACTCTATATTATTATACTCCTGTAAATTTGTAAATTTTGTTATATTATACTATAGCTTTATTTTATTCTATTATTTGTTGCATGTCAGTGTTTGTCTACATCCTGCTCCAAGTACCGCAGCAATTTCCTAATGTTGTGAACCTGTTCACTCATATGGCAATAAAACACATTCTGAGATGGAGAGAATGAGGAGGCTGTAAGTTTTGCTGTGCCCAAACTTTGTAACAGCTTATGTAATTATACCTCACATGCAATGATCCGACTTCCTCAGGACTGTACCCCAGGTGTGCGAGAGTAAAGAAGCCCCCTCATCTTGGTTTATGGTCCTGTGGGCACGTTTACGTACTTCGATTGCCTCTTTAATCCAGCGGCGATGTTTGTCGTCCTCCGTCCCAGTGACGTTTGCTCCGTCCTCGTCCATAATGTGGTTCTTTCTTTTACAGTGCTCGGAAATGGTCGATTTGAGTTGTTCCTGTTCTGCTTTGTGTTTTTGCTCTTGTGAAATACGAAAACGTGCCCACGGGTCGAGGGGCTTCTTTCCTCTCACACACACGGGATACTGTCCTGAGGAAGTTGGACTGCAGATGGCGCTGTCGTCCTACTTCCACCGGTAGAAAGACGTCACCAAAGCCTGTTTAAATCAGCTGACTGGACATGTCACAGCAACATCACATGAACACTCTGAGGAAGACAGTTACTGAGCAGTCAAAACTGGACTCTTGGTCTGAAAAAATAACATGAATAGTACGGTGTAACAATGTCCAAGTCTTACAAAACAATGTCCTCACGCTATGAACCTCACAGTACCGTATTTATTGGTGGAAAGCTCACGATATTACGATATTCTACATAATAACAAGACTGACATTATAAAATGCTTTGCCCAGTCATTTGGTACAACATTTATTGTCATTAGGGATGGAACGATATCCAAATCTCTCTGTACCATATTTTCACCATATACATCTCACGGTACCATATTTTATAGGGGCTCATAAAACTGCGAATATGCGACTTTTTCCTCTAAAAACGCATTCACAAGACTTAATCCAAGGAATGAAGATTTCAAAGTGCTTAGAACAGTTATTTCTTCATGTCGTCTGCGCTGAAACGGAGCAAAGGATCATGGTCTATGTAGTTCCCTCTGTTTTTGTGATTCGATATATTGTGATGGTCCACGATATTATTGTGAGACCTCTGACGATACGATATCACCATATTCCGGTTACTGTTACATCCCTAAACTTAAATTATTGGAAGGCTAAAAGAACCGGACTGGACAATAAACTCTCAATCATATTCCAGATTCCACCACCGCAGCAGAGTTTACACCCCCCTCAGCGTCTCCATCTCCTCTTCACCATTTCCTGTTTCCGTATGATTTCCCCGACATGTGAGACAGGCTGTTTAGCTGACAGCAACACAAAAAGAGGAGTGATTTCATTTCTCCGCACCGTTCATTCCGAGTATCTGATCCGCTCTATCCTCCGCAGAGCAAACTCTATATCATGTACATTTGTATTCAAGTCTCTGTCATTGTGCGGGGAACATTTCACAGGCGGATACTTCCTGACAGCCCAGTGTTGTGTCCGGTACGACATCAGGAACTATATCTCCACTCTCTCACTCGCTTCCTCCCCCTCTCCCTCCTCCTCTTTCTATATTCTCACACCCTTTCTGTCTTCTATCCGTTTCTCTGTCTGTCTCTGCACCCCCTCTCTTTCAATCGCTCTCTCTGTCCCTGCACCCCTCTTTCTCTCTTCCTTTCTTCCATTCCTTTCTCTCTCTTTCTCCGCACCCCTCGCTCTCTCTTTCTATATTCTCACACGCTTTCTGTCTTCCATCCCTTTCTCTGTTTCTGTACCCCTTCTCTTTCAATCCACCTCTCTGTCCCTGCACCCCTCTCTCTTTTTCTATTCTCACACTCTTTCTCTCTTCCTTTCTTCCATCCCTTTCTCTCTCTTTCTCCGCACCCCTCTCTCTCTCTTTCTATATTCTCACACGCTTTCTGTCTTCCATCCCTTTCTCTGTCTCTGTACCCCCTCTCTTTCGATCCCTCTCTCTGTCCCTGCACCCCTCTCTCTTTCTCTATTCTCGCACTCTTTCGCTAGTTCTGTCGCGCTCTCTCCCCCTCTCCCTCCTTCTTTCTCTTCACCCCTCTCTCTCTCTTTCTATATTCTCACACTCTTTCTGTCTTCCATCCCTTTCTCTGTCTCTGCACCCCCTCTCTTTCAATCCACCTCTCTGTCCCTGCACCCCTCTCTCTTTTTCCATTTTCACACTCTTTCTCTCTTCCTTTCTTCCATCCCTTTCTCTCTCTTTCTCCGCACCCCTCTCTCTCTCTTTCTATATTCTCACACGCTTTCTGTCTTCCATCCCTTTCTCTGTCTCTGCACCCCCTCTCTTTCAATCCACCTCTTTATTTCTGCACCCCTCTCTCTCTCTCTTTCTGTATCTTCACCCTCTTTTTCTCTTTCTCTCTTTCTGTCTTCTATCCGTTTCTCTGTCTGTCTCTGCACCCCTCCTCTTTCGATCCCTCTCTCTGTCCCTGCACCCCTCTCTCTTTTTCTATTCTCACACTTTTTTGCTCATTCTGTCTCTCTCTCTCTCTCTCTCTCTCCATCCTCCTTCTCGCTTTCTCTGCACCCCTCTCTTTCTTTGTATATTCTCACACTCTTTCTGTCTCTCTCTCTCTCTCTCTCCCTCCCTTCCTCCCTCTCTCTCTTTCTCTGCACCCCTCTCTTTCTTTGTATATTCTCACACTCTTTCTGTCTCTCTCTCTCCCTCCCTTCCTCCCTCTCTCTCTTTCTCTGCACCCCTCTCTTCCCTCTCTGTCTGTTTCTCTACCCCTCTCTCTTTCTCTCTTTCCTCACACTCTTTCTCTCTTTCTGTCCCTCCCTCTCAATCCATCTCTCTCGCTTTCTCTGCTTCCCTCCCTCTTTCAATCCCTCTCTCTGTTTCTGCACCCCTCTCTCTATCCTCACATGCTTTCTCTCTTTCTATCTCTCCCTACCTCCCTCCCTCTGTCTCTGAACCCTTCTCTCTCTCCAGCTCTGTATCTCTCCCCGTCTCTATCT